>CM053611.1:75360539-75435346 GCA_028646535.1 Procyon lotor
ATGTTAATAAAAATTAAAAAAAAAAAAAAAAAATGGATTACATACGTCGTCTCACACGTGTGTCTCCCCCTACTGGACTCTGAGCAACGTGTCTTGGTTGACGGTGGCCTCAGGTGCTGCTAGTACTGCGTACACACCAAACAGTAATATTTTCTGAACAAGTAAATAAATAAACAATCCAGTTCTATCTTGTTGCCTGATTAATCCTAAGGTAGGACATTACAGCCTGCTACTTTTTCTTTCTTCTTTAGTATACCTTGCAAGGTAGTGTAGGGATATGCAAGCTTCAGGAAAAAGCAACTGTTTATGAGGAGGGTTGAGTTTCTTAGTGCCTTCTCATATCTTATGGAATTGGCTGTGGTTTGTAGCTGAGTCACTTCCTGTAGGTACCCTTTGTGAAACCACTTTAAAATCCAGGTTCTTTCTCAAGTGATTGGGGTTTGTTTGTTCGTTGGTTTGTCCCAAATTTTCTCTAATATTAAGAAAAAAAAATCAGACATATTATAGCAGAAGAGAGGACTGCTACCTCTTATCAGTCTGGCTCACAAAAAGCCTAAGGCAAATCTTCCCAAGAACAAAACAGTTTTAATTGCCTTCCACTGTTATTCCTTATTACTACTATTGCTATTGGTATATAATTTATAACAGTGTGAGTGACTTTTGCTATGAGCTATGGCCCATGCCATTTCAGTGTAAATGCTAGGAGTCTTAGTTCTTAATGATTAAACCCTATCTAAGAGGAAATAGTGTATAAACAATAGCTGTAACTGCAGAAGCTGTAGGAATAAATTTAAAAATTTGTTGAAAATTATGGGTGCCTGGGTGGCTCAGTCAGTTAAGCGTCTGTCTTTCACTCCAGTAGTGATCCTGCAGTCCTGGGATTGAGCCCTACATCGGGCTCCTTGCTCAGCGGGGAGCCTGCTTCTCCCTCTGCTTGTGCTCTCTCTCTGTCGAATAAATAAAATCTTTAAAAAAGTTTATTGAAAATTAAAAAAATAATTCTTTATCTATTGCTTTCTTCCATTATGTATTTTACTTGTAAACTCAATACTCAACCAAATATTATCTTGTTACATTCTTGTCGAGACACAGAGGAGCATTCTGATGGTTTCTCCACATTGCTTTAAATGGCCAATTCTGGGCTCCTCTGGAAGGCTTTTTGATGGCTTCGTAGATGTTAGTCACCAGGAGACTTCCATTTTGAGCTATCATAGGTGCTGTAGCTGCTAGCCCAGAAAAGTCAGGTGATAAAACTTGGTTTAGCATTAGAATCTGAGACTTAAGGATGCCTATTACTTGGCTTGGGCAAAATCTCAGTCTTTTTAAATTAAGAGAATAAAAATATTTACCCAATTCAATACTTATGTATTTTATAAATATGGTTGTAATTGCATCCAAACCAACTTAAAGTTTGGAAAATGCCTATGAGTCAGAAATATGAGATGTGAATGTTTAATTGTGACTTTCCTGTAACAGTTTATTAAACATTCTCTCCCTTTATCCTCCCTACCCTCCCGCTCCTTCCACTCCTACTCCATGGCACTGTGTGTTCTGGCTGTTAAGAGCACTTTCATATTCTTATGTTTATGAGTTCATTAGAGAAGGTGTCATTATGTATGGTGCTGTTCTGGGTGCTGGCGTAAATAAGATGAACTAGGTACAGGCAACATTCTTATTCATGGTCTGAATTAAAGGGCAGTTATGAACAAGGCAGTTACAGTCTGTTAAGTAGAAACTCCAGGTAACCCTGAGATTTTAAGGGAGCATACAGGAGGGAGGTAGCAGCAGGATGACTAAAAACAGGAAAGTAATCGCAAATAAAGCAGATGCCATGAACAACAACACTTGGAGCTAGAGCTATAAAATGTCTAGGTTGATTGCACAGTGCTCAAGGTTCAGGTATGAGATAAAGAGGGATGGGATTTGAAGCTAACATTTGTGTGCATAGATGGAACTAATGTGGGTCACTATGTGGTTTGTATGAGCCAAATAACAACAGATAGGTCAGCTTGACTCCTCTCTATGCTGGTCAAAGGGAAGCTTGGTTGGGGTAGAGGAGAGAGGGAACATAAAAGAGTAGTGATTCTGAAATATAATTACTTAAATGCCTTCTGTTTGGAATTACTACTTGTTTTCTTGTATATGTTAGAAAAATTGGCACTTAGGAAACAACATCTTCTAACGGCCAATGGAAAAATAGTTTCTAGGGGCACCTGGGTGGCTCAGTAGGTTAAGCATCTGCCTTCAGCTCAGGTCATGATCTCAGGGTCCTGGGATGGAGCCCTGTGTTGGGCTCTCTGCTCAGCGGGGAGCCTGCTTCCCCCTCTCTCTCTGCCTGCTTCCCTGCCTACTTGTGATCTCTCTCTGTCAAATAAATAAGTAAAATATTTAAAAAAAAAAAAAAGAAAGAAAAATAGTTTCTAGATATTATAATTTATTATGTCAAAATACTGGGAATATCAGAACAGTGGTAATCAATTTAAAGTATGGTTGAACTGAAGAAGAATGACAAGTGATAAATGTGTTAAATACGGTCCTCATTACATTGAGGGCTGCTGGAGAAGGAGCCAAGATTCTCTGTTTGCTTGTCCTGGTAGATACAATAATACCTAAATGCTCAGACATGGATTTGCATTTTATATCTGCCTTGGAAATACTTATGAAATGTTGAATTCATTATTTCTGTGACTAAAAACCCTAATGGCATATGCTATTTTAAAAGCAATTTTATTTAAATAACAATAATAATACAAAAACTCAGAAGCATCAGAGTTCAGCACTATTACCTTCTCTGAAGAGTCAATATGTTGTTTCAAACCACATTTTTAAAACAAAGCATCGTCTAAAATTCATTTATGTTCGAACACTTGCAAAACCTTGTTCACTGTTGAAATTTTTATCTAGTGAGAGTTAGTGTTTATTTTCTTCTGGATTTCATGTAATTCCCAAACTGAAATTTTAAAAAAGTTAAAAAGGAAAATAATTACTTTTTAAAAATATACATTTATATATTTTTTCTATTGTGAAGCCATATGGAGTACACCCTCAGACCTTTTCTGAGAAAAAGACAGCTGCTTTTTCCCGTCCTAGTCATGTGCTGCAGATAAATGCAGTCTGAAAAGGATGTGATTGTGAGCTCAGAGGGATCCTAAGAATTTGAGGAATGGTAACAGCGGTATTATTATTTATTTTGAATAGCAAATAGAGTAGACTATAGTTACCCTGTAGGATGTGAAATCCACAGAAATTCATTCACAGTCATGTGGTCATATCTCCAGCTACTTGCATTTCCAAGCTTTTTATATATAAATGTGGAGGACTTTGTTTCCAGTTAAAGGCTGATGGGAGAGATTTATTTTCCCTTTCTTCTCTTTTGTGCTTGCTGTTTTGTCTTGTGTCTGGGAGTAGGCTTGTTTTTTTTGTTTGTTTTTTGTTCCTCAAATCATCCTACACCTGAGATTATCATTAAATGTAAGCTTCTTTTAATAATCAAAGATGCAGAATTCGAAGCTTAAATTTGCCTTCTAGACCCATAGACTACAAACTGAGAAATTAAGTTTCTGGGTTTAACTAGTATTTTTACTAGAATAGACTGTCATGGAAAATATCAGAGGGTAATATAAATGCTAGAGTAGGCAGGTTCTAACAGGATGTCTGGAGGCCAGCAAAGAGAAAGTCCTGGCCAATTAGGAGCAAGTCAGAGGCCTGTCCTGGCAGCACTCCCAAACAAAACCACAAGAAACTGGATCAAACCAGACAGGCCCAAGATGGCTGACAAAGTAGACCACAGTTTACATTATTCCTTCATTACACTGCATTCACATACTAAAATCACCCGTCTAGTCTAAAGGGCCACGACAGGAAACCTCTGACCAAATAAGGAAGAAAAAGCCTATAACCCTGCTTCCAAGAAATCCCTGCCTCGAGTAATCAATATTCTATCCCCTTATGAACAACAGTCAATAAAAGATAGCAACTTAAACCCCAGGGGGCACAGCTCTTTCTTGAGCTCACCCATTCACAGCTTGAGAGTATACTTTCTCTTTAATGAACTTTCCTCCTTGAAGTGCTCATCCTCTTGTGTCATGCCTGCCCTTGAATTCTTTCTTGTGATGAGACCAAGAGCTTCCAGCCACGTGTTTTAGATGGGCTGGGTTGAGGTCTCAGATCCTAAGGTCTTCCCCGGTCCACACGGCAACACAAATAGTGGGGCATTTCATGTTGTTCGATTTCTGTTTCAGTTATATAGACAAAGGAATGGAAAAGTCTGTCAGATTTTCTGCAGATATCTACTCTTTTCTTCTTAAATAATAAATAACTACATTTCAACTACATTTCTCAAGCACCCTGTAGCTGTATGGACTTAACATTTTGAAGGGTACTGTACTATGCCACCCCAAAATTGCCTCTTTGGCATATGGATTTATTTTGAGCTAACAATCATTCAAAATCAGCATAGACAGGAAAAGCTCTAAAAATAGGGCACAGATTTTCCCTTTGTAAGGGAAATTTACATTTGTAAAAGATGTCTTCCTCTCCCATACCAGGAAGTGAAGGGCTCTTAACAATTTATCAATGGAAAGGCACCCCCCCCAAGTTAAATGTGTATAACAAATCTTAATAAATAATTTGTTTATCATGCTTATCTGGTCACCTTCCTATAACAAACTTCCCTGCCCAGAAGCTCTGAATCTCTTTTCCTTTGTTTTACCTAAGGTGGTATATAAGCCCAAGTTCTAACCAGCCCATAGGGGTGTGCCTTGATGCGTGCTCCCATGTGCACAATGTACATATTAATAAACTTCTGCTTATCTTTCTCTTGTTAATATGTCTTTGGCCAGTCTAATTTATCAGTTTTCTGTTGGAAAATCCAAGACGGATAGGCAAAAAAGATTATTTTCCTCCCCTACAACATAATTCTGGCTAAAGGGATATGAACAGAAATGAATTATGCTACTTTCACGTCATGCCTTTGAGGGAGAGAAATGCAGCATCCTCCTTTCTGTGACCTCCGCTTTAGCTAGAATGCACACATATTGACAGCTAGAGTAGCCAAACCACTAAATAGAAATCACATACTGAAAATGGCCAGACAAGAAGAGCTTGGATCCCTGATTATTATGGTGTGGAGTTCAGTTTTAAGTTCCTCCATGACAGGCTTCATTTTAAGCCAGAAAAAGACAGGTCTAAGGGTATGGGCGTGAAACTATTCCTGGAATTTAGCTTCCCCGTGTGACGCCTAGCCCCTGAGTCCTTCAAATGCACCAATGAAATGCATAGATTTAGGTAATTGCCATATAAAGAATAAGGAACTCGCCTACATGTGTAGTGATGTATGTGCTTGTTTACTCGAGTGCATAAAAATACTGCGAAGGAGAGAGGTGGGGCTTCTCGCCTTAGCACTGCGCTGCATCCTGTGTACCGGTGGGAGCCCCAGCTAGCTGGAAATAAACCCTCTTGCTGTTGCTTACAGCCTGCCTTTTGTGGGTTCTTTTGGGAGGGTCTCCATCCTGACATAACAATGGAGCCTATACATCAGCCCAGGACTTTCTACCTCAGTTCTAATGAAGACATCAACAACTCTCTGGTTTCAGCTTTTATTATCTTGGGTTCTCTCTAATCATGGTTGAATTGATATTCCAGTTAATACAGACCATGGTATCTAGGAGTGGAGCTGTAGAAACAACACTTAAAAATATTATAGTGGCTTAGTGATTAGGCGGCATGGAGTGAAGGCATAAATGTTGGACTAGAAAGCTGTTGACAATAGGTGTGTTGAAACAAAATACTTGCCAAATAACTTGGAGAGCTATTGGACTTAAGACTATGTGCCAACCAAACTTAATACTTTTGTTATCTATTAGCTGTGTAGGGGCCAAGGGCAGGTTGATCCAAGATGGGCCACTCTGGCACAAACATTACTTTGAGCTGAAAGTAATCAAAACCCAGTAGGTGCAGGAAAAGATCCTTTCAGGTCCTCAGCTGCCTAGATTTACATTGGCAAGGGCAGAGCCTAACAGGCAATTAATAGACACTCCCCTTAATGCAAGAGACTTATCTGCATAAGGCGGCAAAACTTTGTTTTTCAAAACATCCCCTTCAACCTTCCCGTTAATGGCCTTTCTCCCCTTTGTATCCTCAGACCCCTCCTCCCTCTTGAGCTCACAGAAGCTTCCTGTTGCCTCATTGTCTTTGGAATTTCATGTTTTTGTGCATTCCCTGTATGTATGCCTATTAAATTTGATTTTTTCCTGTTAATCTGTCTCATGTCAATTCGATTCTAAATCCAGCTACAAGGACCTTGTAGGTCAGAAGAAGGTCTTCCTCCCTAATAGCTGTTTATTTTTTAAAATTAAAAAAACTCTTTTTCGCCACCTGACATGTTGTACCGGAGAGGTGAACTCAAGTTAGAACTGGCCGCTTGCAAGGAGGAAAAGAAGAGAATGAAGTTCTGGCAAGGTAGACTTTCTGTTTCTTTGGCCTGCAATCTAAATTGAGAGTCTTATAATGCAGGGCCTTGTAAATCAGTTCTGACAAGAAACAATGCCATTGTGCCCAAACGGAGGCAGTGATAAAATGAGTCTCTAAATCAAGAAACAGTCTTTGCAGGAGATAAGACTGGACAAACCATTAAGACTATCAGACAGTAGGAGCCAGCCCAGTGGGAAACATTAGATTAAAGATGTTGCCTTCCTACTGAAGCCAATTGTTTTATTTGGCCTGAAGGTAGTCACTATTAAATTGAGCAAGAGAGTGACTGACAGGGCACAGAAGCAAGTAAACAAAAGACCAGAATTTCCAGGCTAAAAAGCAATGTACAGATGAGAACTTTGTCTTTATTTACCTGCAACCAGAACTGATGGAAATAAAGAGTCCATTGACCTTCTAAAGTTTTTTGTTGCTGGGTGTTACCAGAGAACTTGTGGGCCAGACTTGCAAAATTCTGTTTTAGTTCACCCCTTAAAACAAATTTTGTCTCCCTAAAGCAGCCTCCCAAAATTCTGAAGCTCCCGAGTTGGGAATACGCTCTGATGTGTACTTCTTACGTGGCCACAAAAATAAGAGACATGCAAGAACCTCACTCACGGCAAAGTCCCACGTTGGAAATGTTGCGTTTGGATCGAGACCCTCCCAAAAGAACCCACAAAAGGAAGGCTGGGTTTATTTCCCAGAGCACGAGGGTTTATTTCCAGCTAGCTGGGGCTCCCACCGGCACATAGGACACAGTGCAGTGCTAAGGTGAGAAGCCCCGCCTCTCTCCTTTGCAGTATTTTTATGCACAAGTGTGCAAGCACATATGTCACTACACGCGTCTCTACACACGTAGGTGAGTTCCTTATTCCCTATATGGCAATTACCTAAATCTATGCATTTCATTGGTGCATTTGAACAACTCAGGGGCTGGGCGTCACACAGGAAGCTAAATTCCAGGAATAGTTTTCACGCCCATGCCCTTAGGCCTGTCTCTCTCTGGCTCAAGGTGAAGCCTGTCATGGAAGAACGGTAATCTACCTAAAAACTGAACTCCACAGGAAAAATAATGACCAAGGAGATAAGCCCCAGGAAAGGGAACCAAAGGCTGCCAGATAGCTAAACATAGGAAATCACTGCCATGAGCTCATTACTGTGGTGTTGTTTTAACATTTCCCTGTTTCAGAACTGAGTTGTTGATGATGTTGATCCCATTCCTATTTACTACCATATATTAGTCTGGCCAGATAACTCAAATTTGAGTCATAGATGGTCAGTTCATGCAAAGCCACTTCCAATAGTTGCAGAAATGCACATCACCCAGAAATGCCAGACTTACAACAGGAGGCAGGACCTAGAGGAGACTTGGGAGTTGTCTGTTTCAGCTGGTGGGTGGGAAGGAGCATATTCTAACTATGGCTGAGAAGGGAAAGGTGGCCTGAGTGGACCACAAAGGCACAGACTGAGGTAGACCTCAGTAGCTGTTCTCCTTTTCTATTGCGGAGAAAACCTTTTCCACCAGAATTCACGTTCCCCATTGCAGTACAGAGTTGATCTCGGGATTCAGGGACCCCACTTTCAAGCCCCTCTAATTCCCAGATGGCATCACATAACTACTTGCCAAAGAATGCAAGTCTGTGTGACATGTAGTGTCTGTTATTTCTTGACCAAGTTGTTTAAGAAACAAGAATACCTTCTTTATCCTCTTTCATCACTCTCTCATGACTGGAAAGGACAGGACAACCCCCCCCCCCACCCCATGATGGAATCCATATTTTGAAGATGACAGAGCCAGCGATAGCCTGGGTTTCTGAACAAATGACAAACATGAATGAGAAAGAAACTTTTATTGTGTTTTGAGGGGACTCTCTCTCTCTCTCTTTTTTTTTTGAGAGCAAGAGTGTGAGAGTGAGCATGTGTATGCAGTGGGGGAGGGGCAGAGGGAGAGGGAATGAGAATCTTAAGCAGGCTGCACTCCCAATGGGGAGCCTGAAATGGGGCTAGATCTCCCAACCCTGAGATCAGGGACTGAGCCAAAACCAAGAGTCAGATGCTTAACCAACGTGCCCTTCTTTTTCTGTTTTTATTTTATTTTATTTTATTTTATTTTTTTTAAAGATTCAATTTATTCATTTGAGAGAGAGAGAGAGAGATCACAAGTAGGCAGAGTCAGGCAGAGAGAGAGAGGGAAGCAGGCTCCACGCTGAGCGGAAAGCTCGATGCGGGGCTCGATCCCAGGACCCTGAGACCATGACCTGAGCTGAAGGCAGAGGCTTTAACCCACTGAGCCACCCAGGCGCCCCTAATTTATTTTATTTTTTTAAGACTTTATTTATTTATTTGACAGAGAGGAGAGAGATCCCAAGGAGGTAGAGAGGCAGGCAGAGACAGGGGGAAGCAGGCTCCCTGCTGAGAGAGAGCCCGATGTGGGGCTTGATCTCAGGACCCTGAGATTATGATCTGAGCCGAAGGCAAAGGCTTTAACCCACTGAGCCACCAGGTGCCCCTCTTTTTCTGTTTTTAAATAACAGGGAGTGTTACTGTATCTAACACACCTTTTTGCATATAATAGGTTATTAATTTGGCACATGGCCACCCAGCACAAGCCTGTATTTTCCAGTCTCTTTTGCATCTGGATGTGGCTATATGATTATGTCCTGCCACTGGGATATGAATAAAGTGGTTTTTATTAGTTCTGTGGCATGTCCTTTAAGAGCAGAGGTATGTCCCCTATTTCTCTTCTTCTTCCCACCAACTGAATGTGGGCATGGTGATTGGAAGTGAAACACCATCTTACACAAAAAGTGGTCTGATCAAGAAGGCAGGACACCAAGAGAAGAGGAGCCTAGGTCAACATTGCAAGCCTGGGCCACCCATTTGGAATTTTACTTGAGAGCAATGAACTTTTCTCTTGTTTAAATCATTATTAGATAAGCAGTCTCTCTGTTATAGCATATGAACGGATGCTTACCTTATGCATATGCATGTGTGTGATTGACAATAAAATTTATTATGGATATGGGTTGTAGTTTTAAAAAGTTTAGACTGTTCCACTGATTAATTCTATTAATATTCTTTTAATCTGATGTCTCCTAAGCTTCTCTTTTTGGCACTTCAGTAGATAAAAGGCTCATAAACTGGGTGCCTTTCTATGGTATTTATGCTGTCAACTTTCTCTAGACCTGACATCTCTAGCTGTGTCTTCCCCTTAAAACTTCTAGGTTCTTGGCTGAGACCCCCCTGTAATAAAAATCAGATTAGGGGCACCTGGGTGGCTCAGTCAGTTAAGGCTCTGACTTCTGCTCAGGTCATGATCTTGGGGTCCTGGGATGGAGCCCCACATGGGACTGCCTGCTCAGCCGGGAGTCTGCTTTCCCCCCACCCCCCCAGTTTGTGTGTACTCTCTCTCTCTCTCTCAAAAAAAATAAAAATTAAAAAAAAAAGAAAGAAAAGCTTTTCTAGAGATTTGGTCCTCCTCCTTTTCCTGGGATAGAGAGGGAGACACCCTTACAAATAGAGATTTCTTTTGAAAACATAAATGTCTCTTACCAAAAGGTAACTTAGTTTTCAGAGCTTTCCTTGTATCTGCATTTTCTCAAAAATAACCAGCTCAAGATAATCCTCATGCCTAAGTGGCATATTTTGGCACGGTAAATTTGCTCCCCTTTACCAATTATTCCAAATGCAAAATGTTTTGAGCTATCTGGTATGCTTGCTTCCAGAAGTTTGGCTAAGGGAGTAAGGTATTCTATCTATTATGCCTAAAGGACTGGACAGATAGAGGAAGCCCTGCAGGGATTCACAGGATGACTCAGCTGTTAACCTATGCAGAAGTGTCAGACCCTTCGGAATCCTGCCCATTGAAGAATAAGATTTAGGACTTTTGAATTTTAATGCAAGTAAGGATAAGTTAGTTTAGCTCGTATTAATAAGTTGCCCAGTCCTTTTTGAATAGGAATGTTATAAAAACTGATGAACGAATGAAAAGAGCAGCGTTATTGATGCATGTATAGAGCAAATAAGTTAAAAATTAACAGAAAAAAAACCCAACAAAAAATATGTGACCACATTAAGCCATGTTTCTTGGTAATTTATGATTTATTTCTGCTTCTCATATAACCTAATGATTAGCTGTCCTACTAAACAGAGGTCAAATTAATGTGCTTTAGGTTTTTTTGTTTTTGTTTATTTGTTTTGTTTTTTAAATTTATAATATTGGGTGCCTAGGTGTCTTAGTCTGTTAAGCATCTGCGTCTGGCCCAGGTCATGATCCCAGGGTTCTGGGATAGAGTCCTACACTGGGCCCCTGGTTCAGCAGGGAGTCTTCTTCTCTCTCCGCCCCTCACTGGGCTCATGCTTTCTCTCTCTCTCCCAGATAAATAAAAAAAATCTTTAAAAAATAAATTTATAATGTTAATTACATTAATATCTTATCTATTTACCTTCCAACAACAAGGAAAATATATGTGGAACCTTAGAGTCAACACTGTTGATTCACTTGTATTTGCGTTTTACTCCTGGAAGACTGACAAGTCACTGTTTACAAGGTTGTGAAGTATCTATGTTCTGATATTATTGGGAATAGGGTCTTGCCAAAATGAAGGGATTCCATTGGGAGATAAGGACTTGGGTCTCTTGGATTCACCAGTAGTAAGTTGTAATGACAGGGCAAGTTGTAGCAATATTTGGACTTCCATTTCATCATCTCTGCAAAAAGGAGTTCATGCTAGATAAGCCCGACAATTCATTTGGGTTCAAATTATGACTTAATAGGAAATGAAATGTAATTAAAAGAAGGTGACACATCATAGTAACAGAACCCTATTTTGAAAGAAGGGAATGGATTTAGATGTATATATTTTACTTTTGGTAAACGATCCAAAGTAGAGTGCAGGTCTTCACATTGTATCTTAGAAACATTCTCATTGCTCCGGATTTCTTCCGATTGTTGGGGAATCTGGCCCCTCCCTCTCAGCTCAACAGCCAATGACTGTTAAAATTTTATCCCCCAGATGGCAGTGTAGCATTCCAAGTTTAGAATGGTCTGGTCCAGTCCTCTGGCAAAAGGCGATACAAGCTTATCTCTGGCACATTTATGTGCCATGTTTCTTCCTTTTGGAGGAAATATGCTACAATTCTAACGTCACAAGACTTGGGTAATCAGAGACAAACAGCTCATTTCGAAGCGACCACAGTAGCCATCCACTTTCAGTTTGTGTAGCTCCACATCCAATAAACAACATGGAAAACCATCACACAAAGTAATCTCATGAAATAATGGGAGCTTAAAAGATTGTCAGGTTGAAGAAATCACCTGATTTTTAATTTTAATCTTATAAATTATTTTATCAAAGGTTAAAAGCATTTACTAAATGTAATAAGATTAACTGTTCACAGATTACTTTTCAAAGACTATCATTGAAATGGATAGTATCTACCATAACCATCATTTAAAGGACTGCAAGCTGCTTATGCTCTTCTGGTTGCTGAGACTTGCTTATGAGACGGATGAAAACAGGGTGAGCAGGAAAGAAATTGGGGAAGGAGCCACATCTCTGTTTTATGATTAAAAAACCACTGGAATTAATTGGATCAAAACAATATCTGGTCATTTGTGATGTGGAGAACAAAGGCAAAGAAATTTAGGGAAAAAATTAAATTTCCTTACTACTTATGGTCCATTGACAAGTCCTTGAGACAGCCAGAGTGACTTTCCTCTAGGAGCTCAGCTGCCTCAATGTTAATACTTTGCTAAGGGGAAAAAGCAACCTTACCATTAGTCCGAACTCCAGGATCCTGTTAGTGTACTTGAACAAATAAAAATTCCTTTGGAAGCTTCCTTTATCTCTACCTCCCTAAGATATATATTAGCAATCATCCTTCAAGCATATGGCTCATTGATATATATCTGAAGGGTCTCATGACTAAGGTTTTACTAGACAGTAATGAATGACTTTTTCCTAACAACAGCTAGCCCCCTCAAGGTCCTGAAAACCTTGCTTCCAAATTCCTTAAAGACTTAAGCCATCTCTAACTCCCTCCCAACTAGAAGGTATGTAATGGGCCTGTCCCCATGACCCCCGTGCAGCTCTTTCTGCCCACAGGTCCTGTCCCCGTGCTTTAATTAAACCACCCTTTTTGTACCAAAGACACCTCAAGAATTCTTTCTTGACCATTGGCTCCCAGATCCCAACATTTTCACATCAACCTGTATGATGGCCAAAGAGATTAGAACGAATCCTTTAAGTTTCCACTATATATTGGGGAATATTATTATATTTAATGTTATTATATAAATATTATACAATCACAATACTAAAGCAATATTGATTGGTAATGCCATGAAAGTAGCACAAATAAAGATAGGAAAACAAAGTATAAAAAGGCTATGCAGGACTATCTTGAAAATAAGAAATATTTCATTTTGATGGGTCGTGGAATGTGGAATTTCTATGTTCCGGAGATTCCTTTACTGTTAGGTTCAGTGAAGTCTTCTTTCCAAATAGATGGGAAGTTGGGAAAAAGGAAAATCTAAGCCCAAACATATATGTTAAGGACATTTTGCTTTGCACTAGTTAGGAAATACTGCTTAATTGAAATGACACAAGGAGTTTTCACACAAGGCATGGATAGTTAGATTTATGGTATTAACATATAATTCGGGTAGCACTATGGAAGAGAAATTGAGTGTATAAGGTACTAGAGACAGGATGCTCAAGAGATGAACAAGGCAACACAATCCAGAACAATAGGAGCAGGCATCATCATTACTTGAAAATAATGATCGCTTGGCTTGCCAACCAATTTCAAATTGCATCATTGACACAAAGACCTTTTAGTAGCCTGCAAATTTTTACTTGCTTTTCCCATCAGGATGCTGATTCCCACTCCTCCCTCTACTCCCACTCCTCCACAGAGCTCAGATTTGTGGTTTAACAGTTCTACAGAGAAATTGCTACATTTATTAACAGCTCTCCATCCCCTCCTTGACACTCCCCCGCCAATACTTTAGACCCGAACACAGGAAGATCCTTATCTTTTCCTCATAGCAGTGGTTTGTTTCCAGGAAGATTGAACTGGTTGAGGCCCATAAGAGCAATTTTTTTTTTTCCATTTAGTTGTTTTTTTGTTTTTTGTTTTTGTTTTTTTTAAAGATTTTTTATTTATTTGACAGAGAGAAACATAGTGAGAGAGGGAACATAAGCAGAGGGAATGGTAGCGGGAGAAGCAGGCTTCCTGCAGAGCAGAGAGCCCGATGCGGGGCTTGATTCCAAGCCCCTGGGATTTGACCTGGGCCGAAGGGAGACGCTTAACCACTGAGCCACCCAGGCGTTTAGTTGTTTATTTAGTTGTTTTTGATGCTCCCATAAGTGATAAACTTGACCAGCCAGCAGGGGGCGTATTAGAGAGAGTACAGTGTCTGCTTTCCCCACTTTTCTCGTTTATTCTCCTGCCTTATTTTTCCTTTCCACAGTGGCTGATATGTTTCTTATCCACCATCATCAACTTCTTTTTTCTTATTTTTCCTTCTTCCTAAATTTAATCAAAATATTTGAACACATTCCTTTCCTTCCCTCTTCTCACCATCAAAGCCAGAGGGGTCTTCATTTAGCTAATGGGCCTTACTGTTCTGAACAAACAGTGTGACTTGAAATAAAGCAACAGGCAATCCAGATGGGATAGTGGTTCTTGCTCCCTATTGTAACTGTGGAAGAATAACCTGAATTGTTGAATAGAAACAGTATAGTTTGAACTCTCAAATCTTTACTGGAATGGGTTCAATTAAAAGTCTCAGGAAGAAAAGCAAAAAATGGCCTTGAGAGGAAGCCTTCTGTAGGATTTTTTCCAACTCCCAGCTTCTGTCAGAAGACTACAGTTAAAAAAAAAAGGTTGACTTAATGAGAAGAGAGAACAGGAAATAGCAGATTTTTAAGACACTGAGGTGGTGCATCACATCTCACATTATATCTCTGTGGTCTCACGGTCGCTCTCCTGGGCAGTCTGCCTGCTTACCCACTTCCACAGACTGGTTTTATTTACTTCCACCTGCATGCAACTAAAGGAAGCTGCTTCATGCTCCTAAATTGCTATGTCCTCAGTTCCAGGGGTCAGCAGCAAGAGAGGGGAAGCTGCCCAACTAGAGTGAGCTACTCACTCTTGGGCCAATTACCTTGGATCCTGGAGTCGTAAGACATGGTTCACCGAGACTGTATTCATTATGGAATGATATTGTCATGATAAAGAAATAGATAAAAATGGATCAGGGGATTTTGTGACTTGAGCTTTTTTTTATGATATCAGAGCTCTCCATTGGATCTTCTGTAATGGGGAGGCCAAGGTGGAGAGAGAGAGCAGATGGAGCAGCTCCTGGAAGGGTTTTCTGGCTCCAGGCTTGGAAATGATTTTCAACACTTCCGCCCACTTGCCACGGCCGGAGCTCAGTCACAGGACCCATCTGTATGCAAGGAAGGCTGGGAAATTCTGTCTACCCATGAGCCGAGAAGTAAAGGAAATAGAATTATCTTTGCCACAGGGACCCATCCTTGTTGGTCAGCAGCGAAGCTGCCAGAAAAACAGTGCTGGCAGCTACCCCAAAGGTGTCTTCTATTCTGAGACTACTGTCTGGCGGTTTTCTTGGGAGGGACTTCAGCAATGCCTTGGTCTCTGCAGCTGAGTTTGAATTACTTGTTTCAACCGAATTAGGTTATTTTCTGACAGCATTCAAGAGAATTAAAGAAATGACTTGACTTCCTTTCACGGCTACTCATCTAGGTTCTCAGATTGTTTATTGGTAGTCTCTATTTCTTTTTAATGTCTTCTCTAGGGGAGAAAAATCCTATTTCAGCCAAGAGGTTTCATTCTGTAATTATATCACAAAGGATCACTTTATAAGAAAGGCGTTGACTTTGAATTTCTGTCAACTTCAATTTAAGTGGATGGAAAACTATGGAATATATACCATAAACAGCAATCTTTTTTAAGCTTTGCAAGCAGGAATATTTTGGCTCTGCAAGTCAGCTGACAAGCCTAGGACCTGCTCATCAATCCTATGCCTGAATAGCTCTACAAACTCTTTGTTCATAGAACACAAAATGGATATGAGCTGTCTCTCAAAATGAGGTTTCATTGTTTCAATATATCAGATTCCTTCTCCAACCCCCATCTATTCTAGCAAGGCTGGCTGCAATTGCTATGTGTGCTAAACTTCAAGAAATCTATAATAATCAAACCTTTAAATTACCTCTTCTGTTTAACACAAATCTGCCAGGGAATGCTCTGTGGGAGTGTAGAAGGAATCCTAGCTGTTAAGAACCATGTTGCAGAAATGTGATTTTCACTATTACTACCACACCAGTAGTAAAAATTTAGGAAATGAGCCTTTTCATCTCTAGTTACCCATTTCTGCTGCTAAAGCCAAAAAGGGACCCCTTTGGTATGCAGTCCCTTGAAGTTCAGAGCGCCCTGTACATAGATCTGTGCACTTCCAAGACTAAAGATACTGAATGTGCATGTTGCTCTGTAGACAGAAAGCTAATCCCTAGACTGTTTGTCTTTAAAAAAGCCAAATACCGTATCAAGGCAATATGCCTAAGCTTATGCATTTTCTAAGCCACTTAACACATTTTAGAATAAATATATCAGATTTTATAGACCAGAGACAACTGACTGGAGAAAACTTGCTATAATTATGAGAGGCCGAAAATTATTAAGAGTTTTGTTTTGAATTAAATTATAAACAATATGTTTAAAGACATCACAATCCCTACATCCCCATTTGCTAAAGCAAGTAGCCCAGAAGGCGTCTTTTTCTCATCTCCCACATTAATCAATTATGAAGACTAACTGAAGTCACCTTTCTAAAACGCACCTGAACCCATCTACTTCTCTTCCAACTGCCCTGCTATCTTCTCATTCAGTCTCCATCATTTCTCACTAGTAGCCTTCTATTTACTACTCAAAGTGAGGACCTTAGTTCATTAGCATCAGCATCACCCAGGAGCTTGTTAGAAATATGGAATCCCAGCCCTCACCTGAATCTACTTATTATCTGCATTTTTAAATGACCCCAAGATAATTTACATGCGTGCTACATTTTGAGAAACATTGACGTATCCCCCTTCCTCTAGCTTTATTTATCTTCATTCTATCCTGGACACCAAATCTAGAGCAACCATTACATAATTCAAATCTGATCATGTCAGTATCTTGTTAAAACCCTTCAGTTTCTTCTCTTGGTCTTTGGCTAAAATACAAAACCTTCAAATTAAACTACAAAGCCCTTCAGGACTGGGATCCTGATCACCCTCCTTCCCCAGCTTTATCACTCACACTTTCCCTTCACATACTAGGCCTTAGCTATCTTTGTTCCAGATGTCGCCTTCTCTTTCTCAAATGGGGTGTTTGCACCTGCTGTTCCCTAGTCGAGATATTCTTTCTCCCACACTAATAAACCTCAGTCCTTTAGATTTTGATTTAAATGTCAGTTTGTTAGGAACCCTAGCCTCTGACCAGAGGACCGTTTCTTGTCTTGTCTTAATACTCAATATTATATCAACTTGTTGAATGCATATACTTCTAGATAAACTTTAATTTCTTTGGGGACAAGGACCATGTCTGTCTTGTGCAGAGCAATATCCCTAGTGCTTAGGCCGGCAACTGGCACATGGCAGTTGTGAAAGAATGACCAAAGAAAATACCTTCTCATAAAGATGAATGGGCAGCTTTCCACGTCTTTAAGAATAACTGTCTTCCAAAATTATGAGATGCTGTCACAGGGAAGATAGATCAGATGTATTCTGAAGGGCTCCAGAGGGCAGAATGATATAAGTGGGGCCCATGCATGACTATACTGCTATATCTTAGCCATTTGTTGGATCTTAGCATCTGTTGACTAGATGAAGCAGAACCAGTACATGAAAGTTTGAGGAAGAGAGAAATCACTCAAGTAGTAACTTAGTATCATTTCCCAGGTACTAGTCATGGAATAGATGGTTTTGTAAAGAAGCTCAAAGGCAGGCAATGGAATAAAAGTTCCTGTCTTAAGAAAGTATTTGAACTAGATAATCTCTCAGATCCTTTGCAACATTAATGGTCTATTATTTCGTCAGTTCTTCTGTTAGTAGAAATGGTAATCATAAATGCTAGCCTTAATTTTTGAAGAAAATGTGATTCATGTCTGTTAATGATTGTATCACTAGTTTTATTCAGAGACTGGTAGTAAGTTGTATTATTTGGTATGATCAAAAGGACACTGAGAAAGGACAAATACTTCTCTATTCAGTGGTCATTACTCATCAAATTCCACTGTTAGAGAGCCATTCCTTAGAAAATGTTCCTTCTTGAGCACCAACATTAGGAATGCAAGTGTCATAGGCAACATATTTGACTATTATCCATAATTTTTATCCTTATTTGAGTTATTTTATGATGACCTATTCTTTTTTTTAATTTTTAATTTATTTATTTGAGAGAGATCACAAGCAGGCAGAGAGAGAGGGGGAAGCAGGCTCCCCGCTGAGCAGAGAGCCTGATGTGGGGCTTGATCCCAGGATACTGAGATCATGACCTGAGCCAAAGGCAGAGGCTTAACCCATTGAGCCACCCAGGTGCCCCATGATGACCCTTTCTTATAATTGAGAATAAGCAATGGAGGGGTAGGGACATTGTGATAACATTCAGAAAGGAAGAGGGTTCTGGATATTGTTATTTATTCAGCCTCAGCTAAAATATTTCTCCATCAGATAAATTTTTAGATATTTCTAGAAAACCTAGAAAAAAAATTTTAGATACCTCAATCTAAATGATCTGTCTATGTGATTTTCTCTTGTATCAGCTTTCATTCATGTAAAATGTATTTATTGAGTATTTACTGAGTGCCTGTTATGTGCTAAGCACTGTTCAAGGTACTTTGGATACATCGGTTAATCAGAGACAACAGTAGACGCAAAGGACCACCCATGTGAACTCTGCATTTTAGTTAAGTGTGTTCCAAGGACCAAGAATACCAGCCTCACCTAGAAGCTTGTATGAAATGCAGAATGTGGGTATCACCCAGACCTGCTAGATTATGTTTGACCTTTTAATAAGATCCTCAGATTCCCTAAACATATGGATGTTTAAGTTTGACCAGCACTCTTCTAGGGTACTCACTCTTTATTTTGTAGTATTTTCACATTTTTAAGTAACATCTGTTTATTTGCTTTGAAGCCCACTTAGTCTACTAGACTATAAACTGTGTGAAGTCAGGGACTAATGGGCAAAGATGGAAGAGATGGGTAAAAAACTTCATCTGTTTTTCAGCTCTACCAAGACACAGACTTCTGCACAGACTTCTCTTTTCAATCTCACTGGCTAATTCACCTACTGCCCAGCAGGCAGGGCAACTGAAACTTATGCAGGAGAATTAGCTAACATCTGTGAGTTCTTTTCTACCTTCTGTCTCAGCTTCATCATCTCTTGCATTTTTAAAACTTGCATGAGAAAAATTTACTAGCAGGGTACCTGGCTGGCTCAGTCAAAAGAGTATGTGACTCTTGATCCTGGGGTTTTGAGTTTGAGCCCCACATTGGGTATGGAGATGAATAAAAAGTAAACTTAAAAAATTTACTAGCAGAAGAATATTTGTAATAAAAATTGATGGTATTAATTGCTGTCGATAAAAAAAATAAAAGGATTTCTGTGGTTTGTGACACATGCAAAATCAATCCGGTAATCTTGCCTCCTTTTTCAACCCTGCAGATCTATTTAAGATTTTCTTTTCTGTCCTAATCTTGTAACATAACTTGGTCATTTTTAGCATGGACCATAGGCTTTGGTGGATGATAGAGTTGTCCCTACATTGTACTTTCTGTAATCCATACTCCATAGGAGTTGGCAAACTTTGTCCCGTGGGCAAATTCTGACAGACTATCCCCCATCCATTCTTATGTGACCCGTGAAGACTCTTTCATATTTTTAAATTGTTGGGAGAAAATCAAAAGAAGAACAATATTTTATGACACATGAAAATTACATGAAATTTAAATTTCAGTGTCCATGAATAAAGTTTTATTGGAACACAGCCATGCTCATTCATCCGTGTATTGTCTATGGCTGCTTTCATGCTATCATGATGGAGATGAGTAATTGAAACAGAGACCATATGGCTGCGAAACCTAAAATATTTACTATCTGGGCCTTCACAAGAAAAAATTTGCCAACTTCTACTCTTAAGTATTCTTGTCCGGTAGAAATAGAATACGTCACACGTATAGTTTTAAATTTTTTGATAGGTACACTAAAAAATGTTTTTAAAAAGGTAAAATTAATTTTAAAGATAAATTTTAGCCACATCTATCCCAACTATTATTTCGATATCTAATCAATATTAAACATTATTGAGATATTTTGCATTCCTTTTTGGTACTAAGTCATCAAAGTCCAGTGTGTATTTTGCACTTAACAGTGTAGCTCCATTTGAACTCATCACATTTCAAGAGCTAATAGGACCATATAGTTAGAGGGTACCATATTGCTGCCACTTCGGAGTATGTAGCTAAAAGTTGAATAAGTTTATCTTAATTGTAGAAGGAAGTAAAAAACAATATTAATATTAAATATCATTGATATGCATGTGGTAGAAAAAATGTATACTTCATAGCTTACAGCAACACTGTCCTTATATATGAAGAAGGCAAAACATCATGGGCATGTGGAAAATAACCTCATAAAAGCAAAGTATCCAGATTTCCTGGTCTTCTGGTTTGCATTACTGAAGGCATTTTTTTCCCTAAAGTTTCTGTAGCGAGAAGCTAAATCTTGCTAGGGTAGAATCTATTTGTCAGGGGAAAAAGGGATAGACTTAATCTGTGGATTAGAGTTGTCTGAATGCTCTGCAGAAATGAATGGCAGAGAGAGAGAGAGAGACAGGGAGAGAAATTATCTAAGCGATTGTAGCTGATAGCTTAGGGTAATCCATTTTAAACAGACCACTGAGAAGACCACCCACTATTAAAAAGAAAAACAACCCAAAAACACCTGTTTGAAATGAACCCCCTGAAAATAGGACACTGAGAATATTTTAAATATAGGCCATCCTTTACAAAGAAAACTATTTTTACAGCCTCCTATAAGGCAATGTGGCTTACTTTCAATGTCTGGAATTTCTTTGCTATTTAGCATGCAGAATAGCACCCGACAGCCTTCCCAGTTACTAAAGGAAGGACTCCGTATTCGTCCTTCCTTCACTTACCATCTGTTCTTTTTCAAAACCACAGTGCCTCAGCTGTGCTGTGGAAATTGACAAAGTTAATGACTTCTAGAGCTGGCTTCTGCTTCCTAGCACTAGGTAGCTCCAATTACCTTTCACGATCTCAATTTCCCCACCTGCTAAATGGGGATAATGATGATCGAATGATGGGCACTGTGTAAGCAGAGGTTAGAAGTGTTCTGTTTGCTTAGATGAAAAGAACATGGTGTTAGTGCTGTAGAAAAACACAGAAAATGCCCTTCGCTATTTGGCAACTCATATGCTTTCCTGCTCTAAAAGATCCAACTTCCCTTAATTAAGTTTGGCAACAAATGGGCATCTCCTTCAGGTAAAACCTGCTTCATAACAAAAATAAAAGGATTTGACAAGGCGCTGGGACAGTTCCCAGTTCAGTGCAGGGCATTAGAAGATAATTCGATGAAAGAGATATAAGGTCTGCGAAGGCAAAAGGACTCCGAATTTTATACAGCAACAAAGCACGTTTGCAGCAGGCAAAAGTGGGCGTCAAACACGAGAATTTTCATAAGGAAAATGTACTTATACCAGAAGAGGATTTGAAGTTTTTGTTTGATGTGGTCCTATTCCGTGCTGACAAAACATGTTCTTTTGGTTATTATTCTTTGTGGTTGTTTTCTCGTATGGCCCTGAGCCCTGTAATGATGTATTATTTCTACTGAGGGCAGGGTGTGCCTTATGATGGATGAGAGGTCCCACAGTGAATGAGATCCATCATCTGGTACAGTTGAGTTAATTGAAGTGACTCTGCCTGTGGCCAGTTGTCTGAAAACACACTTTAAAAAAGAACCTGGAGGGGCGCCAGAGTGGCTCAGTCGTTAAGCGGCTGCCTTTGGCTCAGGTCATGATCCCAGGGTCGTGGGATCGAGCCCCGCATCGGGCCCCGCATCAGGCTCCCTGCTCGCCAGGAAGCCTGCATCTCCCGCTACCATTCCCTCTGCTTGTGTTCCCTCTCTCGCTGTGTTTCTCTCTGTCAAATAAATAAAATCTATAGAAAATACCCAAAAAACCTGGATATGGCAGGACAAGTATTTTATTACTGGAATGTGGCTGACTCTCAGTAAAGAACCCGAGTCAACCTAAGTAAAAACCTGTAACCACGTGTCAAACTAAAATGAGAAGATCATGAGAAGGTGACCTGTGATGATTTTTGGACAGTTGACTGACTTCAGGAAAAGAGTAAAATGTGAGCCCTAAAAATGCTCATTTCTCCTAACCACTCTGTAGAGCCCCTCCCGATGTCATGAAGAATCCCATTGGGAAACTTCAGAATTTTATCGACAAATTTGTTTTTATATAGCTGAGCTATTAAATAATAAAAACTAGAGCTAGTCCTCAAAGTTTTCTACTTTGGGGGGCAAAATGTCAACTTAGCTCTTTTGAGTACAACAAAACTTTACATAGAAGAAATATCATAAGCCCACACATGTAAAAAAGGTTCTAGTTGAGGTCGCATCACTCTCTAGCGAGGTAGCCTTGAGAAGTTCACTTTTTCTACATGAGCCTCTGTTTCCTCAACTTTTCTTCCATGAGTGTGCACTGAACCTGATGGGTTGCCAGGTTGTGTGGTATAGTATTGGGGCTGCTGATCACGTGTGGCTATTGAGCTCTTAAAATGTAGCCGTTGCCACTGAGAGACTACCTTTCCCATTTTGTTTAATTTTAATTCATTTAAATTCAAATTTCGAAACAAATGCAGTATACGTTTGTTTTAATATTGATTACTTACTAAAATAAAATTAGTTTAAATATATTAAAATTCATTTCTCCTGTTTCTTTTTACTTTTTCTTCAAGATGGCTACTAGAGAATTTAAAATTGTATATGGTCTCTCTCTTTGTATTTCTTTTGGACAGTGTTGTTCTAGATGAATATTTTCCATTTCCTATCCTACTTTTGTGGACATTTGCAAAAATGCCTATAAATGTTCAATGAAAAATATTAATGAGTTGTATTTGTCCTCCTTTCTATAAATATATTTTTTCTTATTCCCACTTTAAACATTAAAATAGTTTTCATGAAAGAGAACCCATATGCTAGGCGATCGGGGGTAAAAATATCACTTTCCTTAGGAGTATAAGTTCTTCACATTTCCTGTTAATCACTGTCTGCTCTGCAGCTCCAGGAGGCCCTCTTATCTTAGATTTAACTTTTCTCCCTTGAAGAAGATGCTTCAGACACATCTTTTGGAGATTAAGGATTACCTTTAGGAGAGTTGCTGAGTTCTCTCTTAGTTCTCTCTTAGTTAAAGAACAAAAGAGACAAATGTTGGCCCATGCTTGCAATTTGGGGAGCATACATTTTCTAGATTTTGAAAAAAAATGAAATACCTGCTTTTCATTCATCAGCAGGGTGGGTCGTGGTGCTGCTAGTTCTTTAAGAGGTGTGTTTCGACCTTTTCTGCACAGCCTCTGACATTTAAAGGCCAGGGCCATCAAGCCTATCTCAGAGGTGAAAACTTCAGTTCAAGGTTTCATTGGCCAACTTCTTCTAGATGCCATATTCATGGCTGGGGATTAAGATCATCATGTCATAATACCCTAAAGATAGCACAGAAGCAAATGCATTTAGGCAGATGGTTCCACGTGGGCTGTAGCTTTCCTGTAGCCAAGACTGATACTGAGGCTGAGATCAGGCATGCTTATCAAAGGGTTATACTTACAATTCAGATATTATTGAAAATCATATTGCCATATGAAAGTACTTTCTCGGCTACATAGTATCTTGCCTTAGGAAAACATCTTTTATTCCCAACTTATAATTGACCATCCAAATTGGAAGCTTTGCCCCTTTAGTTCAGAATAGCATACTCTGTTTTATTTTCTTATTTTATTTTCTTTGGTATCATTTTCCTGCTTTAAAAAACTGGGACTTTTTAGGTTTCTCTGGCTGCCCTGTCTATTATCTAATCAGCATCATTCAAAGTTCTCTTTTGTTTTTTCTCTAGTTTTTAAGTGAGAGAAGCCTAGCTTCTTTCCTGCATATATTTCTTATTTCTAATCATTGCTATTTCAACAAATTTCTTCAAAGACCTAGAGATTCCCTTTACCCTGCTTTTTTTTTTTTTTTTTTGACCCTAACTTCTTTTGAAGGGCTTCTGCTAATCACTCAACAGTGAAACAACATTGCTATACCTGATTGCTTTTATATCTTTCATTTATGTATATTTTATTTTTCTGGAAGGAGAAAAGGTAGGAAATGGTTTGAACCTAGAGTGTTTTCTAACTTTTATCCCCCACCCCTTTCTCAGAATGATAATTATTAAAAATCTCTTTCTAGGACAAGACGTCTGTGTATTCTGGATGCTAGAACTCTCCTCCATTTGCTGCTGAATTCTGTCTGAGGGAGAGGATCACAGACTATCTCTTGAAGAGGAAATCATTTTTCACAGGCAAGTCAGAATGACAGACCTTGCAAATGAAGATGTTGATACAGATATGAAAACGAAAGCATATCTGCAGTCAGACATTAGGTGCCTGGTGGAACAGGGTATCTCCTGGTCTTTTTGAAGACTGAGCACCTTTCATTTAAGATAGAATATGAAAATCATTGGTGATACAGACCATCTTTTTAAGAATAGCATACAATTAAGGCCTCCACAATGTAGCTCAAATTGAGAAAATATCTTGATATTTTTATTTTCTTAATCTGATATAATTGTTGTTTTATTGGCTGACACTTTATACTGTCTATTGAGCTGGAAAATCTATCCATGTTTTATTATAAAAGGCTTTCCTAACTCCAAATCATTCTCAGAAAGCATATTCTGAAGTTCTTCTATTTTTAACAGAAAAGGTGATATGATAAAACATGTCCATTCCCTTTCAGAGGTCACTGTGTGGCTTATTGCTCTGCTTCTCCTCTCTCCTCTCCTCTGTCCCTCTTTTTTCTTTCTCTATCCCTCTCCTTCCCCCCCCCCCCTTTCAGGATTACTGATGCTAATATTATTTTTTTCCCCCACACTGCCTATGGACCTAGTCACCTCCTTTTAGTTTAGATATGATCTATCAGACATATTATATGGCAATAAATAAAACAAATAATCCTCAAAAGTCACAATAAAAACCCATTAGCAACTACTAGAAATGAAAGAAATACTGAGCTGTTTACACTGTAAAATCACTCCTCAGTACCAGCCCTTCAAGTACAAAATGAGAAGTGAAGTGGGAAAATTTGGGCTTTGAACCAAAGAACATTTTCCCCTGCATTTAATGTTGTTCATTGGACCAGGGAGCAGTGCTTTTTTTGTTGTTGTTAGAAAAAAAAAATTAAATGTACGTGCTTCTTACAGAAAGTGGAATAATTACATGTGGTTTCACCAGTTATGTTCTTCACTCTTGGTTCTCTATATGAAAATATTCTAAAAGGAGAAAGTCACATTAATACAAAGTCATGGCTTAAACTTGGTTGTGATAATTTTATTTAATGACTTGGATAAAATCTGGTTAACAAAGAGAATTTTTAAAGCAAAATGATTTCTATGTCCTATGACCACAGCAACAACAATTTGTTCATTGTTGGTAATTAATTCCTTATAATAAGTGAGCTTATTGAATAAATTCTTCTAGAGTTTCTGATGTGTGAATAATGACTAGTTACTCCCTCGAAACAAATTATCAACTATTTTCAGGGCAATTTGATGGAAAATATATCAGAGAGGATAGGTTAGGTAATTCTGTGGTAACAACTACAAAACATTAGTGACTTACTTAAAGAAAATTCTTTTTCATATTACATGTCCATTGTAGGGCACCTGTGGCTCTACTCCATATTATCTTTATTATAGGATCCACGATCAAGTAGTCATCCCTTGGAACACTGCCCAGTGATTGAGTTGACAAAGGCATTAGAAAACATGCAAACCATGCACTCACTCTTTAAGTTTGGTTCAGAAGTGATACCCATCACCCCACTCACATTTTATTGGCCCAAACAAGTCACATGGCCAATTGGTTAAACAGGGTGGAGATGTAACATCTTTTTGTAAGAAGAAGCTCTGAAAGGAGGCACCAAATATGTGTGAACAGAAATAAAATCTACCTCAGAGATTTTATGTCTCCCTCAGAGAAGGAGATGAGAATTTAAAAAGTAGCTGGTTCTTTATAGTTTTATAAACTAATTTCTCTTATAATTTTTCACCCTTAATACGTAATTGCCTTAGTTGCATTTATCAAAAAGGAATCAGCATGTTTATATTTCTAAAGACTAAATTAGAACAAAAGTATATATAATATCCAAATGCTTAGATTAGGAAAAAGTCAACTCTACATGTGAAGGGAGGGATGGAATCAGACTGTCTCTTCCTTAGGATTAAAATTAAAATAAATTTGTTATTAGCCAATTTATCAAATAAAAAGTTGGCACATTTCTGTACCAGGGAAACTAAAAGTTAAGCATAATTATTCATTATACCAGAACTTTACCATAGTAGTTCAATATACTTTTGTGTTAAAATATAGATTACTCATTTAATAACATTTCTTTGAAGAGGTATAAATTGGGAGATAATTTCATAGGAGTTTCTAATCTTTTGCCCCAAATATTTGGTTTAATAATTGTGAAAGGGGCTATGAAAAATTTATACACTTGTATAGACTTTTCTTAATAAATCATTGCTATGTTTTTATACAGCAGTGACCAACATTGGAAATTTTTAGAGAGTCTTACATTTGGAGGAACATATTCATATACTCTCTGTTTCTGCATCTGGAGATCATTTTATGTAATTTAGCATTAATATTTTTATCCCAAGCAATCTGTTTAAGAGTTCTTTTGTTAAATTCCCTCCTTAGTTCTGGATTCATTAAGTCTTCACTCACTTCCTTATCCTCTTGGAATTAGAGTATAATGTTAAAGTTGATCAATTTAGCTATAGTAATTTTTCTACTATTTGATATAGTAGGGACCTTTGTTGTACTCCAAAAATTCAGCACTATTAAGAGCTAATCTCAAAATTACTTCATAAGAATTAGCCAATGTTTGTAAGTGCTAGACTTGAAGGTTAAGGTCAGTCTGTAGGTATATGGAAAGAACAACTCATTGAGGAGAAGCTCAGAAGTCCTGAGAATTTGAATCAGAGCCAAAAGAAATTAAAGAGCAGACATAAATTGAGAAGTTGGGTCACTGTGGACTTCATTCTCTTGGTGTACTGTTTGTGTTCCAGTGTATCTTATTATATATTTATAGAGCATGTCTAGGTTGCTTGGTGATTTATACAGCATAGATGAAGCACAAATCTTCACTCTTAAGAGCTTAGAAACCAAAAGGCAAAAACAACAAAACCCCCTAACAAACAAAAAACCCTCAAAAAAGAAACCAGCAAATATACAACGTTCCTAGTATGAGGGAAAGGGTATCCCTTTTTATTTACTTTTCATTTTTAAATCTCTGTTAAATTATCTCCATGCAAAATACCCACTGTCATGCTTTCTTTCTGGCTTATCTTCATTGCAGAGTTGTGGAAAGGGCAGATAACTGTTTCCTTTCTCCAAAATGTTCAAGGTTATCAAAGCAGGACCTCGCCTTGTTATCCTCAATTTTAGATTTAGAAGTTGATTTTTATTAGAATGGTTATTCTTATTTTGCACGAAATAAAACTCTGATTTTTTAAACCATCAAACCCATTCACAAACATCTAATCTGCAATAGTAATTTTTCTTTAATGGGTGAATATTTTGCTATCTTGAATGTTCTAGTTTGAATTATGTTATTTATGAATGTAGGATCAAATGAAATGGCACACAGTTGGGGTTTATATTTCAATATTCAAAACAGGCTAACTAAGGAGGGAGGCCTCATGGGTGAGAATGAAGTATGGATTTCAGATTGTGAAGTCCAACAAGTATTGTGGATACTGCCTGAATTCTTTATACCAGAGGGACTTGGGAATTTATATCTTACGCATATTAGCATTTTGTTTATTTGTTTGAAACTAAATATTTACTGTCATATTCAGGAAATTAAAATAAATCTCACTGACTGTATGAAACATCATATAGTATGGACGTAGAAGTTTGATTTCTGAGGTTCAAATCCTTCTCCAGTTCTTTGAGAAGTTAGTAAACATAAAGCACTCAACACATAGTAAGTAGTAATTTTCTAGTCCTTTGACCTTGGGCAACTGTTTCAACATTTCAAAGCTTCCTTTTTATATCTGTGAAATTAGAATAATAACAGTCATCTCTCAAGATTGTTATGAGGATTAAATGACTATTGATTGCCTAGTGATGTTTCTAACAGTTTGTGGGTGATATGTTAAATCCCTTATCATTGGTTATAAATTTTTGAATCATTCAATTCACTGATGTCACTTTCAAAACTACATTTAAGGTCAGAAGTTCTGGTTTTGAATTTTAACTCAGTCACTTGCCAGTTTCATCTTCTTGGGGAAAAGATGTAACCACTTCACTTAAAATATAGAATAATAATGGTATATCTAAAACCTTTGTTATGAAGTTTAAGCAAGGTCATGATGTATGAATAGTGACCAAAGAATTTGTCCACAAATGTTTGTTGAATATACATTCTATGATGTCACTCTTTTATGTTTAGGCGACAAAAGAGTAAGTAAGATGTGATCATTGACCGTAAGGTATATTATAATAGGTGATCATCAGTGTGCCAAATCTGACCTTACTAATTTATCCACTCTTTCATGAAACAAGTAGAATTCTAGTACTTCTGATTTATACCTCTAATCCTAAGTTTAAGCTCAAAAAAACTTTTAGTAGTTCATGGCCAGGTCTGCTTTGCAAAAAAGTTCTAGGCTAGAAAGATTTTATGCAATGCGGAAAAACCTTTATGTTGTTTGAAAACTCTGGGAGGCAAAATCCTACTTACTGTGACATTGAAAGAAATTGTACATTGAGAAGACCATTCTCTTGTCTTCAGGTAGCTAGTTGTTAGGGCACTTGTCAATTGATTATCATAGTGATGATGTTACTTCTCAAGTAAGTAAAGAGTAAAAATTTAAGATGGAAGAGGTCTGATGCTCCTCTGAACTGGCTGGACCCTTGACCTTGCACTACTGTTCAAGCCCACCTGGGGATAAGATAACTTTAAAATCTAATCTTTTTAGTTTTATTAATTGTTTCCTTCATTGTGCAGAAGCTTTTCATCTTGATGAGGTCCCAATAGTTCATTTTTCCTTTTGTTTCCCTTGCAACCGATGGAATGGGAGAAGATATTTGCAAATGACATATCAAATAAAGGGCTGGTATCCAGAATCTATAAAGAACACATCAAAATCAACACCCAAAAAGTAAATAATTCAGTTAAGAATGAGCAGAAGACACAATAATTTCTCCCAAGAAGGCATACAAATAACTAACAGACAGATGAAAAAATGCTTAACATCACTCATTATCAGAGAAACACAAATCAAAATCACAATGAGATATGACCACACCCTGTCAGAATGGCTAAAATTAACAAGTCGGGAAACAACAGATGTTGGCGAGAACACAGATCTTATGCTGTTGGTGGGGATACAAACTGGTCAGCCACTCTGGAAAACTGTGGAGGTTCCTCAAAAAGTTAAAAAGAGAACTACCCCATGACCCAGCAAAGGCACTACTAGATATCTATCCAAAGGATACGAAAGTGCTGCTTCAAAGGAGCACATGCACCCCAATGTTTAGAGCAGCACTACTCAACAATAGCCAGATTATGGAAAGAACCCAAAAGTCCACTCACTGATGAATAAATTCAAAAAGAATAAAATCTTATCATTTGCAACAACATGGATGGAACTAGAGTGTATTATCTTAATTGACATAAGTTAGAGAAAGACAAATATGAGATCACTAACATGGAATTTAAGAAACAAAACAGATGAACATAGAGGAAGGGAAGGAAAATTAAAATAAGATAAAAACAGAGAGAGGCACACCATAAGAGACCCTACAGTTAAGAGACTAACTAATGGACTAAATGGGTAATGGGCACTTGTGACAACCATTGGGTGTTACATGTAAGTGATGAATCACTAAATCCTACTCCTGAAACCAACACCACATTGTATGTTAACAAACTTGAATTTAAAGAAAACAAAAAAATAAATCTAATCCTTAGTTCTAACGAGCAAAGTTTCATTTTATTTTCTGCTGAATAGACAATTGTTTACCAGCTTAGTATGGGATTGAGGGTGTTATATCTGCTGATATATTTATTAATCTAGAACAGTTTAGGCTTCTATAGAAATGCGTAGAACTTGGACTGGATCCTTTGTATATGCCTAACTTTTTAACCAGTAGTCATTCAAGGATTTATCTCCTGGGTAAAAATTGGAAATGTCGTATATCCTTCATTCAAATTCTAGCTCTCTTCTTAAACCAGGTGTGTGACTTTGGACAAATCTCTTAATTTCTATTCATCTTGGATTTTTTTCATCTCTAAAATGGGAGAAAAGAGAAGTAAAAGTTTACAGAATGCTTAACATAGTGACTAGTACAGATTAAAAATGCAATAAATCTTGGCTATAGAGTTCTGTTTCCAGGCAAAGTAGGAAAATCATTTGAGGGGGAGATGGCTATTCTAGGTCAGAATATATATTTAGGAATAATGGCACTTGTATGTTTAGTGTTAATCAATATAGGTCATAAGAATTTTCAAACTGACGGGGCGCCTGGGTGGCTCAGTCGTTAAGCATCTGCCTTCAGCTCAGGTCATGATCCCAGAGTCCTGGGATCGAGCCCTGCATCAGGCTCCCTGCTCTGTGGGAAGCCTGCTTCTCCCGCTACCATTCCCTCTGCTTGTGTTCCCTCTCTCACTGTGTTTCTCTCTGTCAAATAAATAAAATCTTAAAAAAAAAAAAAAAAAAGAATTTTCAAACTGATGATACATAATATACTTGGTCTCCCAAATTGTCCCTGTACCAGAGCTGGGTGGTTGTGCAACACGACTCTGCCCATCATAGCATTGAGTTCAGAATTTCACAGTGGTCAACCCCACACTTATCTGCAGAAACTGACAGGAATGTTTTGATTGATTCAGGAAAATTATTGTTAGCAGGATATTAGTTTATGCAGATTCAAATACTTTCTGTCTCACAGAAATATCCATATGTGAGAATACAGGCATATACATTTATATTTCCAATAGAGAGTATACAAATTGTCTTTGAATGTACTAAAAAAACGCAATCACTTCATGATTAATAAGAGAAAAAACATGTCCCCAAAGATAATAAAAAACAAAATTACTGAAAAACTATATTTTTAATCAAGAAAAGGAAATTAATTAATATGAGTTGATGAGTTGCCAGGAACTGTTGACTCTTCCCTTATATTATGAATACGGGAATTTCAAATTCTGGGGAAAAAATTGAATTCACCTTTGTTTTGTTGTTTTATGAACATCATTTATATGATCTGTCTTTTTCTGCTACCTGAATTTCATATAAGCAATGTATTTTCCCATGTAACTGAAAAGGTATTGTGCTTTTACAATCATAATATATGGATGAGTAAGTAGCATTTAAACTGAGGTATAGCATTTCTCTCTTGCTTACATATTTTTATTTTGAAGCATAAACTCTATTCTGCGGACTAATGTGTTATGTGAGAATGGAAGCTGCCATTTGACACTGAGAATTTTTCCAGTGCCTGGGTGGCTCAGTCAGTTAATCCTGTTTTTGCTCAGGTCATGATCCCAGGGTTCTGGGATGGAGCCCCACATCAGGCTCCCTGCTCAGAGGGAGTCTGCTTCTCCCTCTCCCTCTGCCACTCCTTGCCAGCTTGCATAGTCTTGCGTGTGCTCTTTCTCACATAAATAAATAAAACCTTAAAAAAGAAAGAGAATTGTTTCAACAATAAGCTAGGTCAACCTAGAAAAATCCTCCTGGAAGATTCCACTCAAACATTCCCTTGCTGCCTCCTGACGGCGCACGGGAAAAGAATGAGGCACAGACAAGTCAGCTGCAAGAGAAAGGGATCAGGGAACGACAGTAGAAAAGACTGTCGCCCTGAACAACTTCTCAGTCTCCTATTAGAAAGTAGGTAACAACCACCAAGGAAGTCAGAGTAGGCTATACATTGACCATGAGCCTTGTAGATACATAAGAAGAAAGGCAACACGTGTCTGGTCACGTAGTGCGTGACCTAGAGTGAGCAAGGCCAAACAAAAGGATTGTCTGACTAACTGCAGGTGCCCTTTGGGGAAGGGGAGATAACGGAAAAATGAAGCAGGCGGCATTTTCCCTGTGCTGGCCGGGTGTTCCCAGCTGCTCAGCTCCAAGGATGTATACGGTCCTCTCCCCCACAGGCCCGTTGCCAGCACATGTTTTTCTTAAGGCTATATCTAAGCATGCTTGGTAACTAGTATAAATTTTCATGGGTTATATATTTTAAGCAGTACGTTGTTCTGAGGGGTGGTTATACCCTCATCATTATACCACGCCAGCCATCATTTATTATTTCTTCACTTGTCTTCTCCTGGCATTTTATGTATACCTTTTTTATATGCTCTATACTGTTTATTACTTATGTGTCTTTCTCTTTTAGTGTGCTGTGAGCTTGTTCTTATTTTTAACTTTTTCCTTTTTAAAATTCTTTATTCCTAAATTTAGTGCTGTTGTACCAACTAAGTTCTTAAAACATGATTGTTGAATCAAATTAGTAAAAGATCTATTTTTTATCATTTAGACATTTTCTAGATATAGTAATCTTTCAAAGAAAAAGTATAATTATTATCTCCATTTTATGGAAGAGGAATACAAGATATTTTTATGAGCTTAACCAAGGAGTACTGTGTCTAGGTTCGTATGGTGAGGAAGTACAGATTTGGGACTCAGATTTAGACATTCTGTCCTTATGGACTTGTCCTCTGAGCAACTAAAATATGAGAATTCTCATATTCTCATTGATAAATATGTTGATATTTGAATTGGAGAATATGGGTAAAGTTGAAATGATATTTAGGTTCTTCAAAATGAGAAAGCATTAGATAAAATATTAAGACAATAGAACAGTAGCTAGTAAAACAATAAAGAGATTTAAATGGTGGTGTGGTTCAATTTGTTGTTTATTTAGATCAATCTGTTCTTACTTTACAAGAGGAACATTTCTAAATTTGGGGTGAAATTATTACATTGTTTTAATTAATCATTTAATTTATATACTCCATTCCCATGGAGTATATAATAATGAGTTATGGAAAACTCATTTCCATGGAAAAAATAATGACTTACTTAATAACTTATTTCCCTAACATTTTCTGATATGTCCTCATGTTGAAATATTACTGGATCATGGAATTAGCAGGCAATGTATTCCTTCACTAGGTGATATCTTTGGATAGTTTGAGAGTTTCTACAGATAATGAAAATGAGTATTAGTAAATACTCTGAAAGTGCAGAAGGATTTTGCATGCATATGTACATATGAATTTTTCTGAGAAGAAGTTTGTAGCTTTGTTGAGATTCTCAGAGATGTTCATGACCATGAAGAGGTCATATAGGGGAAAGTGGTTTGGCATAAGAATTGCTTAAATCCAATTTATAGATTCCTGCATGTAAGTTGTTTACCTTATGGGGCCAATGAGGAAATTAAATGATATAGCATAAATACAGAACTGGTTTTAGAAGGTGTAAAATGCATGCAATCTAGAATGGTTCTCATTGTCATTCATTGCTTGAGGAGTAAAGTCCAAATTCCTCAGCTTGGTATTCAAGAACATGGAGGATATTTATCAAATTGCCTTTTCTGGATTCCTTTTCCCACACTCTGTTCTTTAGTCAGACTGGATTGTTCGGTCTCAAGAACCATACTGCCTTCTCATGCCTCTTTGTGCTTGTTAATGTATCCAACTGTATCCAACATTTGTCCTGCCAATTTTTCTTACTTATATTTTGCCCAAGTGTTAAGGCCCAATTTAAGGGCTCCTACCTCAATAAAACCTTTGCTGCTTTCTCTATGAAGAACTATTTTTTTATTTTTTATTTTATTTTTTTTTTATTCCTTTCAATTTCTCAGCACTTTGTAACCTCTCATAATTTTGAATGTGTTTTATTTAACAAAAAGGATATGAGTATACCCTTTAGCTTCTCTTAGGCTATATGATCCTTAGGTCAAAAATTACATTTTCTTTGACTTTGTGTTTGCTTAAAACTCAGAAAAAGCTAACTATACATTTGTGAGATTACTGAATGATTCCAGTCAACTCCCTTCCTGCAGACAGAAATAAATTTCTAATTTCCTAAGCATGTATACATCTATATTATCCTATACTGAGCACTTACAGTAAGCTCTCTGGCATGAAGGACATAAAATTCAAATTCAAGAAATAAAATATTTCCCTTTCCTTCAGAAGAAAACATGATGGAATTCATGTAACACCTAAGGCACCATCAGAACCTACTCATGCATAGAGTCCTAAGATAATTGAGATTTACATGCATGCAAAAAAAAAAAAAAGAAAGAAAAAAACTCCATTAGTTTGTTTTTTAAAGTTAGTTAACCTTGCTTTCAAAGTAATAAGACTCTCCATTAATATTAACTACAGAACCTATAATTGTTTCCCCCTTTTACTTTTAGTCCATTTCAGTAAGTCTTTTGTGAAATAACTTCTGTTTCAGAACTGGCTGTCCTGACTTCCTAATCAAATTACCACCCACTCCCTTCCTTACAAGCTACATCTCCCTGATCTACTTCGATTCCCAACTCTCTTTGTTTGCATTAGCTGAATATTTCAAGAGAAAATGTTCCAGGCAACACTATTGTAGAATATTAAGAAGAAATATCTTGCCAGTGGGAAGCCATTGCTATTTTAACCTCTCATATTTCCACATGGAAAGGACAAAAGTTTGAGTTTTCTTGCAGTAAAATAAAGGCCTGTACAAGCATGACCTGTTTATAATCAGTTTTAATGGTGTATATTGATTATTTGACACTCAATAGATGTGATAATTTATGTGTTGACCTTTCACTTTTATAAAAGGTCTTGCCTTTTGTGTAGCCAGAAACTCAACTTGAACTAATTCCTACTTTCCAGAGGTCAACGTTTGGCAAAGAGTTACTTGTCACAATTCCTAATCACCCTTAGTTTGGGTTTTTCCCCTTTCCACCAAAATGTTTTATGTGAAAGAGATAGAGTGAGGCATGGGGAAGACAGCAAATATAGTGTTGGAGATAGTACGCTAAGATAGTGAACTTAGGTGGAATAAATTTCTTGCCTGTGATGAAACCAATCAGTCTCAGGAACATTGAGAAACTTATTTATTGATCATAAAGCACATTGCAAGGAAAAATATATTAGGAGAGATTAAAGTTATCACAGAATGGTTCTAGAAATTGGCTTCTCTCTCTCGGTGACTTGCTGCACATTGTCTTTATCCTTTTATCAAAACACTGTGCTTCCAACAACAGCTGAGATTGTAGGAAACAGAAAAAACAAACATACGCATGCACATTCCCAGAAACCTTTTAATAAGGGTTTATTATTAAATATAATAATAAATAAAACATTTTGAGAAGAATTCCTCTAAATCTTTATATTAAAACAATGGTTTGCTTAAAAGAAGATGAGATTTTTATAAACTTTGATTTCACCTGCATTAATCAAGTAGCCTCTCTCTGAAAATGTGAAGGCTGTACTAGGATATTTTTAGAACCATTTTATCATACATTTCATGCCTTTACAGCATGTAGTTGCTAATTTTCCTAATAAGGTCACCTTTCAGTAAATGGCGTGTGTTCTCAAATTCATGTGGGGTACTTGCCTAAAAATAAGGCCAATTTGTGTGAGCTAAGGATCCTTATTTTATCTCACCTGTCTTTCTCATTATAGTATACTCAAATCTGTGTCTTTTTCTGTATAGTCCAGTAAAAAAAATAAGTGATGTAGGAATTAACTTGCCTAGGTATCTGTTTGGAAATCTTCAAAGGCAAAGATTATTTCCTCCCACACCCCAATTCTTCTGTGCTGATAAACAATATAACAGCACAGCCTCTCCTTGGAAAAGGAGCTCAGTAAACTTTGTTGGCTAGTGGTTGGAGCCACATAGTCAAATGGGGAAAGATGAAAGAAATGTTCTTACCTTCTCAGCTTAAGGGCAGGCAGAATAAGAAAGTAGATTTTGTAATCTAGCTGATGAGGAAGATGGTTTAGGAATCAAAGTCTTCCTCATTTGGAGAGCTGGAAAAATGTGTTCCTAGCATTCTAACCTTAGCTATGCCCTGATGTATGGACTTGGTTATTTTGCTAAGCAGCAGGAGGGACTGGAGATCACTTTCCCTGAATGTTTTGGCTAAGGTCTTCCACCACTTGTAATTTTCATCCCTATATGAGTCCCTTAATAAAAACCCTAAACCTTTTACCTCGGAACAGTCAAAAACATATTTCATGCTGAAGGGTGCTACGATTTCAAAGATAGTTTCTACTAAAGATAATGAGTGTTCTAGAGTGCTAATTGAAACAGCAGGAGAGAATGGTTACTTTCCAAATATCCCAGGGGAGTCCTGTGTGCAAGGTGATGACATAAATAAAGCTAGACTAATGGACTTTGGTTTCTTAAGCCATTGACCAAATACAGAAATTTTAAGGAAGAATACTTTTTTGTGCCATAAAAATTTAATAAACACTGTTCATAAATTTATATTAAAGATCTGTTTAGCACAGAAGAAAGGACTCAACCATATGTTAGTGTTTCATTTGTTTAGAATCTAAGGTGCAAATACTCTTATTTTACGCACAAATTTTCTTTAATATGAAATAATTAGGGGATTATTCTGATTTAGTCCATATTTTAAATATCTGAGTGAAACACAGGAAACTATTTTGGTTTGAACTGACTCATTTGTGAGTCAGTGCTTATTGAACACATACTATAAAGAAATCAGTGAGGTTGCAAAGATGAATTAGACATGAATCTTATTCTCAAGAATTTACAAATCAGTAGAGGATAAAACATATACATACAAACTATAGTGAATGTACAGTGTTAAATGCCGTATAAAAACACACAGTGGTATTTATTTCAATATTTTTGTTCAAAACTTTAATAAAAATATATTATCTAGTTTTTCTTGACTTGTAAATAAATATATCTTGCTAGATATAATTGGCTATTCGATGTTAGAAAATCTACAATTTCCTCTTCCTAAATGTCTCTTCTAATTACACAATATAGAAAATAACAAAAAAGAAAGGAATCATTTGTAACCCCATAACAATAAATATAGCAGTAATCATGCTGAGAGTAACTGAGTTCTGCTTAGATAATTGAGGTATTTCTGTATTATATCTTAGGTTCTCTAAAATAGTGATTAACACATTTTGCCATTCAATTTTAAGGCACAGATTATAAGCCTACAAGTTTGAGTGAGTCTTAGTGTTTTGAGGAGCTGAATTAGTTGTTATTATAAGAACAAAGTAATAACTTAATACATATACTGATTGCTAGTACTGCCATTGCTTACAAGGAACATGGTGTTTACCAAGGTACAAAAAGTCTTTTGAACTTCCTTCACTAAGGACAATTATCAGAGAAGAAATTAAGCCCAGGGATGCCTGGATAGCTCATTTGGTTAAGCGTCTGCCCTTTGCTCAGTTTGTGATCCCAGGGTCTTGGATGGAGTCCTGCATTGGGCTGCCTGTTCAACAGGGAGTCTGCTTCTCCTTCTGCCTGCAGCTCCCCCTGCTTATACTCACTCTCTCTCTCCCCACACACACACAAATATATAAAATCTTAAAAAAAAATAAGCCCAAATAAAACTAGGACACAGAAATAATATTGTGATAGAATAGGAATTAAAGTTAAAGCCCTTGGATTCAAGTCCCAGCTGCGTGTACTGGACAAGCAAACCTGCAGATTGAAGTCTACAGAGGTACTTCACAAGGTAGATAGCATTAAACAAAAGAGGGCTGGGAAAAGTACATTGCAAACATTAGTTGTTTTGCATTTATCATTATTATTTCTCTGAAATTATTGTACATCTAATATTATGTTTACCTTTATCCCTAAATGGTCTTTTTTTCAAATGAGTAATGGCCTCTGATTGTTGTCTTCTTTATAGGAGCAGAAATCACCTGTCCTCCATCAATTTGCTAGTTATTCTCAATTAACTCCAGAAGAGATGGTGTTTAGATTCTTGTGTATTGCATTAGGTTGTTAAGGCTTTCATAAGAGAGTACTACAGACTAGATAATAAAAACACCAGAAATTTTATTTTCTCATGATCAAAATGTCTGCAGGATTGGTTCCTTTTGAGGGATGGAAAGAAAGACTCTGTTTGAGGAGTCTCTCAGTGGCTTGTAGACGGCCATCTTCTCCCTTTGTCTTCACATGGTCTTTTCTCTGTACATGTCTATGTCCACATTTTCTCTTCTTACAAGGATACTACATTGAATTAAAGCTCTCACAGTGACCTCATCCCAATTAATTAGTTAATTAATTTGTAAAGATTTTATTTATTTATTTTAGAGAGAGAGAGAGATTGTGTGTATGCATGGGGGGGTGCAGAGAGAGAGGGACAGAAAGAATCTCAAGTGCTAAGCATGGAGCCCAACAGGGGGCTCAGTCTCATGATCCTGGGGTCATGACCTGAGCAAAAATTAAGAGTTGGACACTTAATGGACTGAGCCACCCATGCACCCCTCCGTTCTTTAAATAAAGAACAAATAAAATAAGAATATGGGGAAAAAATAGTATCATTTTGCATTGTTTTAATGAATCCACAGAATAAAATATTTACCTAAATACTAAAAAGTTATATATGAAATTCAACCCCACAGATTTGGAAAGAGCTCGAGTCTCATTGTAAAGTTCTGAACTTCAATATAAGAAATGGCAAATTTCTGTTTAGAAAATGATTCTTTCTGACATTTCAGTGAGTTGTCAAATCTATAACCTCCAATTTCTGAACTGTTACTGGAGGACAGATGCTTTTCCTGTGGGGGTTACATCTCTGTGAGTGGTTAAAAAAGGAAGGGCGAGCTTTCTGCACACAGTACCACTATTCACTGAAGAAGGTTATTTTCGTGCTAAATCATCTGCACAAAACCATATGGTTAGAAGAAAATAGACCGCAAGCCAATATAGAGCATCTCCGGAGGGCACTAGACTGGCATTAGATGCCTGCTGATTTGTTTGCTATTTGAATAGACACCTTCTTTTCCTTGGCTCATTGAAGGAAACTGTTTTGGAACATTAATTCCACTTTAAAAGATAGAATAGAACAGACTGTTTTCAAGTAAGAAATATATATGTGCATATATATTTGTATATATATATGTATATTATTCTGATTTCTAGATCTTATCTAATGCCTTTTGCTGATCTTTGCCACAGAAATTATATAAATCTCTCTCAACCCATCCTAATTCCTGTTATGAGCTGAATCTTGTTCCCTTCTTCAAAATTTATATGTTGAAGACCTAATCCCAGTGCTTCAGAGTATAACTATATTTGGAGATAGTGTCTTTAAAATAGTGATTAAATTAAAACGAAGTCCAGGGTGCCTGGGTGGTTCAGTCTGTTGACTGTCCAGCTCTTGGTTTCAGCTCAGGTCATGATCTCAGGGTTGTGAGATCAAGCCCCGTGTTGGGCTCTGTGCTCAGTGCAGAGTCTGCTTGAATTCTTTCCTCCTCCCTCCCTCTTCTCCCTCAGTACCTCCCCACCCCACCCCCACTTGCATGTATGTGCACACTCTCTAAAATAAATAAATAAAAATCTTTTTTTTAAAGATTTTATTTGTTGATTAAAGAGAGAGAGAGATCACAAGTAGGCAGAGAGGCAGGCAGAGTGAGAGGGGAAGCGGGCTCCTGGCTGAGCAGAGAGCCCAATGCAGGACTCGATCTCAGGTCCCTGAGATCATGACCTGAGCTGAAGGCAGAGGCTTTAACCCACTGAGCCACCCAGGCGCCCCAATAAATAAAAATCTTAAAAGAAATAAAAGAATGGAGACTTGGAGGTGATTAAACACTTTGAGTATTTAACACTATGCTGCCACAAGAAATTATACCTATTTGTGCTATATGGTCATAAGTCTATTTCTGATTTTATTGCATAATTCCTTTGAGACTAGAAGAAAATGCAGTATTTTTCAAACCATACAGTTTATGCTTGAAAAATGAAGGCAGGAAGAGCAATTCATAGCAAATAGCTAATACAGAGACAAAACGTTAGAGCTAACACTGAAAACTATGCTCCCAGTGGGCTCATTTCTATCTGTATCTATAATACAATATAAGTATCTATTAATACTTATCATAGTACTTTTCATTCAGTTGTTCACCAAATATGTTGTGTAGGCATTATTCAACACTCTTGGGATATACCAATGATTAAAACAAAGACCTTTGCCCTTGTGGATTTTATATTTTCATAGGAAAAGATCTGCAATAAACAATAAACACAAAAGATATATAAATTACATGTTATTTTAGAATGTAGGAGAAGGAATAAGTAGAGCAAGTTAAGGTTAATCAGGATGCCCTGTTGGAGATAAGGGGTTGAATTTTAAATGAGTGGTAAAGATAGGGCCTCAAAGGCTGCTGTAGGTCATGCCATTTTATAATGGAAAATGTAGTTCCTAAAATGAATCATTTTCTTATTAAATCTTCTTCCTTTAAGATAAAGTAAACTTTCAGAGTAAGTTATGAATCTACTTTTAAGATATTTTATTAAATAGCATGTTGCTTTGTCCATCTGTTTAATAAGTGGTAGCACCTTACTTCTGTAGTTTTTCATTTTCCCCAAGAAACCTAATTTGAACTAGCTAGCTAGTTTCCCATTTCCTTCTTCTGACTCTAAACCTGTGCCTCACATTTCACTTCTATATCTTTAGACATGAGAATGTCACCGATACTGCAACATCACAAGCCATTTGTTTCTTTTAGACAACTCTCTGTAGTCTTTATTCATTTTTGTCTAAATGCCATGTGACATAAAATGGAAAGAAGTCCAGACTTCAAAATAAAAATTATCAATGGTAGTGTGTTATCAAATAACCCCAAGGTGCGTATTCTCCCAGGTTAATTTGCTGTTAGCAATGCTGAGTCCACCAATTCATGGTTTTGTTGTTAGGTCTTAAAAGAAAGTCCCTAAGCCCATGAAATGTTACCAAAAGGTCAAAATAGTATTTTTAACGAGAAAGGAAATGAAGATAAAGGAGCACAAAGGCAGGCAGGGTAACTTTAAAATATACAATGCTCTGTGAAGCTGGCAAAACATTATGAGACATCTAATTTCAGCTGTTAAAGGGGCTCACATTGATTTTTAGGCTCATTATAGGCACTTTTAGGGTCCTCTAAAGGGAGTTTTATTTATTTGGCTCTTATATAACCTATCTTTCTCAGGGGAAAGTTAATAGTACTTTCTAGTAGGAAAATAGCAGCTTAGTTTGTATTGGAATAGTTGAGAATCCATTTTACTTCTGTTTAGATTCAAGAAAATGGAAGGCTTTGACTTTTTCAAGGAAAAGAGGTCAACAGAAATTCAGGAACCCCAAATCACTACTCTAAATGCTAGCCATCTTTGTCCTCCTGTACATTCTTTTGTTAATCAGTATCTGATCCATTTATTTTTAGGCTCCCAACTCTGATCCCACAAGACTATTTCTGAGATTGAAAAGAATATCATGACTCAGCTAGAAATAGTTCTTTTGTACAAAAGCATTTAAAAGTTGGCCAAAAATTAAACTCAGACCCTGATCAAAAGAATCTGTTTAGAAAATATAATGTGTACTTATGGATGACTCATTTCTGTTGTAAAATATTCTTTTCCTAAAATACCCTGTCAGTAGCTTATTAAAAGAAGCCATTTTACTATCTTACTTTTACAATATGACATAGTTATTCTAATGGTACTCGTAAATGGAAAATGTAATTGTTTTCCTTTGGGCATTATATATTCTTTTGTCATTTTATATTAAGTCTATTTATTACAGAATGAGGGGTTTTGTCTTTAGAGCTCTTGTAATGAGTTCAGTAGGTTATTTCAACTTCTGATGTGGTGTGCCGTGTAATCCCAAATGTTAGACTCTAGAATCTAATCATGCTTTCACTGGTCTGATTGTCTAAAGGTAAAATAACAGGTCAAGTAATATTTTATAGCTTAATTAACTACACCGGAGAGGGAATTTTGTGAAGTTCTAAAAATGATGGATTTCTTGCAATCAACCAAACCCTCAGATTAATCGGAGTTTGAGTAACCCTTGTGTTTCCTAAGTCAAAATGTGGAGTATCTGAATCCTGATACATAGCTGGAATAGGGCAGTTCTGGGGTTTGCATGACATGTCTCAGGTCCCCAGAAGTCTGTTTCGCATGTTCTACAATATCACCCACTTGTGTGGATTCTGAACACATTCCATGAGATTAAAAGAAAAGACAGACAATGCAGAGAAATGTCTTAGAATTCCTTTATTGCATATCCTGGAAATCTTTCAAGGCAGCTAACTTTTGGGGAGACAACCTCAAATTCACAAACACAACAGGATCGTATTTATTTATTTATTTTAAGGATTTTATTTATTTATTTGAGAGAGAGAGGGAGAGAGAGAATGAGAACATGATCGGGGGGTGAGGCAGAAGAAGGCAGAGGAAGAGGGAGAAGCAAACTCTCCACTGAGCGGGGAGCCCAAAGTGGGGCTTGATCCCAGGACCCTGAGATCATGACCTGAGCCGAAGGCAGATGTTTAATTGACTGAGTCACCCAGGCTCTCCAACAGGACCTCTTTTAAATGCACAGCAATTTCAGAATGTCAGCAGAGACATCCTGGGGATGGCATTTTGGCTTTTTGAACTCAGTAACTACTGGGTCAAGGGTGATATGCAGAAATCTAGGTAAAGGGAGAAAAAAATAGATAGTACAGAAGAAGTAATAAGCAAAAACCAAAAATTGATGACAGAAAAATAAACCTACTCTTTTCTTTTGGAGGCAAACTTATACAACCTCTTACCCTAAAAACCTTACTACATCAGTGGCCAGGCCTAGAAGAAGTCAAAGAACTAACAGTGGCATCCAAATGGCTGGACCAATATAAGGTGTCTTTTTCCTTCCTAGCATTTAAAACTCCATATGAAACTTTATATCATGATAAGAGTCATTTTATTTGTGTGTGTGTGTGTGTGTTTTCGATTTTACCTTTTTATTTTTCATTGAGAGATTGAGAGCACAAGCAGGGGGAGCAGCAGGCAGAGGGAGAAGCAGGCTCCCTGCCAAGCAGAGAGCCTGATGTGGGGCTCAGTCCCAGACCCTGAGATCATCACCTGAGCTGAAAGCTCAACTGACTGAATCACCCAAGTGCCCTTTTATTTGTGTTTTGTAGAGATATTTAAGAAAGAAGGTATGGAAAATAATGCACCTGTAATTTGTGCAGTACTTTTATATTTTTATCTCATTTCACCTTACATAAACTCCATGACTTAAGTACAGTTTCCTCCAGCTTAGAAGTGAGGTAAACTGAGGCTCACAGGTTGTGTGACTTGATCAGTGACAGACCCAAGAAGTGGTTCAGGTAATCATGAATCTGGTTAATAAAGCTTGTACTTTGGCAACTTCAAAATGCTGGTACTGTGCTCAGAACTCCAGTTAGGTTATTTATGTCTTATAGCAAGTTTTGACTCCAATATCATTGTCTTATTATTATCCCATTATAATCATCATTTTATAGAGGCAGAGACTATTTTAGATAGGTTTAGAGGAATGTTTCCCAGAACTCACTGAATCATCAGAATTGTTTGACAAATTTTTAAAGTTCTTGACTCAAGGGATCCATGCCTAAATATTCTTAATCATTCTTCCCTAAGATATTTACAATTTTTAAAACTTTCCCAGGTACCTGTAACATGACACTAGGGTTTAGAAACACTGATGAGTGGACATTTTTACTAATTGGAAGAGCAGGCATTTTAATGCTTATCTCTCTATGCTCAACCATGATGTGAAGCTGGGATATAGGGGATATTTGTATGCAATTATTTTATTGACATTATGTAATTTAATGCTTACAATGATGCTCTGTGATAAATATTTACTGGCTGGTGCTTAATGGACACAAATACCATTGCACATTGTATTATTTATTGTTGCATAACAATCTCACTACAAATTTATCAGCTTAACACACACTGGGGAATTCTACCTCCAGGAAGATAGAATGGATGTAACTTTTCTAATTCCTTTTGATAAGTTAAAACTAAAATCCCTGGACATTACATAGAAAGCAAACAGAAGAAAACTGAAAGGTGGAAAGAAGAAGGTAGACTGGCTAGGGCTCTTGGAACTTAAAAATTGACATGGTTGTGAGTTTTCTTTCTTTGTTTTTGTTTTTGTTTTGTTTGAGATGCCATTAGTTGTTTTTCAACATGATAATTTATAATTTAATCAGAATCATATTTCTATTATTTATTTATTTTTAAGATTTTATTCATTTATTTGACAGAGAGAACAGCAGAGGGAGAGGGAGAAGCAGACTCCCTGCTGAGCCTGGAGCCTGATGTGGGGCTTGATCTCAGGATCCTGGGATCATTATCTGAGCTGAAGGCAGATACTTACCTGACTAAGCTACCCAGGCATCCCACATTCATATTTTTAAAAACAGCTTATGGAGATGTAATTTACTTACTGCACAATTCATCCATTTCAAATGTAAAGCTCAGTGGTTTTTACTATACTCAGTTATGTGAACCATCATCACAATTTCAGAAACCTTTCATTGCCATAAAAAGAACCCTATATCATTTAGCTGTCATCCCTGCTTCCCTAAGTTCCAAGAAACCTCTATTATACTTTCTTTCTTTACAGACTTACCTACCCCGGTAGGTATTTTGTATAAATGAAATCATATAATATGTGGTCCTTTGTCATTGGCTTCTTTTACTTAGTATCATGTTATCGAGGTTCATTCATGTTGTGGTGTATTTCAGTACTTTATTCTTTTTTATGGCTGAATTATATTTCTTCATATGGATATATCTATCTATGCATTTGTTGACTAATATTTTAATTGTTTACACTTTTGGCTAATATAAACAGTGCTGCTAGGAACATTCATGTATTAGTTTTTGCTTGAAGACATGTTTTCAATTCTTTTGGGAATTTCCAACCAATTTCTATTAGTTGTCAGTATTTGTTGTTGAGTTGTAAGAGTACTTCATGTGTTCTCAATACTGGACTCATCAGATATATTATTTGGAATCCAACTGGAAATTGATAACAGAAAAATAACAGAAAAATTTCCAACACCTGGAAAACTAAACAGCACATTTCTAAATAATTCATTGATCAAAGAGACTATCTCAAGGGAAATTTAGAGGTACACATTGATCTGAATAAAATGAAAATGTAACATATTAAAATTTGTAGAATATAGTTAAATCAATGCCAGCAGGGAAATTTATAGTATTAAAGGAATATATAAGAAAAGAGTAGAAATCTCAAACCAATAATATAAAGTTTCCTCCTAAAGAATCTAAAAAAAGAAAAGAAAAATGAGTCCAAAAGTAAGCATGAGGGAAGAAATATAGATGAGAGTAGAAATCAATAAAATTCATTCACTATATGAAAAACTTATGATGTGTGATATGCTGGCTAACGGAACATCATAAAAATACATTGTACTAATAAAAAAAAAAGAAATCCATAGAATTGAAAACAGAACAGTAGTAAAAATTAACAATATAAAGGGCTGGTTCTTTTAAAAAGATTTTGCAAATCTTTAGCAAAACTGACAAACCCCCAAGCAAAACAGAAATTACTGATATCAGGAATGAAACAGAATATTTCACTACAGATCCTCAAGACATTAAAAACATATTGAGGAATGCCATGAACAACTCTACACATATAAATTTGACAACAGACACATTTTTCAAAAAATACAAACTGCCCCAATTCACTCAATATAAAATGTAGAACTAGAACAGCCCCGTATATATTAAGGAAATTGAATTCATAATTTAAAACAACAAAAATATCTAGTTCCAGATGGTTTCACTGGGGAATTATATACCAGACTTTTAAAGAAGATTTAATACCAGTTCAAAACAGCTTCTTCCAGAAAATAGAAAAAGAGTAATCATTCTCAATTCATTTTATGAGCTATTATTATCTTGATACAAAAACTAGACAAAGACAGTACAAGAAAAGGGAACTACAGACTGATATCCCCATGAATTAGATACATAATTCCTTAAGAAACTATTAGCAGGTAGAATTTAATCATAAATAATTATATATCCCAATCAAGTAGGCTTTATTACAGGATGCAAGTCTGTTTCAATATTTAAAAATACATGAATATAAACCGCTATACTAACAAGCTAAAGGAAAATCCGCATGATCACATAAGTCAGTTCAGAAAAAGAATTTGACAAAATTCACCACTCTTTTATGATAAAATCTTTCAGAAAACTTGTAATAAAGGAAAACTTCCTCAGCTTGATAAAGATCATCTATGAAAATCCTACAGTCAAAATTATACTTCATGAAGAAAGACTAAGTGCTTCCTTCTTAATTTCAAGAACAAAATAAAGATATCTGTTCTCATCACTCTTATTTAGCACAGTACTGGAAATTTTAGCCAGTACAATAAGAAAAGGAAATATTAAAAAAAAAAGTGCAGATTAAAAAAAAAAGAGCTAAAATTTTCTTTCCTTATAAATGACATGATAGTCTACATAGATTTTTCCAAGAATTCTTAAACAAAAACAGTTTAAGCAACATCACAGGATACAGAATAAATGTACAAAAATCAATTTTATTTCTAAATGCTTGCAAACACATGGACAGAATTACTAAAACAAATGAAAGGAATGACTTAGGCATAAATCTAACAAAAAAAACATGTACAGGACTCATAATGAAAATGACACAATGCTGATTACAAAAAAAAATCATAGAATCTACACCTAAGAATCTAAATAAATGGAGAAATATGTTATTTTCATAGATTGGAAGAGTCACATAGTAAAGATGTCCATTCTCTCCAAATTGATATACAGATTTAAGGCGATCATTATAAAAAGCCCATCATGATATTTTGTAGAAATAGACAAGATTTTTCTAAATTTATATAAAAGGCAAAGGAACAAAAAAAAGGTGATCAATTTTGTAAAAGATGAATAATGAAAAGGAATCAGCCTACCAGATTTTAAGACTGATTATGTTGCTCCAAGATAAAAGGGTGACATTAGGCTCCTTATACTGATGGGAATTTTTTATACCTTGTGAGTGTGTCAATATTAATATCCTGGTTGAGATATTATGCTATGATTTTGCAAAAACATTTCCATTAGGGAAACTGAGGAAAGGGTGCATAGGATCTCTCTGTAGTATTTCATATAACTGCATGGGAATCCACAACTATCTCAAAATTAAAAGTTTAATAAAAATATTTACATTCATTTTCTCACATTTTCTGTGCGTTAGATCTCGAAGCATAGCTTCACTGGATCCTCTATAAAGCTAGAGTCAAATGGTCAGACAAACTGGGTTCTTATCTGAAAGGTCGATAAATGTGCTTTCAAACTTAGGTAGTTACTGGCAGCATTCACTTTTTGTGGATTGTTAGAGCTAAGGCTTCATTTTTTTGCTGGCTGTTAGTTAGAGGCCACTTTCAGTTCATTCATATGTGGCTTTCCCAATATTGCTTTATCAAAGCCATTAAGAGAGGTGGACTCTTAGCTGGACAGATGTCATAACTTTATGTGAGATTATCATAGAAGTGACATTCTATCACCTTTGTTGTATTCTATTGGTTAGAAACAGTATCATCATACTCTAGGAGAGGGGATTGTACAAGGTCATGAGTACCAGAAGTTTAGGGATGATTGGAGCTGTCTTAGAGTCTCTTCTGTTTATATGTTTATACACAATCCATTCAAAAAGAATTGGTTCTGATATAATTGGGGATGTCTCCCTTATTTTACAGTATGATTTAAAGTGTTTCTATGGGGTGTCTGGGTGGCTCAGTGGGTTGAGTGGCCAACTCTTGAATTCAGCTCAGGTCATGTACTCAGGGTCATGGGATCAAGCCCCAGACTGGGCTCTGTGCTTTGTGGGGATTCTGCTTGGGATTCTCTCTCTCCTTCTGCCCCTCCTGTGCCTCTAAAATAAATAAATAAATCTTAAAAATAATAAATACCACCTATGTTCTTCATTTGGAACATCTACAGTAGGTCATAGAACTGAAGGAGGTTAAAATATTTTTATCATAGGATGGGGCACCTGGGTGGCTCAGTGGGTTAAAGCCTCTGCCTTCAGCTCAGGGTTCTGGGATCAAGTCCCACATCAGGCTCTCTGCTCAGCGGGGAGCCTGCTTCCCCCTCTCTCTCTGCCTGCCTCTCTGCCTACTTGTGATCTCTCTCTGTCAAATAAATAAATAAAATCTTAAAAAAATATTTTTATAATAGGAAATAAGATATATAAAAGCAGATTGGGAAATACTGCATCTTATTTACATTACATATTTTTAGATTATGATACATCTTTTAGATTTACAGAGAAGTTATGTTGCTATGTTAGTAATCTGAAGAGGTTGACATAATATCCCAAGAAAAAACATTATTATTTGTAAATAGTTTATTCTTTGGAAGAAACGTTTCTACTGTATCTTACCTTTGTGGCAAAAATTATCTTTTTAGAGGCTCCTGGTTGGCTCATTCAGTGGTGCATGTGACTCTTGATCTTGGGGTTGTAAATTCAAGCCCCTCATTGGGTATAGAGATTATTTAAAAATAAAATCTTTAAAACATTTCTTTTTAGAAAACTCAGTTGCCTTATAAAGCTTAGCTATCTCTTCAAAATAGAAAAAATATTCCACATATTTTTTGTAGAGTGAATCTATTCAAGTTCATAGTGATCTAGTAAATATATGCAAAGTACAATTCTTAAGTAATAAATTTTAGGTTTTTTTGAAGATTTACATTGTTAACCTATCTTTATATACTAGAACCTAAAATATTCCCTTTTTAGAGGATTGTGATATGACAGTTTTCATTCTTCTTATGCTTCTTGGGTGCTCCAAGATTTCTTAAATATTCCTTAAGATGCCTCTGAGAAAAATTTTCAAACATTTCTTTTAAGACTTTTTAAAATTTATTTGCCAGAGAGAGAGAGAACAAGCAGGATGAGCAGCAAGCAGAGGGAGAAGCAGGCTCCTTACTGAGCAAGGAGGCCAACTGGGGACTCCATCCCAAGATCCTGGTTCATGACCGGAGCTGAAGGCAGACACTTAACCAACTGAGACACCGAGGAGTCCCTCAGATATTTCTTAATGTTGAAATAATGTAGATCACCTGGAAATAATAACAAAAACTATAATCATCATCATAACATGAATAATTCACAAAAATAATAACTGATATCTGGATAGCACTAATTTCTGTAACAGAAAAGGGGTGAGATCAAAAATGAACAACTCCCTCTGCTTTCCTTTCTCTCAAAAAAGAAAAAAAAAACCCGTTTTCCTTTCTCTAGTACATTTGGAAAAAAAGAGATTTGTCTCATATCCCTGATGAGTCACTCTCCATATGTCCCTTGCTTCTCTGTGTGCCTGATCTAACCATGCACACTGCATGCTCAGGCTGTTTTGTACCCAGCTGATCACTGGCCCTTTTTACCTCATTCCCCATGGTGCCACTAAAACAAGAGTGCTGATGAAAACCACCTTCTACTAAAATTATAGCAGGTAATAGAGGGGTTTGTGGCACTGTACTGAACAAAGAACAACAAATCCATTGTTATAATCAGGATTTTTACAAGTTTATTAGCTTTCTCTGTGTTGGAGAATATTTCATTGACCAATATTCTCATCTGGCCTCTGCTTTTGTCATGATCCATTGCCTTGTCCATCTCTTCAAAATTCCCTCCTGTATCCACATGTGTTTTTTTATTATGCATTGCACTCAACTATCCTCCTACATCACATCCACAAGGCCTTAGCTTTCATAATCCTAAAAGCACCTAACTAGATGTTTTCTAGGTAAGAGTAGTTTTTTTTTTCCTAAAAATAATTCTGATATTTTCCAAAGGCATCTAACTCAAATTCTTAGTAGGTTTAAAAGGAATACTTTTCTTCCAGCTTTGTAATGATAATCACTACCATTCATTTGGACATAAAATGCTGATAAGTATTATTTATTAAGCTCTTTCATCATGTTATGGACCATTTTATGTATTTCAAACTTAATATATGTTGAGTCACTTAAGTCTCAAAATAGCTCATTATTGCATTTTACAATATAGTGATTGTGAGAAGAGGCTTTATGCTTTAAAAGCATGTATATCCCAACAAATCCCAACAATACTACCAGAGAAAAATTAATTTTCCCCAGATTTCAAGAGTAGGGAGTTCCTATTTAAGGAGTTTTGATGATTTTTCTGGTAAGGAGAGATATTTCTGGCTACAGAATTTCCCAAATTAATCATGAGACTTCACTATAAACAAACCTGGATTCCTTTAAAAAAAGATTTCTACTTTTATGATATGATTATCTCTTGTGGTAACTAGAATATTGTATTCCTACCCCACCCCCAAGATGTCTACATCCTGGTTCCAGGAATCTATAAGTGTGATTACATGACAAAGGGAAATTAAGATCATAGAAGGAATTAAGTTTGTGAATCAACTGACCTTAAAATAGATTATCCATGATTATTCGGTAGGCTTAATGCAATTGTAAGGTTTTAGGAAGAGGGAGAGAGAAGAAACAATATCAGAGTGATTCTGTGTGAGCAAGACTTGATTGGCCATTACTGGTTTTGAAAATGAGAGGAGGATATGAGCCAAGGAATGAAGGCAACCTCAAGAAGATGGAAAACATGAGAAAATAGAATCTTCCCTAGAGTCTCCAGAAAGGATCACAGCCCTGCTGACACTTTGATTTAGTTCAATAGACAGACACATTTTTGCACGTCTGACCTCCAGAACTATAAGATAATGCATTTGATTATTGTAAGCCACAAAGCTTGTGGTAATTTGTTATAGCAGCAATGGGAAGCTATTAAATCAGTTTTGACTTTTTATTATTTCTTATTCCCTGTTTCCAGTTTGAAAATTGTTATGTTTGTTTGATGTGTCAATTGACACATGATATTGGCACTATTTCTGTTTCACTATTTTCCCTCCCCTTGACACTTCCAAGTAGCAGAACTTGCATTTTCTCTTCTTCTTTATCCTAACAAATTCCAAAGCTCATTTTATTTTTCATTAAAAAGAAAAACAAAAAATAAAATATTCAGTCTTCCTTGGAATTTAGGCTTCTAAAACTGTATTTTAGCCAAAGGCAACAGAAGATATGGCAATAAAGTGTTCTTTAGATGGCATGAAACTTAGGGGGGGTGAAACATAAGAATTGTGTGGAAGATCTTAAGGTATAAGTTGTCTAGGTTTAAAGGAGAGGAAATAGGCTCTGGTCAAGGCAGCCAGGTACAACAGCATAATCCAATACACAAATTGCTCCAAGTGTAAGAACACTGGTTGGGTACAGGAGATGAGGAAAAGTCATAATATGCCAGATTGTAAGAGGCATGATTGCTCTTCTAGGAAATTTGGATTTTATCTTGGAGGCTATGGGGAGTCTGGGGAATATTTAACCTATGAGGAACTTGATCATAGTTGAGTTTGGAAAGCAAATGATGAAGGCAATGCAGTGAATGGAATTATGCAGCAAACCTAGAGGCAGGCAAATGAGTCAAGGAACTTTTGAAGTACACCAAGGAAAGGATAATGGTAGTTATAATATAAACTGGTCCCTTTGGGTGTGGGTGGAAAGAAATAAGGAGATTTGAAAAATATCAAGAAGACAGAAATGGTAGTATTTATTGACCAAATATGGAGTGTAAGAAGACAAAAGAAGTCATGTTTCTGGTGTGGACAACCATTTGGGTGTTGGGTTTTGGTTGAGCTTGTGTTACTCAGGATAATTCTATTTATTATGGAAATGCAAATCTCTGTCACTTTCTTCTAGAATTCTACTCTGTGTTCCTATTGAGTGTCTCTAAGTTTCAGGACCTACTTCTTGCAAACTGATAAATGATCTAAGTCTTCCTTTGGTATGTGTTGTGCCAGCCTCTGCCAAGTATTCTATGATTATATACAGACCTCTTCCATTAGTTCATGTTCCATTAGTTCAAGTTCCATAAGAACTTCTATTAGGTCATGTTCACTTTTGTGTTTTTTTTTTCTTTCTCTAGCAAATTAACAAAATAATTAAACATTGGAACATCACGAAGACATAGTGGGACACCACATGGAGGCCTGATAGTTAATAAAGAAGTAACGGTACAAATTAAAGCTTAGATATGTAACAAAATGATACAGCTGAAGCAAATGTAAGAGACAATGACATCACAAAGCCTGTAAGAGGTCAATATGACATTTGGGACAATTGATGAAAAGGTTTTATTGACTGCTTCAGCACTGTAGTTTGGCCACATGAAAAACTGCGAACAATTTAATAAGCCAGATCAATGACAATAGAACCTGTTAATCTCAATCTACTTACTGTTCTGCTTATTGAACTGACTGGGGCTACTTGTACCTCACAAAGTCAAAATGAATTATTATAACCTGTAGTATTAAAGGTTCATTGTTAGTACTTTTGAGGCTTACCTATGAGTGTTTGGTACCGTGCTAAATATGGTTATGAACTTGAGAAAAATGTAGGATGGAATCCCTGTCTCCAGGGAGCTTATATATCTCTTAGGAGAAGAAAGGTTAATGAGAACAGGAAGCCATTAAAATTATATTAAAGAAAAAACCCAACTAAATAAAATCAATTATCTGTGTATCTTATATGTGGGGAATTCAATAAATGCTAGAAAAATTTATCTGTAATATTTTATTTTATTATTATAATTCTATAGAGCAAACTATTATTTGCTTTATGGAATTGGTAGACCTACATGAAAAAAAAATCTCTTATGTGTATTATTTGAAAGATTCCAAAAAGTAAAGACAATGGGCTATTTAGCTAACCAACCAAAGTATCAAAAAGGCACTTCTACTAATTGCTGATTGCTATATTTTTAGCATGTAACTTTTGTATAATTCAAGAATATCCTGTAATAAATGAGAGTATGTACTTAAGCTAATGTGATTTTAATTGAGGCTTGGGGGCCTTTGAAAATATGCCTCTATAAACAGCCCCAGGAACAATGACTTCCTGCAAGGGGAAAAGATAGATATTTTGAATGTCTAGGAGAGCCTGTCTAGCATGTTAGTCTCTGCTCTGTAGAACAAATCCCTTGCATGCTTTAAAAAAGATTGATTTTTGATGTAAAGGCACATTTAATAATAGCTTTGAAAGTCTAGAGGGTGTGACGGTTTGCTTCTCAGTGGACTAGAAATCTATTAGTGTATAGTCAAGAGGCCACTGAATAACAGAAATCAAACTTTTCAAGTGTTCTGATGCAAAATTTGAAGGGACATACCAAAGTACTACATTTCTAAAAGCATAGCATTGAAGGTCCACCAAACAGAAATAAGACTAACAAAGTAGTTTCTTATGAGGTATTATCGGGGTTATGATTCTTCCATCTAATAAGTTAATTAATCCTGAAGGCATTTCAAAAAAAAAACCACGGAGCTTATAAAAAATATTACCATCTAGAAAAAATTTAGGGGCATATTCAAAGATTCTGGGTTCTTCCAAACCCATTGTAAAATAAGGTATATGCTTTATTCGCTATCATTTAGGTTATATTTCTGTGCCTTTAGAGTATATCGAAAATATACTGTGTTCATAACGATGTCCTACTGGTCTAAAAGACAGAGTAATTTCTTTTGTATCTTCTCTCATTTGGTTTTACAGTGCTAATTTCTAAAGTGTTCTCCCTATTTTTTAGTTCGATTCCATTTTCATTAATTTTCCTCTCTACCACCACAGTAAACTCTTTAAAATGCAATCCAAGTCATGTCACCTACTATGTAAAATCTTTCCATTGTCACTATTACCAGGAGAATAAATCCAACACCAGAAGCTGTGAATTGACTAGGGAAAATTACTTGAACAAGCAGGCAGAGAATATATGCCAGCAGCCCCGATGGCCTTCACGTTAGTTCCCCAACACAGGAGAAGGTGCAGCCAACAAAATGGGATAGCACTTGGGGGATGGCAGTTTCTAAGGTACAATTGTTATACCAAGAGTCCAGATTAATCTGGTTAGTTTGACCAATTCACACTGTAATTGAAATTTTGTGCAATTTGTTATTTTTATATCTCATGCACTTTTATTTATTTATAAGTTCTACTCAAGTTCAGGAAGAGTTAAGTTTGCTCATAATAACTTCCAAAGAACTGTTAAAATGAAGATAAAATGAACGATAAGAAACCTATTTAAAAAAAAGAGGATATCATATCATTACCTTTTAGTCAATATATATTGACTCCTCCCTGTTTCTCCTCTCCTGGGTATTGACACAACTTCTCAAAAAACATTTTTTCCTTCCCATTTTCCCTAATTTTTCTCTCTAGAATTGACATCCCTTTGTACTTAGTTCTTTCTGTTTACTTCTAATGGCTTCTGTACTCACATCTTCCTTTTAAAATTTGGGATCTACATTCTTCCACGAATATGTAAATAAGTGTCATACTCTTTGCACATACTTTTTCTCTTTAGTTTTCCTCTTCTCAAAGGCACTAGAACTTACAATCTCAGAAAAGGAGTTCAGTATTCTCAAGGAAGAATCTAGGATCTTTTCTTTAATAAAATTCATGCACTCTACCGATAGCTCTTCCTTTGTTGTCTTGAAGGCACCTGCCTACCGCCCAGAGAAGATTTTAATTCTTTCCTCAGGATTTCAACATTTGTTTCACAGTCCTTTGTTCTACCCTGTATCTTAACTTTGTTCCTGAAACTACTAATTACCTTACATTTATGCAGACTTCCAATATGCAGTCTTCATTTCTTCTTTTAATAAAGAACCTCATTATATTTATCAGAACATTGTCAACCAGCCAGAGACTATCTATCTAAACCTTCTTTGCAACTGTTCCTTTCTTCCCTGTTCCTCTAATGTGCCATGTGACTAAGCTCTGGCCTATGGGTTGGAGCACAAGAGCTGTACTACTTCCAGATCAGCCGCTTGCCTTCAGCTTCCCCTTTGCTTCTTGCAGACTATTTAGAAAAGGAAAGCAGCCTAGGGGAAGGTGAAGGAACAAAACAGGGAGAACCTGAATTTCTGGATTACTTTGTGGAGCTAACTGCCTACCCACACCTGCCTACATTTGAACTGGAACTTTAGGGAACAGTACACGTATTTATGCAAGTATAATTTGGGATGTGTTGTAAAACCAGTTTAGCCTATACACAACCCAACAAAGCATCTTGATGATACTGCTGAAATTCCTGAGGATATCTTACTTCCTTCCAAAACCTACAATTTCTTTTTTTTTGTCTCAGCCACCTACATATTTTAGTAATCTCTGTATTCCAAGAAGTAAAATACCAAAACCTCTGTGGTCATGATCTTTTATGCACCTTAATTTTTGTACACTTTAACTCTCTTCTAAGCATCATTTTCTCAGACTTGCTAAGTCTAGACTTGCTTCTCTATCTACTTGGATGCCAGTTCAGGAGGAATATCAAGAGAATAGTCAGGAAAAAGGAAGCATCTGTTTGAAAAAAAGAGGGAGGAGGTTTTTACCAATGTCATATGCTACTAAAAAAATCAAATAAGATGAAATGTGCCTCTTATAGGAAGTTTAGATGGATGTAGAAAGTTCAGGGATGTGACGAGTATATGCTGGATTTACTTGTAGGAATTCCTACAAGGATTTACTTGTAGGAATAAGTAGACACAAATGATGTCATTAATTCTAGAGAGCTAGGAATGGAAGAGAAAGCAAAAGATAATAAATCTTACTTAATCTATCATATTTCAGGTATGGCTTTCTCCCCCTCATTACTTTCAAACCCCATTTTTGTTTCCTCTGCTTTTCCCCAACACTTTCTTTTGTCTCACTCTTCCACAGTGCCATGTGATCTGGCATCGCTTCCAACATTGTCTCTGAAAATTGCAAATGATCTAATCATCAAGCAATCTGGTCTGTATTGTCATCATCTGCCTCAGCCATTCCACATTTTTCTTTCTTTTTTCTTTTTGTCTAGATTTTTAAAAGGTAGGCTTAATTTCCCTATTGATAGAAATAATATCTACTAACTATAAAAACTTTAGAATGTATATAAAGTCATTAAAGTAACTCATAACTTTAAAAATAACCACTGATAAGATTATTATGAATTGTTCATGTTTTCTTTGTAATCTCTTATATGATCTGTTTTTAGAAATGTTTCCAGGATTATAAAAATTTTTATTTTTTAATATAAAAATATGTGAACTCAGTCCTACTAAGTACATCATTAAAATACTTTATCATATTTCATTTAATGTAAGAAATAATAACATATGTTAAACCTGCCAGTGATATGGTCAGTTAACTTTGGGTTACTATAGATATTGTTTTATGCATTTTGTTGCCATTTAAAGAGGGCATAATAGGGGTACCTGGGTGGCTCAGTCAGTTAAGTATATGACTCTTGCTTTCAGCTCAGGTCATGATCTCATGGGTGTGGGATCAAGCCCAGCATCAGGTTATTCGCTTAAGTGGGGAGTCTGCTTGGTATTCTCTCCCTCTGTCCTCCTACTTAACTCCTACTACTACCCCCATGCACATGTTCTTTCTCTGTCTCACTCTAAAATAAATAAATAAATTTAAAAAAAATAAAGAGAACATACTATTCTTTTTTTAAAAAAAGATTTATTTATTTGAGAGAGAGAGAGGGAGAGAGAGTTGGGGAGGAGCAGAGGGCAAAAGAAAGAGAATCTCAAGCAGACTCCCTGCTGAGCATGGAGCCCGAGTTGGGCCTCAATGAAGGATCCTCAGTGAAGGATCCCATGACCCTGAGATCACAACCTGAGCTCAAATCAAGAGTGAACACTACACAGATTGAGATAACGCTTTCAGTTGTATGGAAGCCTGGAAAAGGTTGGGTTTTATCCTAAGGACAAAGAAACAAACCATGAATCAAAGGATTCATTCAAAGAAGTGAAATGATGAAAATAGCACTTTAGAAAAGATCATTCTGGTGGCAATGTGGAGAATGACTTGGAGAAATGCAAGACTGGGTTCAGGAAAACTGGAGGAAACTATATAAGTCTTCTAGGAGGGAAGTCATTATGACCTGGTCTGGTGGTAGCTCTGGGAATCGAGAGAATTAAAGCATTCAGGAGATATCTAGAATAGAGAATTTCTTCTAAATGAGGATTCCGGGGGCACCTGGGTGGCTCAGTCGTTAAGTGTCTGCCTTCGGCTCAGGTCATGATCCCAGGGCCCTGGGATCGAGCCCCACATCGGGCTCCCTGCTCAGCAGGCAGCCTGCTTCTCCCGCCACCATTCCCTCTGCTTGTGTTCCCTCTCTCGCTGTGTTTCTCTCTGTCAAATAAATAAAATCTTTATAAATAAATAAATAAATAAATAAATAAATAAATAAGGATTCTGTTAGTAGTTAAATATGTCAGTCTGGAGCTTAGGAAACAGATTTAAGTAGGAGACCAAAATTTGACAGTCATAAGCATGTGGGATAGATATTAAGTGGATAGATAGATAACGGTTTTGTTTTTATTTAAATTCAATTATCCGACATATAGTACATCATTTGTTTCAGATATAGTGTTCAATAATTTGTCAGTTGTATATAACACTCTATGCTCATCATATCCTAATGGTCTATTTTATGAGACTTTGTCCAGCTATTGCCTTCACATTTGAATAGCAGCTAGGCAGAATGTGGAAATCATGGGTCAGTCTTTCCTTTCAACCTCTAGGGGTGTTGTTCCCTTGTACTCTGGCATTTGGGTTTGAAAGGAACATTGGCTCAGTCTTGCATATTGGTTTTTCTTTGTGTGAAGCATTCTTTATGCTTAGAATTCACTAATGTCACCAGGCTATTTTTTGTTGTGTAGATTTTGTTATTAATTTGCTTGGAAGATGGCTAGTTTCTCAACCTCAAAATATAGATTATTTTTAAAAATTGAGTAATTTTCTAGAATTCCTCTTTGATTATTGTTACAATGTACTTATTCTTCTTTCTTTTGAAAATCTTTTATATTAGCTACATTTCCATGAGACTTGTCATTTTTCTCATTTTCTCTGTCTGTATGCCTTCTTTGCTCTTTTCTTCTGGATTTCTCAGTTCCTTCTCAGTCTTGTCCTATAAATTACTAATTAAATTTTCTGTGATGTCAAGTCTGCTAATTATTGATTCAGACTAAAGTGTTCTTTAATTCAGTAAGTATACTGTTTATCAACAGTTTTTCCTCATCTTTGTCATCAATTTCTATTTTCATAAGGGCAGTGTTTCACTGATTTGGGTTTTTTTTTCTTCTTTTCCTTAAGGAGAATGTGAATCTATTGGATCAGGCACTATTCTACTTTTCTTACATTGAAATCCTTTCTTATATGCTTTTTATTGTTTTCTTTTTTTGGTTACTTATCACTTACAAATAAATGCACATTTCATATACTTTTATAATTATACATTGCTCTGTGTTTCATTACAAATTGTCATAATTCCCTATCAAAATCCTTCAAAAAGGACCCCACCAACTAGCCAGTGCTTCAGTCTGCCTCTTGAAAATCTTAGTAGAGTGTCTTACTTTTCACACAAAATTAACATGTCCAAACTAGACTAAGAATCACCTTCTTCCCCTTCTGAACTCTCACAACAATTATGTTATCATTCTGCCAATCATTCAGGATTAATTGGAGTATCTTTCACTTTTCTTTTTGACCCTTTCTTAAAGACAGTTTCCTGTATCACAATGATTCATGTAGTGTTTCCTTCACATTTGTGCTGTTCCTTTTCATGTTACAAATTAATAACTATTTTATTTTTATTTTGGTCCTGTCCTACTTCAAAGCAACCTGGGTAATATTGTCAGATTATTCAACTCTCATAATGCCTTTCTTTGCAGCTTTTTATAATTTTTTTGCTTGCTGAATTAAGTACACATTTATTCCTCCCCATGGCATTCAAGACCTGTCAGAATATCACCTAATATTGATCCAATCTACATTTAAAGCCTTGTCTTCCACCAGTTAATGCATACTACATTCTAGATTGATCTACTGGTCTGCAAGTATGTCAGTGGCTACCCACCTACATCCCCATAAGAGACATTCCCTTCCCAGTTCGTTTTTATTCTGAGACAATACCTAGTTAAGTCATTAGAAATTAAATCTATAAATATAATGTTTCTTCTTAACTAATAGACGATTCTGACATATACAGCTCAAAATATAACATAATGATGTGCTGGTGCAGATCAATAAAGCACAGTGGGAGTGCCACATAAAAGGAGGAATGCTGCCAGGGTATTCAGGGTCAGCTCCACAGAGAAGGTGGTTTTGGAGCAATAAAAGATGAATTTGAGTTTACTATTCAGAGAAGAGTGAAATGGTATTCCGTAAAATGGAGATGACGTGAAAAAAATAAAAAAAAAACTGTATAGTTTATGACATATTTGGGAAAAGATAACTAATCTAGCATATTGATCTTTAATATGCATACAAGGTCTAGAACCTGATCTGAAATGTTGTGCTTAAATAGGTATTTGTCGAATAAATGAATTAAAGAATGTAACACTTGAAAGTATTAAAGGTACATAATGGAAGACAAGATTGGGAAGCAAATATGAAGCTGTATTATAAACATGTGACTGCTAGTTCAGAAGTTTAGACTTTATCTTATGAGTAATTGGGAAGCAGAGAAGATTTTTGCATATGGAATCGTATTTTAGAATAAAAGTTTCAGCCAAAATTTTAAGACTACAGGTACCACACCAGGTACTGAACTAATCAAGACAAGACAGACAAGACAGACAAGACAATCCTATAGAATTTTCACAAACAAGAACTGGCCATGAGCCAAGTTTGCCACTCTTACTCGTCAAAAGGTTATCAAATACATATAAGGTTCATTGATTAGAGGCTGAGAAACAGTAGAGAAGGGTGTGATGTGTCTCAGTTCCATCCATAATGGAGAGAGTTGGGTGTGCTTTTCCTTCACCTGCGGTCAAAAAGGTGTGTTTTAAGACCACTCCAATATCTTAATAGGCATTTTTTTGCAATTTTTATAGAGGAGTGGGGGCAGAGATAGAATGAGCAGGTAGTTGACTCCTACTTTCAAATTCTAAAAGCAGAGGAACAACTGGATAACTAATCTAATAGCTAGGGTAAAGGAGAAGCTGGTTTTGTTGTAGCAAAAATGATTGAATGCTTGAATGTTTTCTCTGGGCCCCAGGTAGGTCAGGAACTAAAGGAAGTCTCTTTCTGAGGTCTTGTGTAAAAGCTGCCTGCAGGAACAAACGCATTATCACTTTCCAGAATTTAGATTATGTGGGGTGTAGAAGGAGTAATTGGGCACTCAGAATAAAGATGCTTTTGTTTGGATTTAGGAAACTGCCAGTGAGAGATCATCAGTGATTAAGCAATATCCAAAGAGCCCATGAAAGCACTAATGAGGGAGAGTCTGCTCTGAATAGCTGCTAGACCCATTGACTGTAACTCGGACAATAACTTCTGTTATGTCCTCCATTCTGCTCTGTCCTTCCTGGATTTAACTCTGTAGTGTTCAGAAACTAATATTTTCAAGCTGGGAAGAGGAAAGGAGAAGCTCAACCATGCCCCTTTCTTTCTTGTGAGCTCTCTTCTCCTCTCTGCAACTTCCTCCACTCCCCTACATCACCACAATGGAAAGGATACATGTCTGTGTTAAATAAAATTGTACTTAATATTTATAAAAGTGAGATAGGGATTTTGATTAGAAGTGATCATTTCCGGGGCATCTGGGTGGCTCAATGGGTTAAAGCCTCTGCCTTCAGCTCAGGTCATGATCCCAGGGTCCTGGGATCGAGCCTCACATCGGGCTCTCTGCTCAGTGGGGAGCCTGCTTCCCCCCTCTCTCTGCCTGCCTCTGCTATTTGTGATCTCTCGCTCTTGTCAAATTCAAATAAATAAATAAATAAAATCTTTAAAAAAAAAAAAAAAAGAAGTGACCATTTCCTTAGAATGACCAAAAGAATCATCAGAATTTCATCCAGTGGAAAGAAAACACCTAAATACATGACAAGGACAATGGGAAGCTAAAATAAACTTGTTTTATGATCATATCTTATGGGTCATACTTTTCTACCATATAGTTACATAGAGAAATTTTATGAACTTATCTGTGTTTGAAAAATATCCTCTACATGATGAAAGAGTAATAATCTGAAGAGAGATAGATGAATCAGGAAGACCATCTCTTCCTGTCAAAGTTCTTTATTATGAAGGTACAACCTCATACATTAAGTCATGAGTGATTTTCTTCCACTGACTTTTCCCTCCAATCAAAGCAGATTCATTAATTTATTCAGTAGTTATTTATTGAGCACCTATTATGTTTCAGATATTGATCTGACGCTTAGAATGAATCAAGGAATGAAACAGATAAGAATCCCTATCTACATGGGGTTTCTATTCTATTTGCAGAGATGGAACAAGAAGCACACATGATAGTTGAGTAATTTTCACAGTACACTGGAAGATAATAAGCATAATAGAATGAAGAAAACAGGAGTAGTATAAAGGAATTTGAAAAAAGGTGTGGTGGAGATAGTATGCTAATTTTAAATAAAGGAGCCATTAGTCATTTTTAGAAGGTAAGATTTGAGACAGGTCTTGAAAGAGGTGAGAGAACCAGTTCCAAAGGCTTAATGTGGGATGGTGTGTGGCGATTTGTGTACAACACAGATCTTGTGTGGTTGAACAGAGTAAAGTAGGTGATAGTAATTGTTGAGGTCAAAGTTACAATAGCAGGCAGATTGTGTAGGGCCTTGAAGCTCATTGCAAGGACTTTGACATTTATATTTAGTGAGGCAGGAAGCCATTAGAAAATCTCAGTGGAGGAGTGACATAATCTGACTCATGTTGTAAAAGAATTATTCCTTTGATCTTTGGTAGACTTTTTTTAATTGTTCATATGGCATTTACCATAGCTGATTTTTTTTTAATGTGGTTATTTGTGTGTCTCTTCCAAATTATAAACTCACAAGTGAAAGAGTCTAGGTCTTATTCAGCTTTGTATCACTTATAGTGGATAATCAATACCTTGCATATAAATGCACAAATACTCAATTTGTGCATTTATATGCAAGGTATTGATTATCCACTATATGTGGATATGGATACATACAAATGTGGATACTCAATCCACATTTGTCAAATGTGGATACTCAATCCACATTTGTCAGAAAATACTTTTACATTTCTTTCAGCAAGTGATACTGATATTGTCTGACATTCAAAGAATTACTTCATCAGGGGTGCCTGGGTGGCTCAGTGGGTTAAAGCCTCTTCCTTTGGCTCAGGTCATGATCTCAAGGTTCTGGGATCAAGCCCTGCATCAGGCTCTCTGCTCAGCAGGAGCCTGCTTCCTCCTCTCTCTCTGCCTGCTTGTGATCTCTCTTTCTCTCTGTGTCAATAAATAAATAAAATCTTAAAAAAAAAAGAGTTACTTCATCAACTAGACTATTTGATTATTCTGTACTCATTATTCTTTTATGCCAAATAGCATAAAATGACAATAAAATTGCATTTTCTATATGTTTGACTATAGTATGCAAATCGGGTTATTCTGCTTCACCTTTTATTCTTTGTAACAGTGAAATGTTTCTTACTGTATCATAGCAAACTGTTTAACCATAACTGGATCTGATTTTTTAACTTGTTGTTTTCCTTCTTTTGAACCTGAGCTCCCTGAATATCTTGTTCACTGTTGAATCCCTAGTGTCTAATTCACTGTTTGACACATAGTGAGTAGTCATAGACATTGAATGTATAAAAGAATGAAAGGTGTCCTATTATCATAGCAATCTTACAACTATAAAGATTCATCTAATTGAATGTGAATCATCCAAGTTTATTTCCATATGTCTCATGGTTAGTCAGACATGTCGAGTAAATCATGGCATTTCCAAATTTCAGAAGAAAGATAAAAGAATGAATGAAAAAAAGAAGGCAGAAAAAAGAAAGAATGAAAGAAAGAAAGAAGGAGGACAGAAGAAAGGAAGAGTGGAAGGAAGAAGGGAAGAAAGTAATGAAGGAAGGAGAGAAGGAAGAAAAGGAAGGAAGGAAGAAGGAAGGAAGGGAGGGAAAGAAAGAAGAAGAAAGAAAGAAAGAAAGAAAGAAAGAAAGAAAGAAGAAAGAAAGAAAGAAAGAAAGAAAGAAAGAAAGAAAGAAAGAAAGAAAGAGAGAGAAAGAAAGAAAGAAAAGAAAGAAAAGAAAGAAAAGTGAAAGAAAGAAAGAAAGAGAAGGGAGAAAGGAAGGGAGGGAGGTTGGGAGGGAGAAGATGAGGGAGAAAAGGAGGGAGGTACAAGAGAGCATAATTTCCAAATGTATTTCTGTGATATATAGGGGTTATTTTTAACTAAGACATGGGAGAAGCTCTGAAAACCAGATAGAAGTTACCCTTTTTGTAGGAGAACTTTACATTTATAAGAGAAATCTTTTGTAAGGGTGTCCCTATATGTAGTAGCAGGAAAAGAACACTAGATTTCTAGAAACTCTGTTAATGGAGAAGGCACTTACTTAAATGTGTGTAACAATCATACCCTTGTTTACTGTGCTTTGTTTGATAACCGCCCAGGGTTAGGCTTCCCAACCTCCCCAATATCTTCTTTTGTCATTAGCTGAGATTAGTATTTAAGTTTGTGGTTTGGGCCATTTTGGGGAGTTACTGAGTTTTCCTGAGTATCTCTCATGTATATAGGAGGTGTACATGTTAAAAAAATAAAAGTATTTGGGGAAAAAAATAAAAAATAGAACTACCCCACAAAAATAAATAAATAAACTTCTCTATATTTTTCTCCTGTTAATCTCTTTTTATTACAGGAGGCAAAATAGGGTGGGTCTTAGCCAAGAACCTAGAAGGGTAGAGGAAAAATTATTTCTTCTCCCTCATCAAGGAAAAGAGGAAGAAAGGAAAGAAAGCAAATTCCTGACTGCTTTTGGGGCTAATTTTCTTCCCATCCTTTTAAGTTCCCCACCTTATCCTCTGTACACAATTTGTTCCATATTGCTTTGCACTTCAGCATTTTTAATGTTTAAACACTGAAAAGTACATTATGAACTAATACTTTCTGACTTGCTTGACATTGAGTGATCAAAAAAAAATTCATTTTTCAGTAGGATTCTTATTCTATAATAAAGAATAAAAAACTATAGCTGCTTGTCAAAGAACTGGTAAGATTTACTCAGCCTCTTTTACATATTAGGCAGGAAACATGCCAAACATAACAGCTGAGAACCTAGTGATTAATGTAGCTGACTGTGGAAATCAACTCCAGTGAACTCATTTCATTGTAGAATGCTTCTAGACCAGAACTTAATAGGCACTTTCTGTGTTTTCATCCAGTCAGCCTGCTGCGTGGAAGATGAATGCAGGTTTAGATAGATTCATTTTATCATTTGGAATGTTCTAATCCAGAGAGGTCCAAATTTAAGATTTGAACAATTCAGGTTCATATGACTTTATAGGTAGTCAGAGACTGTAAGCCACTATTTCTAGGGAGATAAAAGGCCTACTTTATGAAATCAGGTATTCTAGGGCCCTGACCATTAAAACTCCTTACATAAAGGAAGGCACCATGGTCATTATTTCAACTGCAATGGAGAATGCAGGATTTCCAAAAACATCAAAGAACTGAAATCTTATCCTGCCAACATCTTACACAATCTTGTAAGGTGTCAAATACATGTTATCTGCGGTTCTTTTCAGAATCTCACATGATAAATATAGCATCAGCTTTGTTTAGGAAGTAAGGAAGGAATCCTGCAGCAAGGCATAACAGAGAGGCAGAAATATAGAGGTCAACAGACCTGCTTTTCTCTGAGAAAATAGAATTCTATCTTCATGAACAAAATTATTCAGACACTGATTGTTTGCTCTGTTATGTATACACTAAAAAAAAAAGAAGGAAAATAAAATAAGTCTTTTACTGAGGCTTTACTCAACAGTTTTGTCGTCATGTATCAACAATTCCTTTTCATAATATCGTCTAGTTATTGGTCTGGATGATTTTTGTCTATGTTGTTCAAACTCTATTATTGGCAACACTTACTGGACTGTATTTGATTTATTAAGACACTAGTTTCTTTTTAAGTCTTGTCTTTATCAGATGCTAAGGAGAAAAGTTCTCATGAGTTAAAGTGATCAATTTATCCTGGAATCAGGCAACCTGGGTTTCAAAGTTGAGTTAAATTCTGACATGTCCCTAACATCTTTTAATTTGATACTGACAAATTAGTAATTGTCCTGAGCTTCAGCTTTGTCATCTATAAAATGAGAATAATGATAAAACCATCTTTAATAATTCTTATAAATATTGAAAAGAAAGTAAATGTGAGACCCCTTTTTAAACCATTAAAAAAAGATGTGTAGGGTGATATTAATATTCCCAAATGGCCAAAACTTAAGCCTATATTATTTGTGATTGTATGGAAGTTATCTTTGTTTTTTCTTGTTTAGCTTTAAAATGGATCATTGCTGTGGTAGGTTGACTAAGGCCTCCCAAAAGATAGATGTCCAAATCCTAAACTTTAAAATTTGTGGATGTGACCTTATTTGGAAAAGGGTCTTCTTAGATGTAGTTAAAGATCTTGAGATGAAATCATCCTGGATTTAGATTGGGCCCTACATCCAGTGACAGGTGTTCTCATAATAGAAAGATAGAGGAAGATTTAAGATACAGATGCAAACAAGGAGAAAGTGAAATGTGGAAGCAGAGATTGGAGTTACATAGTGCTAAACAAAGACATGAGATTGAGGCTAGGTTCCAGAAGCTAGAATCAGAGCATGGGATGGATTTTCCTCAGAGCCTCAGAAGGAGCTCTTCACTCACCTTATTTTTGAGTTTCTGGCATTTAGAACTGTGACAATAAATTTCTGTTGTTTTAAACTAATTACCCGGTTTGTGGTGATTTGTTATGGCAGCCCTAGCAAACAATACGAATAATACAATCGCATTAGGGCATTGTTAGAGTAATCAGCCTGGACTCTTTCTGAGCTTACTAAATGTACTCTCTGCATTCAACATTAACGATAATTAGGAGGGGAAAAAAGTTCCAAGATGCTTTTCAAAGTACGTACAATATTTGCACTAATGGATATGAAACTGTTTGATTAGAATGACTGTATTGGGGAGATGTTAACATTTGTTCCTTTTCTTTTAAAAATCAGGTAGGCTCAGCTTCAATTCTAAAAGTGACATTTCATATTTGAGGTGCAAAGTTATGTCCCATTGTTGCGGTTTAGGCAAAAATTATTCGAAGAAATTTAAGTACATTTTCAACCTCTTTTAAAGTAAACAGTCAATATGTTCATGTTTTCGTTTTTTGATACATGTAGATATTCCAAACATTGCATTTGTTTTATTTATTTGGAACTATATTATTGACAAAAGTAATTTTAAAAAATACATTCCTTGGGTCAATTATTTTAGTGAAAGACTTAATTATTAAATGTAACTTGTTAGAGATTTAACATTTAATTTTTAATATATTTGGTACATATTGAGTAAAATATATGACCCACTAATTTTTGAATATAATACTTATATATTCTCATAAAGTGGAAGAAAAATACTTCTTACACCTTCTATAATAAGCTATGCTCCTGATTATGTCTTTATACTTGCAATAAATAAGTAAATAAATTAGGTGAATAAATAAAAGGGGATCAGCTGTTTCATGAATCACATTTTTTGTTTTCTTTTTCTTTTTAACTTGGGTTGATCATTCTTGCTGACCTGATCTCATTTGTTTTTAGCCCCTTGCCAAATTAGAGAGGGAAATCAGGGAGGAGTCCAAAATGTTAGTGTGGGGAAAACTCAGCAAAAACACTGGAAGAGTTCTCTTGCTTCTGGATCAGATGGGGCTTTGGGAGTGAACCATTGAACAGATGAAGAAACAAAGATTCTCAAAGACTCCTGAAAATGGATCTCTTTGAGTCTTCTCAACTTGAAGGAGCTCTACAGAGGAAGCCTAGGCGTATCCTTGGGTCTGTTCTTTTCTTGTGGTTACCAAAGATTAGGCCAGGGGTTCTTGAATTTTTTTGTGTCATGTGCTCCTTTGGCAGCCTCAGGAAGCCTATGGACCTCTTTTCTGAATTATGCTCTTTTTGTTTTGTGTTTTGTCTGTTTTTAACTGTTCATTTTAAGTAATTATAGACTCAGGAAGTTGAAAAAAATAATACATAGAAGCTATATATCTTCATCCAGCTTTCCACAATGGTGACAACTTATGTAACCGTAAGCACAATATATAAAACAGGAAACTGACTTGTACAATAATGTTTAACTAGATTATAGAATTTATTCAATTGTCATAGGCTTTTTGCCTGCAGTCATTTTTATGTGTAATGTGTATCTCTCTGTAGATGTATCACATTTTTGTCAGGATTGTTGTCTTTGAATTTGTTGTCTTCTACATTTCATGTATCAGATCAAAATTTATGATACATCTATGTCTTATGCCATATATTGTCATAGTATCTTTCTAACATCATCCCTATAATTATCTCAGATCAGCAAACACTGATAAAATTTATTGATTGATAAAATGATAGGGGAAAGTAAAAAAATAAAAAAGGTAAAACTTAGATCAAATATTTAGCTCCTTGTATATATGGAACATTTGGTAGGTACAAAGAGTTTTTTTGATAGGAACTGGGAGATTCTCTTCCAAAAAAGGAAAATGCAGCTCCCATGGCAAAAGTCATTAGAAATAATCCACCAAAAAGGAGATGAGAGTATCCTGTTTATTGTAAGAATCTTCCATTTTTAAAATGATATTTAGAGGTTTAGAAGTCAAAGAATATTACTTTGATTGAAGACTTGAATTTAAGACCCAATCTCAGCTCTATGGCCTGAGATAAATCACTTGATCTCTTGGAGTCTCAGCTTATACAGCTCTAAAAGAGGAAACCAGTTGCTCTAAAAATACTATGAACACAAAACAATTTTTTTTTCATATGCTGTGACAGGTGTGTATTCGGCAAAAGTATAAAGTAAGAAACTTTCTCTTTGAGATTCCACGTCCCTTTGCATTGTGACTTGCACTGGATTTCTACCTGTTCCTACATCTCTCCTTCAGAGTGCCCTACTATTTTAACCTGTTTAGTTTGCTTTTTTTAGAAGCATGATATGCTCTTGGCAAGTATTTCCCAATTTGATTTGACTACAGACCCCATTTCCCCTTTCAGCAAAATCCGTTAGCAAATCACTTTGGAAAATGCTTTCCTGTTTTTATCCATTAGGGTCTGGACCTTACTATTTTGTGTATCTATCCTACTAGATCTTTTTTTTTTTTTTTTTAAAGATTTTATTTTTTTTTATTTGACAGAGAGAAACACAGCGAGAGAGGGAACACAAGCAGAGGGAATGTAGCGGGAGAAGCAGGCTTCCTGCCGAGCAGGGAGCCCGATGTGAGGCTTGATCCCAGGACCCTGGGATCATGACCTGAGCCGAAGGCAGACGCTTAACGACTGAGCCACCCAGGCGCCCCCTATCCTACTAGATCTTTTAGGAAAAGATATTTGATAAGTTTATTCACTTTATTCTCATGGAGGAGCTAATGTTTCTACATACAGTTAACTTATTAGATTTTTAAAATCATAAATCAAAAAACTATCTTTTTAAAAAATCTCTAGATCATGGAGTAAATATCTTAATGGAGCAAAATTGTTTTCCATAATCTATATTCTGTGTAAGATGACCTGCAGGATTTTATCTGCTCTCACATTATACAAGAGAGTCTAGTGTTATTTTACCAATTTTATTTATGCCTATTGATATATTTTTTCTATGTAGTTATATCTCAGGAAAGATTTCACTCACATTTTTGACATTAAAAAGTATCTAATTCCATTTCATTTTTTGGCTCACAAAAATCTACTTTCCTGCTTGAGCAGGGATGGAAAAAGACAAGTCAGACATTTTCATAATGGCAAATATCATTTTCTTTCTTAGTTTTCCCAGTAGCAAGCATTGTCACTTAACACTGGTGACATGCTTGACTTGGGATTGAGCTTCTCCTCTTATATTTTACATACACTTCTGAGTTTTCCATCTGATGGATTGATCTGCCATCTAGCATTGTGGCCTCCTGTCAGCACCTCCACTACATTTTCCCTGTGAAGCTCTTATACATACTTTATATCCTATCATTCTCACAACTATAATGATCTTCTAAAAATTTGACTTTCTAGCCTCGGCATAGACATTCTCACTCCTGATAGAAAGGACTATAATTGCCGTGACAACCAAATGTACACAAGATCGTCATCAGCTCGAGCTATAAGACACCCCTTATTGATCTGACACTTTATCTTTCTTCCATTATCTCCCCAGTTCCTCAAACCATTCTGAGAGCGACACATGGCAGGTAACATTATTCTTTACAACTTTTTGGAGACACAGAGAAATTAAATGACTCACTTATCACACAGGAAACCTGGCACTAGTCAGTTCTCCTGTGTTCTAAGCAGGTGTTTTAATGTGTTATCCTTGTAGTACCCCATCTCCTATGAGACAAGTCATGCTTCAAGTCTGAGAATAGACTTGAGTTTCTAAAATGTTCATGCCATCTCAAGGCAATATGCTTTACAACATCAACATCACAATATGTCTCCGCCCAAAACCTGCCAGGGAGTCCTCATTTTTTTTCAGATTATTACTCTAAACACTTACATGATCTGCTCCCTTCTCCCTTATTTGTACATTGCCTACTATGCCTACCCTCACTCATTCTATGCCTAACCCCCAGTGGCTTCCTTGATATTTTTCAAACTCACGGGGCATGTCCTAATCTCACGGATATTGTACTGGCTCTTTCCTCTCCCTAAATCATTCTTCTCCAAGATATGAACCACTCAGGTATTCAAATGTTTCCTTTTCAATGAAGCCTGCATTGTTTACTATTTCTTTTAAAATTGTAACTCCCAACTTCAGTCCTTCTTACCTTGCTTTATATTTTTCTATTGTACTGAACATCTTTAATGTACCATGCGATTTACTTATTTGATACATTTATTATTATCTGTATCCTTCAACTAGAAGGTAAACTCCACTTTGGTGGGGACTTTTGTCTGTTTTTTTTTCTGCTGATGTATTTTTTGGAAAGGAAAGATTTTCATCCACTCTTCAAGATTCTTCTAGCCGGTCTAACAATAAAATTGATCTAATACCGATTAATAGGAGAAAAAAAACAAAGTTTACTTATGGACACACGGAGGCCCAACATTGAAATTGAGACCCAGAGAAATGACCAAGACAAGCATTTTTAAACTTTTTAAACAAATAAACATAAATCTGTGAGGAATTGACAAGAAAAAGAAAATGTATGTTTGGAAGCTTCAGTTAGGAAGGAATTCTAAACAGAATTTGGGCAGAGATAGTAAACTAGTAAAAAAAGAAAGAAAGAAAAAAACCAACAAGTTTTGTTTTTATAATTTCTAGCTCTAAATTTCCTGTATCTGACAATAAGGATGTCTATCTAACCCCTGGGACAGGGAAGCCAACTTTCACATGGGAGATTTATTTTCTGCTTTCTGGAGACAAAAGTGTTCAGAGCATTCTTTTTTGCACTGGCTTCTTCTCAAGTGATTTTAATTTAAAACAATTCATATGCCAAAGTGGCACATTTGGGGGAAGGCTGCCCTTGGCCCCCCCCCCATATCCACATCTACTGAACTCAATAAATAACAGTTGAATTAGCGAACACACATTCTGCTGGGCTCTCTATATGTTCACAGATACCAACTTCTCTCAGAACTAGGCTTCGAGATATTGTCTGCATTTCTTAAGTTAAAGGGTTAATAACCCTGGAGCTCCCTCAAAGGAGACTGGAGCAGAACAACAAGCTAACTTTTGCAGCTTGAGGGAAATCCAATTTAAAAAGCTGCCATATTCCATAATAGAATATAGCTTGATAAAAGATTTTGAGAATAATTTAAAAGCTTCCTGGTCAGCATTACTTTTATCAGCTGATATATCTCTATTCTGTCACTCTTCTTTTCAGCTTTGAAATTGTAAAATGCTTTTTTCTCTGGCTACAAGTCTGGGGAAAACAGTATCTAAATGCTGTTTCTCTTAAGATAGAGTAAACTATGGAGACACCAACTGTAGCATTCCAATATTTACATTTTCCAGTCACTAAAGTTTGTGACTAAACTAAAGTTTGCACACTAGTTTGCAAGTATCTAGCTTTGTCCAGTTAGATATTTACGTGTAAATGCTTTTGGTGTGCGTGCGTGCGTGCGTGTGTGTGTTTGGTGAATTTGTCGTTTAAGACCTTAGTGATTGTTTCAGTGCCTGGATGAGCATTTGGATCGTTTCATCCTGAAAGCATACAAACTATGTTCAGAGAGATGTGCTTCACTTATTTTATAGAATGCAGTGTTCAAGGTCCGCTAGCCATCACAGAGCAGTGTTTCAATCAACCTGATTGAAATGGAACTGGACATTGAACTGGACAATGATTACTTCAAAATAAATGGGCAATATTTTAAGGATTCTGCTTCTTCTTTTAAGAGTTGACTAGGAGAAAAAAAAATAGCCACTTAGATGTTATCCTAACAAGCCCAATCCAAAATATTCCTCTCTCTTTCATCAATTTACACCTGTTTCCTTAAGATGTTGACTGGAGACAAAGGGAACTTTATTTCAGTGTGGATTGCCCAGAGGAAATGTTAATTGAGGGCAATGGTATTGTGTAGCAATTCTCTGGCTCTGTCATCTGTTCAAATTTGTTGATTTACTTGGAAAATGAGAAATGGAAGGTGTGTTTGTGGCTAAGTGCTTGCACTTTTGCATATTTGTGTTGGGCACCAAAAATGGAGGTGAGGAAGTCAAAGAATTAAAAAAAAAAAAAGCACAGTCGTGTCTCAGGAGGACTATCTGATGCAATAAGTGACATGCTAATTTTCTCTCTGTTACATTTTTATTCTCCTTGAAGTTTATCATTGAGTAAATGAAATGGTGACTTACTCATTCCAGTGTTTCATGAAGCCCAAGAACAAATACATCTCTCTCTCTCTTAGCAAAGCAAAAAAGAAAATTGACTTTATTTCGAGGTTTATATCGAGCAGAGTAATGGTGCATTGTCTGGAACAAACATTAGGTGTGCTTTTTCAAGCCCTTTCGCAACATAGCCCACCTCTTGAAAAGTCAGGTTAAATTAGTTAAATAGCAAGAAAGAGAATGTCCTCAGCTTTAAAGTCAGTTATAGTGAATCTGAAGCAGTTTTTACAAGTATAGTAAATTAGGAGCGTATTGGATTTGGCCCCTAAAACATGACATTACTTTGGAGAGCAAGACCGATGTGCTGAGCTAACAAATTCGTGTTCCTATGGGCGTGCCTGTAGGAGCGTACAAAGTAAACATACATGCAAGACGAGGTTGGGGGCACAGGGTGGAGAAGGTGAAGAAGTTTTGGAGAGAGCAATCCTTTCTCCTAGCCTATGAAAATAAAGACAATCCTTGGTTTTTCAGTAACTGTTGTAAAATTTATTTATTTATTTTTGTAGAGGGTCAGTAAATATTTAAAGCTTTGCTGGCCACGGATTCTCTCACAATTACTGAACTTTATCAACAGTATTCGGGGAAGACTGTGTTTCAACAGAACATTATTCATGGACATTAAAACTTGTATTTTAGATCTAATTCTCGGGTTGTCTTGAAAAAGCCTCCCTTTTAATTTTTTTCAGCTGTTCAAAATTGTACTACGCATTCTTAACTCATAGGTTGTGTAAAACCCAAGATTTAGATCACAAGCTGAGCCATGGATTGTTGACTACTGTTTCAGGAAAACAACTGATATGGATCTGAATACATTTTTAAACCCAAGTGGACTTTTTTGAGTTTTTTTTTTTTTTTTTAAAGATTTTATTTATTTGACAGAGAGAAACACAGCAAGAGAGGGAACACAAGCAGAGGGAATGGTAGCGGGAGAACCAGGCTTCCCGCAGAGCAGGGAGCCCGATGTGGGGCTTGATCCCAGGACTCTGGGATCATGACCTGAGCCGAAGGCAGACGCTTAACAAATGAGCCACCCACGCGCCCCGACTTTTTTGAGTTTTATAAAAGTCAAATTCAATATGGATAGTCTGTGTTATTGCCAGTTAATCTGACAAAAATTAAAACTTTCCATGGCCCAATAAAAACTATAGTAAGAAAAAATTGGCCTTTTGTGGATTTAGTTCCTGATGACCCTGAAATCAACTCTTATACAGAAGAGCATTCCTCCTCAGTATATATCACAACTTTGAGTCCCAAGTGTTTTTTACAGGAAGTGAAGAAAATTACATGCAGTTTCTTGTATTCATGCCCCTCATTTTAACCATAAGCTCCTTAACCACCTCTAACAGTTGTCTTCTCTATTTTGTACTTGCTGTGTCCTAGGCATTATGGTAAACTTTTCAGAAATGTCATCTTATTTAATCCTCACAAAAACTCTTTAGAAATGTTTTACAATTCTCAGTCTCGAGGTGATGAAACTGTCTTCCATGGGTTGCATAAAGTGTTCAAAGTCATACTGTTAGCAAGGAGTAGATCTGGATTACGAAACAGGGCTTTCTACTTTCCAACCCCAAATTTATGCTATATTTTTTCCTACAGACGTTAATACAGTATTAGCAAATCTGTAGGTCCCTAAGGACTCTGAAGATCCTCAGACTGATTGACTATATGCATTCATTAAAATGCTTGATTCCTACTCTGTAATAGGCACGGGGGCTAGACAGGTAAACAAATATGATTCCTGTATGCAGGAATTTGTTTCCTGACTTGCTAATATCCTGCATACAGAAATCATATTTAAATATTAAATCTTATTTTATACATTAAATCATATTAAATCTTAGTTTAGCAGAAGAGACAGTACCTAAACAGTTAAATATAATTCTGCACTATAGCAAAGTTAGGTATAAAAAAATAGATGTAGAAATTTAGATTCAGTAGTGATTAATTTAACCGAGAAGAATGGAGAGCTCTAGGGATGCTTCACGCAATTTTATGAGACTGAGCAGGACCTTGTAGGAATGGAACATGAATGAATGACTTCTGCCCCCTAGATTGATTTGTTTATAGTTGTAGTTCCTAATATCCCCTAGTTAAGACAGCGTTTGGAGCTGTAATATTTGTTTCAATTCTTCTGTAAGAATTTGATTGTTTTCTAAGTGTGCATTTTAGAGAATAAGCTAATGTGTTCTGCCCAAATAAGATAAAACACCAAAGGCTTTCCAAACCAAATAAGTATTAACTCTCTGGCAGAAATCAATTAGAACACCAAATGAATAATTGCTTATACTTCTGAGAAACATCATAAACTATAATGGAAAGAATAAGAGGGCAAAAAATAAAATCACAGAGGCAGGTTCTACATCCATTTGATCATTTATTCAGCCAAATAGTTATGGTAAGTTTCTGTTAGGTGCCAGTGACAATTTTGAATGATGGAGATAGAGCAGAAAATAATTTAAAAAATCCCTGATTACTAGAGCTTACATTCAGGATAAGACAATTACATGTAAACACAAAATAAGAATTTATTTATTTTTATTTTTTATTTTATTATTTAAATTTTTTTATTAACATATAATGTATTATTTGCCCCAGGGTACATGTCTGTGAATCATCAGGCTTACACATTTCACAGCACTTACCATAGCACATACCCTCCCCAATGTCCACAACCCAGCCACCCTATCCCTACCCCCCCACCTCCCAGGCACCCTTAGTTCGTTTTGTGAGTTTAGGGGTCTCTTATGGTTTGTCTCCTTCCCCATCCCATCTTGTTTTATTTCTTTCCCCCACCCCACTGACCCCCCGCCCTGCCTCTCAAATTCTTCATATCAGAGAGATCATGTGATAATTGTCTTTCTCTGACTGACTTATTTCACTTAGCATAATATCCTCTAGTTCCATCCAAGTCATTGCAAATGGCAAGATCTCGTTTCTCTTGATGGCTGCATAGTATTCCATTGTATATATGCACCACATCTTCTTTATCCATTCATCTGTTGATGGGCATC
>CM053611.1:75435846-75479694 GCA_028646535.1 Procyon lotor
GATTTGTATTTCTCTGATGCTGAGTGATGTTGAGCACTTTTTCATGTGTCTGTTGGCCATTTGGATGTCCTCTCTGCAGAAGTGTCTGTTCATATATTCTGCCCATTTCTTGGTTGGATTATTTGTTCTTTGGGTGTTGAGTTTGAGAAGTTCTTTATGGATTTTGGCTACTAGCCCTTTATCTGATATGTCATTGGCGAATATCTTCTCCCATTCTGTCAGTTGTCTTTTGGTTTTGTTGACTGTTTCCTTTGCTGTGCAAAAGCTTTGATCTTGATGAAATCCCAGTAGTTCATTTTTGTCCCTGCTTCCCTTGCCTTTGGAGATGTTTCTAGGAAGAAGTTGCTGTGGCTGAGGTCAAAGAGATTGCTGCCTGTGTTCTCCTCCGGGATTTTGATGGAGTCCTGTCTCACACTGAGGTCTTTCATCGATGTTGAGTCTATTTTTGTGCGCGGTGTAAGGAAATGGTCCAGTTTCATTCTTCTGCATGTGGCTGCCAGTTTCCCCAACACCATTTATTGAAGAGACTGTCTTTTTTCCATTGGATATTCTTTCCTGCCTTATCGAAGATTAGTTGACCATAGAGTTGGGGGTCCATTTCTGGGCTCTCTATTCTGTTCCATTGATCTGTGGGTCTGTTTTTGTGCCAGTACCACATTGTCTTGATGATTATAGCTTTGTAATAGAGCTTGAAGTCAGGAATTGTGATGCTTCCGACTTTGGTTTTCTTTTTCAACATTCCTCTGGCTACTCGTGGTCTTTTCTGGTTCCATATAAATTTTAGGATTACTTGTTCCATTTCTTTGAAATAAATTGATGATATTTTGATAGGGATTGCATTAAATGTGTAGATTGCTTTGCGTAGAATAGACATTTTCACAATATTTGTTCTTCTAATCCATGAGCATGGAACCTTTTTCCGTTTCTTGGTGTCTTCCTCAATTTCTTTCATGAGCACTTTGTAGTTTTCAGAGTACATATTCTTTGCCTCTTCGGTTAGGTTTATTCCTAGTTATGGGTTTGGGTGCAATTACAAATGGGATATACTCCTTAATTTCTCTTTCTTCTGTTTTGCTGTTGGCAAAATAAGATTTAAAGAATAAAAGTGCTCTAAGAATTAAAAAAAAAAGCCCTGTTGTAATGGAATAGCAAGTGAACAAGAGAGGAACACTTTTAAAAGCACAGCCAGAGAAGGCTATTCTGAGAAAATGATATTTCAACAGAGACTCCAGTGGATGTTAGAAATCAGCTGTGGAAAGACCTATAGCAGAGAATCTGGGCAGAGGTCACGTCAAATACAAGGGAAGGAGCTTGGTGATATATTCTAGAATCTGGAAGTCTAGAATTATGAAGATGGAAGGAAATATCAATCTTTAACATTATATTAAATAGTTTTGGTTTTATTCTCATTGCACTGGAAAGTTATTAAAGGATTTCATGCAGTGAAGTGATATTTAATTTGTAATTTGTAAATTTGGCTGTTGTCTGGACATGAAATATAGTTGAGCAAAGGTAAAAGTCTATTACAGGTGCTTATTCATTCCCATTATGGATAGAATCTTTGTACCAAGGAAGAATGGTAATGATTCTTATGCTTCTAGATGAGTCTAAATGTTTCTTGAATTTTGGGGTAGAGAGAATAGGTCAATTTGCAAATAAATTTATCTATTGGCAAATGGGCCAATTTGCACATGTGGGCCATTAACATTTATAAGAAGGTGGACCTACATGTGTCATAACTGAAAACTCACTGAAATATTTATTGAAGTCTATCATGAAGATTCTAGTCAAAGTCTGATTTAAAAATATTTTAAAGGTAGTCTTAAATATTTAAAAAAATTTAAGGTGGTCTTATTTTGGAGAAATGTCCTTGTCATCTGAGGTTTACATGATTTAATAGAGATGTTTACATAAACACTTGAAGGTCTCTCTCTCTCTCTTTTTTAAGATTTTATTTATTTATTTGACAGAATGAGAGAGATCACAAGTAGGCAGCGGCAGGCAGAGAGAGAGGGGGAAGCAGGCTCCCTGCTGAGCAGAGAGAGCGATGCAGAGCTCGATCCCTGGACCCTGAGAATGACCCAAGCCGAAGGCAGAGGCTTTAACCCACTGAGCTACCTGGGTGCCCCCATTTGAAGGTCTCTTAAATAATCAATTTTCACAATGCTTGTGTAACCCATATGAGTGTGATCCTTTCATTCATGCTGCTGGCAAGTCCCCCAGTCCCTTTCTTGATAAATGAAACATTGGGGTGGCCAGTTATAATTAATGTCCATTTCTAATAGTGTCTTTTGCTGTGATGAGTGTCACTTTAGTGTGCTTTCTTAAGATCCTTCTTTTGCCATGATTAAAGTTGACAGTCCTTTACTGCCATAATTCAGGTTTCTATATAAGTCCTGTTCTTACATTGTTATTTAACTGAGTCCCTGGTGAAGAACTTGTGAATAACAGTTTGAATGACTGGTTCTAGAGGTTATATAATAATACCTAACATATATTGTGTGTTTACTAAAGGTCTACCACTGTACTAAATGGTTTTTCAACTCTTATTTTATGCTTCTTATAAATGAGGAAACTGAGGCACAAAGAATATAATTAATTTTCCCAAGGTCTCACTTGAAGCAGATACTGAACCCTGGCAGTCTGACTCAGAACATGCACTGAGCTGGTGTCTCTGTCCTTTGTCCCCACAGATCCGAATTGGGAAAATTTTCTAAGCAAAAGAAAAAGGAAAATTCACTGTGTCTACCTCTCTGACCACAACTTCACTTATACTCCCTTCACAATCCAGGAGGACCTCATAGGAGGACCATGCCAGGTTCCCTGGACACACCTCTGGCTCATGCTTCTGTGCCTTTGAACAAGGGCATGCTTCATGAACATGCAACCTGTGTGGTTGCACAGAGTTCCATACATGCAAGGGCCCCATGCTTCATTGAATGCCTTGCTATAATGGTCTGAAAAGTCTAAATAATTTTGACTTTGAACTTGTGTTTGTTTAGTGATGTTCCAAGGAACAAGGGAGCATGAACATGAACAGAGAGAATTAATAACAACATGTATCTCACTTTGGTTGTTGCTTATTTACCCATGAGATGAATATAGCAATATAGTGGAAGTTGGTGTTGAAGTTCAGTGCAACTCCAAACAAGGTACATGTATTAAATCTACAGTTGAGGCAGCAGGGTCATAAGCGGCCTGAGAGGCCACACTGTCCTATTGAATCTAAACTGGCTTCAGATGCAAAAGGAAGATAATGGCATTATAAGAAACTCAAAATACCAAGAAATCCTATTAAATCCTTTGTCACTTGTATTACTTCCCTTTATTAACCAACTACTTATATTAGAAATGATGGCATGGAATAAAAGGGAAAGTTAGGGACAGCCTATAGGTCCTTTTTCTTTCAGTCCTTCCCTTCGCTTCTTCGGTAAGCCTGAAAGTAGAGATTGGTAGAATGTGTGTGCATCAAAAAGTGAACTAGAATTGATAGGCTTTCGTAGCTCTTCTATTATTTGGTTTACACATATGAGCTATGAGATACAAATCTGTAATTCAGTGATTCCACACACAAGTTAAATGCTCTTATATTTTCATTTAAAACTGGTATCACAAAAATTATAAAGATGAATAGAACAATTTATGCTCGTATTTTAAAATTTTAATTTTTTCTACTTGAACAATATTAAATAGCAAATAATAAAAATAATGAGAAGTGGGAGAAAGACCAGAAGACAGGAAAAGCTTTATATATTAAGTACATTTAACACCACCTTCCCCCCTACTGTTTACACAATGGATCTGATCCCATGTTTTCGTTTTGCACAGGGCCCCATAAATTATGTAGCTCAACTTAGCACATAGTGCTCCTATAGTCAACAGACCATCTTTCCCTGATGGATTTGCCTAGCAAATAGCTAAGCAAACTTCAGATCTATCTCAGATGACACATGTGCAGTGATTCCTTCTGGATAGAGAAAGAGATAGAGATAGAGAAAAAGATAGAGATAGAGATAGAGGTAGAGGTAGAGAGATAGAGATAGAGATAGAGATAGAGATAGAGATAGAGATAGAGATAGAGATAGAGATAGAGATTAGGTGTTTCATTTTCTGTCAACTCACAAAATTTAGTTCCTCCTTACTCATTCATATTCATTCATCCCACAAATATTTGTGGCCTACTAAATAACAGGCACTGTTATAGGTGCATTTTATAGCTTCCTTAATGGTAATGCTCTTTTCTTGTGCTTGTCTTCCTATCTTTTCTACTAAAGAGAATGTTGTTGGGGATAGATAATGTGTTCGTCATCAATTTTTTTTTATTATTTAAAAACACTGTTCAGTGCCTACTACATATCAACCACTATGCTTCATTCATTTTTTTTTCATCCTCAGCACAAGCAATGTGTGAACAGAAATTGGTAATAAATATTTTATAGGCAACCAAATGGACAAAATAAATAGGAGTCATAAATGTAGCTGAGTAATACCCAAGCATCAGCATGAACTTGAAGAGAAAGAATAAATCTAAAATAAAGAAATATATTCATCCATGATGATTTTATGAGTTATCTTGCATCTACATTTTTTAGTTCATTGCCAGAGAATGCAAAGAGGTTTCTGGATGAGTTACATCAGAGTTATCTCTGATTCATCATATGGCAAACCTGAAACAGCAATGGTAGTCTCCTGAACGGCAATGTCTGCCCCCAGGGAAGCCAGCCTGCTGCCTTTGAACTCCACCGAACTAGGTATGGGCAATGGACAGATGACAGGAAGAAGTTACTAGTACATAAGAAGGGCAAAACAACAGCCCATAGGATGTCCGGGGGCATAACTTCAGGCAGTAGAGTATAGCTGTGAAATGTGGTGGGGAGAACAACAGTACCCTCAGTAAGCCAATATACATGATCAGAGCGAGCACAATTTTTCTTTATTTTTTGTATCAAAGTGTCCAAAAATGGATGAAAAGAGGCAGAACCACAGGCATCAAGTTGCCTTGAGTTCAGGCATTGTAATTACAATTCAGAATTTCTTGCAGTCATCCTGGGAAAATTATCAAAGGAAATTAAAAAAAAAAAAAAAAAAAAACAATGTAGAGGGAGATGGGTGGTGGAAAGTGAGTCTAAAGATTTATGTCAGTGTTAGACTTTGGTGTCTCTTATATGGTGTTCCTAAAAGACTTAACTGTATTCTGAAGTCAGGGAAGGACTTGGCAGAGGTCTTTAAATAGTAGAGTTCAGTGATTATGCTGGCAAAAGTACAAAGTAATGGAATGCAGTTTGAGCTGAATGAGTTGGAATAAGTCAAGTGGATATTTTGTGAATAGCATTTCAAGCAGAGGAAACAGTAAGTACAGGTAAGAAACTGCAGGGTGGGTGAAGTGCCTGAAATGGAATGATTAAAGAGAAAATTTGTGGGAGATAAAAGTTATGGAGGTGATCCAGAGGGGCCAGATCACAGAGGAGCTCATAAGTTATGGTTGGAACTTTGATTTTTATTCTAATTGCAATGGGAAACCACTGGGATGCTTTGAATAGGTGAGTAGCATATCTTTTCTATTTGAGAAGGATCACTTTCTCTATTCTCTGTAGACTCAAAAGTAGAAGCACAGAAATTGTTGAGATGATGAGATACAGTAAGACCTTGTATCAAGATTTTCATCATGGAAAATGGTGGTAGGTAGTAATGTTCCAATATATTTTGAAAGTTAACTTGACAGCATTTATTGATAATTAAATGTGGCATCTAAGAGAAAAAGAGAAGATGAGTATAATTTCAACGTTAGGTGAATTTGAGGCCAGGAAACAGTGGGGCTGTGGGGTAGGGGTGACTGGATGGTAGTGAGATCATTTTAAAGTTCAGTTTTTTTTTTACACTTTAAATTTGAAGTGCATATTAGATAACCCTTCAGAGATATGAGCTATGCCGTTGTATATGATTTGGAGATGAAATTATGGACAAAGGAGGTCAATTACTATTACAAGAGAAAAGAACTCTCCTCCCCCGCCAAGGAAGATAAAGTGTTTTAAGTCTATTAGGTACCGGAATGGACTCGTACTTAAATTATATTATTTAATCCCCAGCATAACCCTATAAAGGAAAGTAGTATCCCCCTGTTGCAGACAGGAGAACTGAGATGCAGCAATTAAACATTGTCCAGTGGTGAATTTGTTATTCTAAAACCTGTGTTTCTATCATGACACCTAATAATCTCCACAGTGAAGGAAGGTAGCAATTATGGTGTATAGCTGGGCTACAATGAAATGTGACAATCAAAAAGAACACAGGTTTGGGCTACTCTTACCCTTTTTCATGGGAATGTATTCAGAATGGAGTCCATGCAGGGGTATATGGAATAAAGAAAGGTCGTTCCTGGGTTTTCCATATGTATGTGACCTTGGACTGAAGTCAGTGCTTTTCAACTTCTTAATGGCTCTTTGCTTTCAAGAATAAAGCAATAATCACTGTAGACCAAAACTGAAGGGAATAGCATGGGTTAAATTAGGTCCCCTATCTCTTCATATAATTATTCCCATATTATACTGGATATTTGCAGTGTTATGTGATTAATTCTTGCCTCTTCCAAGACTTCTTCCAGTCTGACTGTCTTTCAGTGGTATTATCCTTCCTTATGAAAAAAGACCACGTATGATTACCTTTCAAATATTCTGTTATATTCAAGGAAATGGCCTGAAGAAAATTGAGAGTAAATTTTAATTTGGGGACTATGAATGATAGTCTCTCTAGAAACAAATACGTTCTTTATGCATATTCTTTATTCTTTAAGTAAATATTTAATTAGCACCATGAGCTTGACTTCTTCACTTCATATCCCCTTTTCTTAAAAAAAAGGCTCGGTTCAAGCCTCACAGACTAGTCTTGGTAGACATTTGTTAAATGGATGAGTAAATCGTGATAAGATTATGTATTGATTTAAAACTCTGAAAAAGCAAAAAGTTGTGAAGTAATATAACAGGTTAAAAAAGGCAGCTGCTATCATGAGACTTATGTTAGTTTTATATTGTTCTTTGCCTTGTAGGGACAATCTTAGCACTTATTCAGGTACCTCTTTTGACCTGCCTAAAACTTCTTTGATGTGTGAAATTCTCTTAGCCATAAAATAAAGCAAAAGTTTGAATATAAATCATTCAAAGAAAGACCATAACTGTGATAGGACAGCATGGGCCTTGCAGGATTTTTTAGTGAAGTGAAAGAAGGCTTTTCAAAGCCCAGCAGTTGCTACGATGTATTTGACCCACTGTTTCAGCCTGCAATTTTAGATGTTGTGCAAACTTGGATGGAATATAACACCACCAAAAGAGCAGCGTTCTCTTCCTGAACCTTGCCTCTTGCTGATAGAATATAAAATGTAATAGCAAAGAAAATTTTAGGCTGAGACTTGAGCTTCAAAAGACAAAACACGTGGGTTGCTTCTTAGCAGGAACAAAACATATACATTTCAATAGGAAAAATGGGAAGTCAGAGGTTACAATTGCTGTGGAACACATCTCAAGATGGAATCAATATCAAAACGATCATTAAAGGCACTATGGAGGGCACCGAGGGCCAGAGCATATAATGCTTCAGGACTCTGAAAAAGAAGTGAGGGAGGAAAGGCTTTCTGTCAAGTAAATGTGCTTTTATTTTATTTTATTTAAAAAAAAAATCTTCAAATCTAAAGCATCATGCTCTAACAGTTGCAAAAGTGTTTTTTAAACAAAAAATTGTTAAAATGGGTACAGAATACAAATATTCTTTTTCCTTTCATTATGTTCTTAACAAAGCCTTTAGCAAACAGTCTATTTTAATTTAATTTAATTCTTTTAATTTTGTTGTGCAACCAATTTTAACAACCTTAATTTCAGTATAGTTAACAATGTGATATTAGTTTCAGGTATACAATATAGTGATTAACCAATTCCATACATTACTCAGTGGTCATCAATATTAAGTACACTCTTAATCCCCTTCACTTTCTTCACTCATCCCCCAACCCACCTCCCTCAGGTAAACATTGGTTTGTTCTCTGTATTTAAGAGTCTAGCTTTTTGTTTGTCTATTTTTGTTTTTTGTTTTTGAGGGATTTGTCTGTTTTCTCTTTGTTTTATTTCTTAAATTCCACACATGATTGAAATCATATGATATTTGTCTTTCTTTGGCTGACTTACTTTATTTAACGTTATACCCTCTAGATCCATCTATGTTCTTGCAAATGGCAAGATTTTATCCTTTTTTATGACTAATATTCCACTCGTGTATACATACATATTTGTATGTATATATACCACACCCTTCTTTATCCATTCATCTATCAGTGGACACTTGGGTTACTTCTATAATTTGGCTATTGTAAATAATGCTGCAATAAACACAGGGGTGCATATATCTTTCTATGTTGGTGTTTTGTATTCTTTGGGTAAATATTCAGCAGTGAAATTACTGGATCATATAATAATTCTATTTTTAAATTTTTGAGGAATCTGCATACTGTTTTCCACAGTGGCTGTGCCAATTTGCATTCCCACCAATAGTTCATGAGGTTTCCTTTTTCTCCACATCCTTTTCAACACTTGTTTCTTGTGTTGTTTATTTTAGCCATTCTGACAGGTATAAAGTGATATCTCATTGTGGTTTTGATTTCGATTTCCCTGATGATGAGGGATGTTAAACATCTTTTCATGTGTCTGTTGATCATCTATATATCTTCTTTGGAGAAATGTCTGTTCATGTCTTCTGCCCATTTTTAATTTGATTATTTGTGGGGTTTTTTGATGTTTAGTTGTGTAAGTCCTTTATATGTTTTGCATAATAATCCTTTATCAGATATGTCATTTGCAAATATCTTCTCCCATTCAGTAGGTTGCCTTTTAGTTTTATTGATGGTTTCCTTCACTTTGCAGAAACTTTTTATTTTGCTATGGTCCCAATAGTATATTTTTGCTTTAGTTTCCTTTGTCTCAGAAGACAAATTGCTGTGGCCAACGTCAGAGAAATTATTTCCTATGCTCTCTTCTAGGATGTTTATGGTTCTGGGTTTCACATTTAGGTCTTTAATCCATTTTGAATTTACTTTTGTTTATGGTGTAAGAAAATAGTATAGTTTCATTCTTTTGCATCTAGCTGTCCAATTCTCCAAACACCATTTGTTGAAAAGACTGTCATTTTCCCATTGCACATTCTTGCCTTCTTTTTAAAAAAATTAATTAACCGTATAAATGTGGATTTATTTCTGGGCTTTGTATTCTGTTCCATTGATCTGTGTGTCTATTTTTGTGCCAGTGCCATACCATTTTGATTGCTAAAGCTTTATAGTATATGGAAACAGTCTGTTTTAGAGAATCTGCTTTCATGACTGATGAGGTTGATTTGTGTGGGGTATGGAGAGTAAGGAGGAAGAATTAAGTGTGTTAGGCAAGTGTGAACCATTAAGTGTGTTCACCAATTGGTTAATTGGTGATGCCATTCACTGAATTAGGAAAGATGGGAAAATGAATTGATTCTAGTGAAAGATTTGGCTTTCTTTTAGACATGTTCTGGCTGGGATATCTATTTTGTTCACTACTAAATAATCAGTGCTTGGCAGAGACTTGGCACCTAGCAGTTGCTAAATAAATATTTGTTGAATGAATGAATGAATGAATGAATGAAATAGAACTGTTAAAGATATAGTTGGGGAGATTTGGGCTGGAGACAGAATTGGGAATCATCAGTACTTAGATGGTAAATTAAGGGAATTTAAAAAGAATGAGCATAGAAAGAAGTTACAAAAGTGAATGACAGACATTCGAAGTTAACTTTTTTTTTTACAGATAACAAATTATTTATCTGTATCTCCTGGAGTAGGGCAAACCCCTTTTTAGGCCCTCATCTAAGTGTAGAACTTTCTGTAAATGGTGTCCTTGTGAACAAAAGATGGTACATGGAGTCAGTCTTGTGCACTGAGTCAAGGGCAAGTTACAGAAAGAAGCAGGAAAATAAGATAAATAATTTGACCTCCTCTTTAGATATTGCGCTGTTATGGATTTTACAGCCATATCATTGAATCACCATATCAAGTTTATGGGAAGAGGGCGGGCGGATATTAAGCTGTAATTCACTATCTGTTTCTGTTTTCATTGGTCACACTTCTGTGCTGATTGATTGGAACTTGTGCCTTACTAATTGTTAACTAGTTTGAATATCACTTTTGAAGTCAGGCATTATAGGCCAAATTTATTAAGCAAGGAAAATAAGGCTCAGGGACTGAAAGTCCAAGGTCACAGCATTTATCATTATTTTGACCAAATGTGAACTGGCTGGACATTTATGCAGTTAAATCTTCATTTAACTTCTCTCTTGGCTTCCTCCTTTCTGTTTCTCCCATCCCAAATGGATAGGAGAGGGTCCCATCCTCTGGGGGGGAGAGTGGGACCTGTTTGTCTCTGTAGATTGAGGGTCTAGTGGGTCTGAGGGTCAAGAACTGTTTGTCTCTGTAGATTGTGGCTTCCATCATATTTACTTCCTGGATGAGTGTCCATTTAATAGACAGGTGTTTTTTCTAGTTAGAATTCCCCATGAAAATATCATGAGTATTGCCAATTTCTGTGCAGATTTGTAGAGTCTTCCTGCATCCTGGCTTGTTCATGTTCTTACTCTAGTTTTTAAGTCACTGAATCTGAAATATGTGACTCAAACTTGCCTTCTTTGTTCTACCTTCTTCTACCTCCTTAAAGTTGTCCTCAAACCAGCATAAAACACATTTTATTTATTTTTTAAAGATTTTATTTATTTATTTGACAGAGGGAGAGAGCACAAGTAGGCAGAGGGGCAGGCAGAGAGAGAGGGGGAAGCAGGCTCCTCGCCGAGCAGAGAGCCCGATGCGGGGCTCGATCCCAGGACCCTGAGATCATGACCTGAGCTGAAGGCAGAGGCTCTAACCCACTGAGCCACCCAGGCGCTCCAAACACATTTTAAATACATGGTCTCCTTATGAGAATATATTTTATGTAACAAATAAGTACAAAGCAGACATGTGTTGTCTATGCTTTTTGAGTGAAGTCTAAATGTAATAAGTTTTAAGTGTGTAGACAATCATGAAAGTGGTGTGTCAGTAAAATACTGAATAGCATAGTTAAATGGGATCTGGAATTACTCTGTCAAGGAATGTTCAGATACAGGTGACAGCTACTTAAAGGGATTCATTTAGGTAATTTAAATTGCTTGCATATTGTGTATAAAACATTCCATCTTCTTTAATAATGAGCAGTAAGATGAAAGACTAATGGAGAAGACAAGACTGAAAAAATTTTATTTCCAGTGGCTCTTTTGATTAGCTTCATCTAAAATTTACCTTTTATATTTAGCATCCTTGAAAGTAAACAAAGAGTTTTTGAATTAGTTCTATTGTAACAATTCCAATTTGTTTAAAATACCTTTTGCTGAAACTGTTTTCAAGAAGTAATTAAGGATATTTTTGAACAGTTAAAATCAAATAACAAAAACATTTCAGAGTCACGTTTCTTTTCAAGGACTCATAGGGATATCTTTTTAAAAATTTCTGCTGGAAAGTCAGCTGTAAAGGCAATAACAGTATCACAAAGTCACAATTTTAATTAACATTGCATTAATTAGCAGCACATAGATTAAAATCCAAGAAAATGTCTGCCTATGTGTTTATGTGAGGGTGTATTAGTGCAAGTCTCTCAGTGTGTTCATAGTCTTAATTATTACAGAGAGACTTAGCATCTACTCCTTTGAATCTTATGAACACAGAGACTGTCTGGAGAAAGTGTGAATGTATCTCTAACATTGGGCTCAGTTGTGCATATAAATGGTGATGTTAGTGGCAGTGAAAGGTAGAAACTTGAGTTGTCATCAACTCCTCTGCCTCCACCCCCTGCCCTCAATCATTCAGAGGCCTAACAGATTCTATAAATGATTTCATATTTTGTTTCTCCTCCTGAACTCTATCTAATTGAATTTCGGCTATTATCTTTTGTTTTGACTGCTGTCAGTTTCTCTTCCCTCAATTCTTCAGTCTGCTACCAAAATTACTTGTTATAATATATATTGTTTGTTTCTGATACTGGGCATTCAATTTCCCTCTCCCTCCCCCCTTGTGCGTGTATGTGTGTGTGTGTGTGTGTGTGTGTGTGTGTGTGTGTGTGCCTTTTCAATGAAGGCACCAAATTCCCCTAATTACAGGGTTGCTTTAAATGGCCATTTGGCCCTTCCTGACCAATCTACTCCCCCCTGCCATCCCCTCACATCCCCCAGCGCAGTGATTTGTTCAGGGATGAGGCTGTGAGCCAAATTGGTATGACTGGATTGGTTCTTAGAATGTGTGGTAGAGCTAGGGAAGAAACGCTCTCATTCTGCCTGGAGTAGAACCTTCGAGGACGAGGCCCTGGGGCAGTGGGTAACAGTTTGGACGGTTGAAAGAACCCCTGGAGATTCACAAGAGAGCCATGGAAAATTGACATCGTTTTCTTTTGGATTAGTACATGGGAAGAATGTCTTTCTAACTCTCTGGCAGGGTTTTTTTTTTTTTTTTTTTTTTTTTTTTTAAGATTTTATTTATTTTTGTGAGAGAGAAAGAGAGCACACAAGTGGGGGGAGGATCAGAAGAAGAAGCAGGATCCCCACTGAGCAGGGAGCCCGATGTGGGATCTGGGATAGTGACCTGAGCCGAAGGCAGACCCTTAACCATCTGAGCCACCCAGACGCCCATCTCTGGCAGTTTTGTTGTCACCAGGTAAAGCCTGAGATAAAAGTGGCATGGAGGAAAGCCAAGATGTCAGAGTTCTGGGGACAGGGTTTGAACTCCTGGTTCGACCAGCAACTGATGTTACTCCTGAGACAGTTTTATTTGAGATTTCTGTCCCTTGCAACCAAATGGATCCTCACTGATCTATCTTTGGACTAGGGTGTAAACAATTTAGCAGAGTATTCAAATTCTTTCACAGTGGGGTTTCTTCAATCATATTTTCAGTATCATCCCTCTGTTCAACAGCTGTATAATCCAGAGCTCAGGAAGACTGTGCTGTTTACCATTTTCCCATCTTGTAATAATGTTTGTCTTCGTGTACTTGATAAACTACTCATCTTTGACCTGTTTAAATATCACCTCTTCCAATAACATTTTCCCTAACTCCCCAAGGGAGAATTATCTACTCTCTTTGATTCCCAAAGGTCTTTGCTCACATTTCTATTGTGTTTAAAATTCATTTGTTACTTGTTATTCTTCCCTTCTAACAGTTGCATTATTGCAAAAGCAACACCTCAGTCATTTTTCTTTCTCAACTGCCTGGTATAGTAAGTGGGAAAGCCCAGCATGGTTCTCTGTATTTGATGAATATGTAAGGAAATGACCCAAATATCTAAAATTACCACTTTACTTTAGGTGTTTTGCCATCGAATCTCCTGTTAAAATGCAATTAAGATCCTGAAGAATACAAATTTAACAATCTGTTGTTTCTTGGATTTATTTTTAAAAATTTGTCAGCTACCTCAGCTGGTTGACTAGAGCCTCCCCATACTTGATTATCAGAATCATCAGGAAAGCAAATTTAAACACTGGACCTTAATCTCAGTATTCTGGATTTGTTTATTTCAAGTGCAGCCCATATATGTGTATATTTTTAAAGATACCTAAATGATTCTGACTCTCAGACATATAGGGGAAATACTAATCTAACACATGTAGAAAATGGCAAATTTAAATTGAGAACCTTACCTGATGGAGTAGAGAGGATGAAGAAAATCTTGAGATATAAATTCACTTGGGGTCAGGGAGCATTTTGAGAATCAGCATTTGGCACTTGGAGGGAGAGAAGGAGAAACGAGGAGTGAGGGCAGAGAGAACAAAGTGACTTTGGTGTCAAAGATAGACTGTTACCTACTTCTCATTTTTCCACCTTAATTTTTTATTTTGCCAAGAATGGTCTTTATATATATATATATTCTTTAAAATATAACATTATTATCCTGTGGTTGGCTTTAGAGAAGTAGCTTATTTATAATTTTATTTAAGTTGCTTACCAGTGTTTCCTATACATTATAAACTAAGCTGATCACGTATTTCATCAATTGACAGAACATTTGAAGTTGTTTTGTTTGATTCTGTTTTGTTTTCACTTTATTTGTAAAATGGAATCTCTGTGTTGTGAAAGACACTGGGTTGCAGAAATGCTATCAGAGTGGCAAGAAGAAAATTCACTGAGTCTCTAATAATCTGTTGATAGCTTCAGACCTGAGAACATTTCATGAATTAGGTTAAATGTGCTAACATTTGGAAGAAACTGGAGGATTAACTCTTAAGCTCATTAGTTCCTCAAATGGCTAAGAAATAATGCTCAGCTGCTAAAAATAGATCAATTTCTTTTTCCCAAAGGCTTTCAATGGCATGTTTATTACTTTTGCACTTAGTACTTTTATTCCTTCTATTTTTATTTATGTGTATCTGGTGTTTTTTGTCTCTCTTTTTTTATAATTTCATTTTTTAAATTATTTTTATTTTTTTATTGTGTTATGTTAGTCACATACAGTACATCATTGGTTTTTTATGCAGTGTTCTGTGATTCATTATTGTGTGTAACACCCAGTGCTCCATGCAGTTCATGTTCTCCTTAATACCCATCACCAGGCTCATCCGTGCTCACACCCTCCTCCCTTCTAAAACTCTCCATTTGTTTCCTGGAGTCCATAGTCTCTCATGGTTTGTCTCCCATTCCAATTTCACCCCTTTCATTTTTCCCTTCTCCTAATGTTCTCCATGCTATTTTTTATGTTCCACAAATAAGTGAAGCCATATGATCATTGACTTCCTCCGTTTGACTTATTTCACTTAGCATAATCTCCTCCATTTCCATCCAAGTAGATGCAAAAGTTAGGTATTCATCCTTTCTTTATCTTCTTTATTCTTTCTTTATTCATATCTTTATCCACATCTTTATCCACATCTTCTTTATCCATTCATTTGTTGAAAGGCATCTTGTCTCTTTTCACATCTTGGCTATTGTGGACATTGCTGCTATAAACATTGGGGTGCATATGGCCCTTCTTTTCACTACATCTGTATCTTTGAGGTAAATTCCTAGTAATGCAATTGCTGGGTCATAGTGTAGCTCTTTTTTTAATTTTTGGAGGAACTTCCACACTGTTTTCCAAAGTGGCCGCAGCAAGTTGCATTCCCACCAACAGTGTAAGAGGGTTCCCCTTTCTTTACAACTTCCCCAACATTTGTTGTTTCTTGCCTTGTCGATTTTTGCCATTTTAACTGGTGTAAGGTGGTATCTTGATATGGATGTGATTTTAATTTCCCTGATGGCTAATGATGATGAACACTTTTTCATGTCTGTTAGCTATTGTATGTCTTCTTTGGAGAAGTATCTGTTCATGTCTTCTGCCCATTTTTTGACTTGATTATCTGCTTTTTGGGTGTCAAGTTTGAGAAGTTCTTTGTAGATCTTGTATATCAGCCCTTTGTCTGTAGTGTCATTTGCAAATATCTTCTCCCATTCTGTGGGTTGCCTCTGTGTTTTGTTGACTGTTCCCTTGGCTGTACAGAAGCTTTCTTTATTTTTTTTGTAAAGATTTTATTTATTTATTTGACAGAGAAAGATCACAAATAGACAGAGAGGCAGGCAGAGAGAGAGGGGGAAGCAGGCTCCCCACTGAGCAGAGAGCCCGATGTGGAGCTCGATCCCAGGACCCTAAGATCATGACCTGAGCCAAAGGCAGAGGCTTTAACCACTGAGCCACCCAGGCGCCCCCAGAAGCTTTTTATCTTAATGAAGTCTGAAAAGTTCATTTTCGCTTTTGTTTTCCTTGCCTTCAGAGACGTGTCTTGAAAGAAGTTGCTGTGGCTGATGTCGTAGAGGTTACAGCCTATGTTCTCCTCTAGGAATTTGATGGATTCCTGTCTCACATTGAGGTCTTTCATCCATTTCGAGTTTATCTTTGTGTATGGTGTAAGAGAATGATCCAGTTTCATTCTTCTATACATAGCTGTCCAATTTTCCCAGCACCATTTATTAAAGAGATTGTCTTTTTTCCATTGGATATTTTTTCCTGTTTTGTTGAAGATTAGTTGATAATAGAGTTGAGAGTCCATATCTGAGCTCTCTATTCTGTTCCATTGGTCTGTGTCTGTTTTTGTGCCAGTACTATGCTGTCTTGATGATCCCAGCTTTGTAATATAGCTTGAAATCAGGCAACATGATGCCCCCCACTTTGTTTTTCTTTTTCAACATTCCTGTTTCAGTCTTGGTAGTTTATAGATTTTCAGGAATGCATCCATTTCTTCCAGGTTGCTTAATTATTGGCATATATTTGTTGATAATAATTTCTGATAATTGTTTCTATTTCCTTGATGTTAGTCGTGATTTCCCCTTTCATTCATAATTTTATTAATTGGATCCTTTCTCTCTTATTTTGGATAGGTCTGGCCAGTAGATTGTTGATCTTATTAATTCTTTCAAAGAACCAGCTTCTGATTTCGTTGATGTGTTCTACTATATTTCTGGTTTATAATTCATTGATCTCTGTTCTAATCTTAATTATTTCCCTTCTCGTGTGTGGGTTAGGCTTAATTTGTTGTTGATTCTCCAGTTCTTTAAGGTATAAAGATAGGTGATGTATTCAGGATTTTTCTATTTTTTTTGAGTGAGGCTGGATGGCTCTGTATTTTCTCCTTAGGACCACCTTTGCTATATCCCATAAGTTTTAGACTGATGTGTTATTATTCTCATTGATTTCTATGAATTGTTTAAGTTCTTCTTTGATTTCCTGGTTGACCCAAACATTCTTGAGCAGGATGGTCTTTAGCTTCCAAGTGTTTGAATTTCTTCCAAACTTTTTTCTTGTGATTGAGTTTCAGTTCCAAAGCATTGTGGTCTAAGAATATGCAAGGAATAATCTCAGTCTTTTGGTATCTGTTGAGACCTGATTTGTGACCCAGTATGTGGTCTATTCTGGAGAAAGTTCCATGTGTGATCGAGGAAAATGAGTATTCTGTTGTTTTAAGATGGAATGTTCTGTATATATTTATGAGGTCCACCTAGTCCAGTGTGTCATTAAAAGCTCTTATTTCTTTGCTGATTTTTTGCTTAGATGATCTGTTGGTGAGTGTGGTGTGTTGAGGTCTCCTACTATTAACTTATTCTTATCAATATGTCTCTTTACTTTTGTTAACAGTTGGCTTATGTAGTTGGCTGCTCCCAGGTTAGGGGCAGTTAGATATTTACATTTGTTAGATCTGCTTGTTGGATGGACCCTTTAAGAATGATATAGTGTCTTTCTGTATCTTTAACTACAGTCTTTAGCTTAAAATCTAATTTGCCTGATATGAGAATTGCTACCCCAGCTTTCTTTTGAGATCTGTTGGCATGAAAGATGGTTCTCTATCCCTTCACTTTCAGTCTGAATGTATCTTTAGTTTCAAAATGAGTCTATTGTAGACAGCATATTGTTGGGTCCTGTCTTTTTATCCACTCTGCAACCCTGTGCCATTTTATGGGAACATTTAGGCTGTTCACATTGAATGATTATTGACAGATAAGATTTTATTGTCATCATGTTGCCTGTGAAGTCCTTGTTTCTGTGGATTGTCTCTATATATCTCTATTCTGTATCACTCTTGGGGTCTTTCTCCTTTTATAGAACCCCCCTTAATATTTCTCACAAGCCTGGCTTAGTAGTCACATATTCTTTCATTCTTTGCCAGTCTTAGAAGCTTCTTATCTCTCCAACCATTTTGAATGACAGTCTTGCTCGATAAAGAATTCTTGGCTGCATATTCTTCTCATTTAGTATCCTGAATATGTCTTGCCAGCTCTTTCTGGCTTGCCAGGTCTCTGCAGACAGGTCTGATGTTATTCTGATGTTCCTTCCCCTATATGTAAGGAATCTCTTCCCCCTACCTGCTCCTAAGATGGTTTCCTTATTTCTAAGGTTAGTGAGGTTCTAAGATTTGCCTGGGGGTTAATCTGCCTTCATTAATCTTGGGGATGTCCTGTCTGCCTCTAAGACACAATTACTTGTTTCATTCCCAGATTAGGGAAGTTCTCAGCTACAATTTGTTCAAATATATCTTCTAGTCCTCTCTCTCTCTCTCCACCCCTTCAGAGATCCTAATAATTCTAACATTGGAACATTTTGTGGCATCATTTATTTCTCTAATTCTGTTTTCATGGATTTTAAACTGTTTGTTCCAGGCCTCTTCCTGCTTCTTCTTTTCTATCAGTTTGTCTTCAAGATCACTATTCGTTCTTCTGCCTCATTTACCCTAACTGTCGAAGTATCTAGATTTGATTGTATCTCATTGATAGCATTTTTAAGTTCTGCCAGATCTGGTCTCACTTCTGCCCTTAACAAATCTATGTTGCCATTAATAGTTTCCCCCTGCCTAACTATTATCTTCATAACTGCCACCCTGAAGTCTATTTCTGATATCTTGCTTAGATCCATATCCATTAGATCTGCTGGAGAGGCCATTGTCTCTGGGTCTTTTCTTTGTTGGGAATTCCTCCTCCTTGTCATTCTGTTGAGTTGTGGTTGAGGGGATATATAGCTGAAAATATCACCCATTATCCAGGCAATGTGTACCCTGGGAAGTTTTGGAGTAATTGGAAGTCAGCACCAAAAAGAAAGTAAGAAAAAAAAAAAACAAACAGCCAAAATGAGACCCAAGAATAAGATTTATAAAGTATAAAACCAAAAATGAACAAACAAACAAATAAAATGACTAACAAAAGAAAAAAAAATAAAAAGGGAATGGTAACAAGAAGGTGGTCATAATCCCTCAATGTGGGCAAGGACGGGTATTTCAGTTCTTCCTGGGTGTATCTTGTTAGCTTTGTTAGAGAGCTCAACTTTCTAGAGATACAGGGAAATTAAAATTGCTATATATATAAAGGTAGTATTGAATAGGAACAAAAGGACTACATTGAAGTTTATATCTAAATCTATATATAAAAGAAAAAGAAAAAAGTATATGTATGAAAAAGTTCAAGTCAAAAAGTTACTGTGGGGGCAGCTGGGTGGCTCAGTGGGTTAAAGCCTCTGCCTTCAGCTCAGATCATGATCTCAGGGTCCTGGGATCGAGCCCCACATCGGGCTCTCTGCTCAGCAGGGAGCCTGCTTCCCCCTCTCCCTCTGCCTGCCTTTCTGCCTACTTGTGATCTCTCTCTCTGTCAAATAAATAAAATCTTTAAAAAAAAAAAGTTACTGTGGAATATGTTGTATTAAATGGCTAATTGAAATGCTAAGTAGGTAAAAGATAAAAGAACAAGAATCATGAGAAAGAATTTAAAAAGAGAGAGAGAGAAGTTGTATCTAAGAAATATACAGACTGTGAGGCAATATCAGGAGCTTAATATACTGTTTTCCCCTGATGTTGGGGTTTTACAGTTTTATGGAGACCTGTAGTTGTTGTCCTCTAATTCTTTCAGCTTGTCTTCTGGGGAAAGGGTCTGCCACATTGTTTTACAGTCAGTCCTGCTTGGGCAGAGTTGCCCTGCCTGATAGCAAGGGGCTGGGCTCCATGGAAACCAATTTTTCAGGATTTTGTTCTCCCCAGGCTTTTGTTCTCTGGTGGGTTTTCATGCCTTTACAGAGGGTCAAAGCAAAGTAAACTGTTGGCACCCAGTCCTCTGCCTCAGAGAGAAACCACAGTCTGCTCCTCTCTGAATGCTCTAGAATACCCAGACTCCCCCTCTGCAAACCCCGTTGACTACAGCAGCCTTCCACAAGTGGTTCATGCTCCCAGCAATCCTCTTAGTGGTTGACCCAGGCTCACAGTTGTCTCTGTAGCTCTGTTCCACCAAAACTGCAAGTGACACTGGTCTGGGCAAGCCCTGTCCCAGCTACTGGTGAGTCAGGGGTCCCAGGCCCCCTAACTCAAGTCCGCACCAGGTCCTCTCAGGCGCAGGCAGGTGGCAGCTGCAGCTGGTCCCAGGACCAGCCACCTGGTCCCAGCAATTGTCCCTTAAGTCACTTTGTTCTCTTTGAGTGCTGTTATCAGTCCCTTCCTGTCTCACAGCCACCGGTCTCTAAACTATCACTGTTCCCCAAGTGCAGGGCACTTTTGCATTGGAGTATTACTTTCCAATGGTTGGCTTCTGGTGGCTCCCTCCTCCTTCTCTCTGTCCTCGAATATCTATCTGTGCACTCCCAACTCGTCCTTTGTACCTCTCCACTGATGATCCTCTGCCCCCATAGAGATGCAGAAGTATATAATCTTACATCTCAGCTATTTCATGGGTGTTCAGAGTGCTCTGGTAGATATCCAGCTCAATCCAGGGGACCAGTTGAAATAGGGTCCCCTACTCCTCCACCATCTTGCCTCTTCCCACTGTCTCTAAAACATTTCTGAAATTGCCTGAATACAACTCTGATGTAGAAATACTGGCAAAAGCAAATGTGAACCCTCCCATTTTTAGTTCTGTTTTTTTGAAAGCAATATCATGGTTGACTTAGTTACCTTTTGAGGGGAAAATAAGAATTCTTTCCAAATCATAAAATTCTTTCATGACTATGTATTTGAGGTATGAAAAAACAAAATTCTAAGCAATTAATTTGTATTGCTAAGTATGAATGGTAGTAGACCGTGCACTATGACTTATGAAGATAACAACTGAAAACAAAGGGCATATTAAATAAACATACTGAAAAATATAGGCTATTGAAGGACATAGATTCCATATACAAGGTTCTTTTCATTTGTAATCATGGTTATACCTATTTGTTTGATTCTAAATTAATATTTTGTTATAAAAGTGTTAAGGTAATTGAAAACTGTGCCTATATAATAAGGTTATATGACATAATTCTTTCTGAAGCCAGAAGTATTGATTTATGATATATATTTAAGTAGTAAGAAAATCTCTAAATTGCAGATTAAGCAATTTTAACCCAGTATTCCTTTACCCCAAATTATAGTTTTTTAGTATAAATTTCTTTTCCCCCAAACTTTGCTGAGATATAATTGACATATAGCATTGTGTAAGTTTAAAGTATACAACATGATGATTTGAGATACAAATATATTATGAAATGATTAATACAATAAGGTCAGTCACATCCATTACCTCACATAAATACTTTGTGTGTACCTGGTAAGAATATTTGAGATTTAGTTTCCTCACAAACTCTAAATATTATAATACAGTATTTTTTATTGTAGTTACCATGCTGTACATTAGATCTCCAGAAATTATTCGTCTTATAGCTGAAGGTTTATAGTCTTAGACCAGTATCTCCTCATTTTCCTCAGCCCTTAGTTCCTGACAACTACCATTCTCCTTTGTTTCTATGAGTTTAGCTTTTTGAGATTCCACATGTAAGATCATATAGTTTTGTCTTTATTTTTTTTAAAGATTTTATTTACTTATTTGACAGAGACAGAGATCATAAGTAGGCAGGGAGGCAGGCAGAGAGAGAGAGAGGAGGAAGCAGGCTCCCTGCTGAGCAGAGAGCCCGATGCAGGGCTCGATCCCAGGACCCTGAGATCATGACCTGAGCCAACGGCAGAGGCTTTAACCTACTGAGTCACCCAGGCACCCCTAGTTTTGTCTTTCTGTCTCACATCTTACACTTAGCATAATGCGCTCAATGTCCACCCATTTTGTTGCAGACAGGAGGAGTTCCTTCCTTTTAATAACCAAGTGATATTCCATTACATATATATCCCCATATTCTTTATCCATTCATTCATTCAACACTTAGGTTGTTTCCATGTCTTGGCTATTATCAATAATGATCCAGAATAATATGAATCCAATGATTCATATTCTATTATGAATAATAATACTGGGGGTGCCAGTATCTTTTTGATATAGTGATTTCATTTCTTTTGGAAATAATCTCATAAATGAAATTGCTGGATCATGTGGTAGATCAAGTTTTCATGTTTTAAGGAATCTCCATACTTTTCCCATATGGCTGTACCAATTTACATTCCCTTCTATAGTACACAAGTATTTCGTTTTTCCTGCATCCTTGCCAACACTTGTTGTCTCTTGTGTCTTTGATGATATCTCATTATAGTTTTGATTTGTATTTCCCTAATGATTGGTGATGTTGAGCACCTTTTCATGTACCTATTGGCTATTTGTATGTCTTATTTGGAAAAATGTCTACTTGGGTCCTTTGCTCTTTTTTTTTTTTCCTTTTTGCTGTTGAATTGTATGAGTTCCTTATGTATTTTGGATATTAACCATTTGTCATATATATGATTTGCAAATATTTTTGTGGCATAGATTGCAATGTGTTTCCTTTCATTATAATTTTCCTTGAGTCCTCCCTTTTTTGTTGGGTTCCAGTTTAGCTAAAGTTTTTTCAGTTTTGTTTATCTTTTCAAAAAAGAGAAAACAACTCTTAGTGTCACTGAGTTTTTTAAAATTATCTTTCTTGTCTCTATTTCATTTATTTTACTTTGATTTTTGCTATTTTTTTCCTATATTTTTTTGCTATTATTTTTAGCTCAGTTTAGTTCTTTTTCTAGTTCTTTGAGTTATAAGTTAGGTTTTTTGAGATTTTCTTTTCTAGTTCTTTGAGTTATAAAGTTAGGTTTTTTGAGATTTTCTTTTAATGTAGACATTCATTGCTATAAACTTCCTTCTTAAAATTACTTTTGCTATTCTCATAAATTTTGATATATTGTATTTCCATTTTTGTATGTCTCAATATACTTTCTGATTTACTTTGTGATTTCTTCTTTGACCCATTGATTATTTAGGAGCATGTTGTTTAATTTCCATATATTTGTGAAATTTCTAATTTTCTTCCTGTTCTTGAGCTCTGGTTTCATGCCATTGTGCTCAGAGAAGATACTTTATATGAAGTCAATTTTCTTAAATCTGTTAAGACTTTCATTGTGGCCCAATATCTGATTTATCCTGGAAAATGTTCCATGTGCACTTTTGAAGAATATGTATTCTGATGCATGTGAATGAAATGTTCTGTATATGTCTATCAGGCCCATTTTGTGTGTAGTGTCAGTCAGGTCTGTTATTTCTGTATTGATTTTCTGTCTGGATGATCTATCTAATTTTAAAAGTAGGATAATAAATTCCCTTATTATTACTATATTGCTATTTATTTCTCCCTTCAGTTTTATTAATATTTGCCTTAAATAAAGCTGTTGTTGGGTCGGCAGTGAGGTCAATGGTTGGCAGGCTTATTACTAGGGTCTTGGATCCTGTTTGGCCCCTAAGTGGAAGGAACTGCCTCTAGGACCTAGTTCAGTAGATGGTGTTGGGTCAAGGATCCACTTCAAGGTCTAGAGTTGGGTCCTTAAATAGCAGGCCTGTTACCAGTTACACAGATGTGTGGCTCCTGTCAGGTATCTCAGAAGGCTTCTGCCAGGACACCAGATGTGTCCTTGAGTGGAGAGGACTAAATCCAGACATTGGTAGAAAGGGTTACAACTGAATTCTAGGGCTACTTCTGGTCCACAGCCAAGGTTGAGGCTTATAGTGCTTGCTCTGGAGGCACAGAGAGACTAGTCTTCCATCACTTCCTGGATAGTTAGGACTGCTCCATGTCCATGGCTGAAAGAGGCTGATGCTGAGTTATAAGACCATTTCAGGCTCTGCCGTCAGACTGAGGGTGACAGGCTCACCTCCAGGAGCACAGGTGAGTATGTCTCCTAGTGGGTCTCTGAGTAGACTGAACTTCTTGTGGACCACAACTGGAAGAAACTGAAGCTCAGGTCCATTCTACAGCCTTCTGTTCAGTTGAGGTTTGGCCTGCCTCTGGGGCTAGCAAGAAGGTAACTAACCTGAGCCTGGGAGGGGCTGGAGCAGAATATAGGCCCCTTTGAGGATCTTTCGGGGCCCAGGAGAGAGTGTCTCCCACCAGTTTCGTGCCAGCAGGACTGCTCATAGACTGTGGTGGTTTAGTATAACTCAACCATATTCTTTATTTCCACAAAATAGCACTTCACTGGCCTAAATATAGCATTAATGAAATAGTATTTGGCTCTGATTGCTGCAAGTTTTACTTGAGAGCCAATGCCAAAATGAGACAATGAATTCTCTCTCTCTCCCTCCCTCCCTCTGTTTTTCCTACACATTCACCATGCTATACTCTGGCCTGTATAATCCAGTTCAGTTTAAAGAAGGAACATACATCTTTGTTTTTTAGTTAAGTAGGGGGCATATCTAGTTAAGTGGATGAATAAATGAGATTATAAATACATGAATTAAATGAAGGTTACACAGTAATAATGGAAATATTGCTGGATATTCTTTTTTGACAGTCAATAAAAGGACAGTGCTGATCAATGGAGTTCTTAAATTGCTCTTTTGGTAAGAGAAAAATTTAACCCTGGTGCTGAGAGCCTGACTGAAGATGTTTTCCTTGAACTCTGCCTTTGATATTGAGCCCACGTGATGAACTTACATTGATTAAATCTAAGATGCTGTGTCAAATCATGAAAACACTGGCTTTCAGAGAAGATAATGTATTATTTTTAGAATAGAAATTAGGTTATTTGAGAGAAAATGAGGGGGGAGTAGAAAGAGAATGCTTCAGTTGAGCATACATATAGGACCAAAACAGTGGTTATATCTGGATTTCAAATAGGTTTATTTTCTTCTTTTCTGTTTTCATATTTAATTAGTTTTCTGTGTTTTGCTTTTGCAATGAATGAAAAATCAAATTGAATAAAAATATTTGAGTAAAAACTATCTGTAACTAAGAATAAAGGCCTGATGCTTAATGAGTTCTTACCTGTAATTTAAACACTCTCTCTTTTAATTTTAACCACAGAAATGACAAAAGACAGGCTTAGGAAGGAAAAAACATATTTTGGGTATTTCACCTCAAAAATGATTGAGTACCCCTTCCTCTTTATAGAAATTAAATATAAATGGCTAAAGTATTTCCCATTTATTTATGACTCGAGGAAATAAACGTTTAGGGCAATATTTCCTAAACTTGTTCAATGGAACATTAACATCCTGAAAATTTGCTAATAGCCATTCCTTAGAACAAGAGTTTTATAATCAAATCAGTTTGGGAAATGAAGTTAAACAAAATTAAGCAACCTTCTTTTACAGCTAGTTACTCAGAGCCATTTCATGTAATAATGTGCCTTGTGATTTTCCATGAGGAGATACAATTTATAATGTTTCCTAAACTTTCACTAAGAATTTCCATTAACACATGGCATAATACAGTGTGGGGAAAAACATGATGGCAGATGTTGGCTACTGCATTCAAGTAAGACATAATGTTCTGTAGTGGTTGATTATCTCTAATTTTACTTTGACGCTGTTTTGTTCACCTTACAAAATTTATCTCTATCCTCAAACATAAAATTATCTTCTATTGCTTTCTTTTTATTTTTGCGAGATTGAACCACTTATCTTTTTTACAAGAAAGTTGTTATGAATTGTATTCTATAATAAGAGATATATAGAGCATATTTATTTATTTGTTAGTTTACTTTTGATTATAAAATTTCCAGGCATACAAAAAGGCATAAACAATGATATAATGAATGCTTGTGTAACCCCAAGAAAAAAAACATTACAAGAAATGTTTCCTTAGTCTAGAGCCACCTACTCCTTATCTACTACCTCTAAGGAGTGGGCATCTTGAACTTCAAAACTTAAAATACAAGTGTTTATATTTTTACTGTTAATGGTATGATGCTCCTTGTGTTTATCTGTCCTACAGTTTTCCCTGTCAGTAGTGTGCTTGTGAGTTCTATGTTAATTTTTTTCAGGGCGACCATGATAAGCAAGCAAACAAAAACATGGGGTGAATGGCAAACTCGGCTTCCTGATGTGGAAGTCTTTGATTGATTAAAGCTTGATAGTTTAACCTACTATGTTGTTAATAAGTATAAATGTCCCATTTGTTCCTGAGACCATTTGTTCTTCAATTTTTGAATGCTATTTTGTACAAACATATGACACATGGGCATATTTTTATCCTATTTTTCAAGCTTCTATAAACTCACACATTTATTTTGTTTGCTGATCTATCGACTAGGAATGATATTTTAAAATTTTCTGCATTGTATAAGTACATACAATTTCCTCACTTTAACTTAGCTTCATTAATTTCTTCTTATAATTCTTTCATTTTTTTTTGTTTTATGTCCTTCTAAGTTTATGTTATTAGGTTTAAAGTAATTTAGGATTATTATATTATGCCTTCCTGGTAAATTTAACTACTTAATTGTTATAATGTCTTCCCCTTTAGCTTTAGCATGTTTTTCTTTTTTTTCACCTTTGAGTTTATTTTATTTGATAGTTATATAGCTGTACACAGTTTTCACAAACATTCATTTTTAATATATTTCTTAGTCTTTATGTTTTAGATATATGTCTTTAAACAATAGAGCTAGAATATTTTAACATAATCTGAAAAATATCCATTTTTACAGATAAATTGAATTACTTTATATTTATTGTATTTATGAAAATACTTGCCCTTATTTCTACTAGCTACTTCTAGCTTTCAATTTGTCCTGATTTTTCTTCTTTTAATACACAGTGCCTTCTTTTGGTATGTTTGAGATAGTTTTACATTATATGTTTTCCTCTTCTGATTCAGAAGTTACACCTTGATTCTTTTCTTTAGTGGTCACCCCTAAACATTGAATTTAACATGTGTATTTAACAAAATCCAAAGTTAATGAATATCTCTAGGCTGCTTCTAAACAATTCAGTTTGCTTTGACATCCATTATTTCCTTCCAATTTACATAGTATTGTTTTCTAGTATTTTAGTTCCATCAGAACAATCTTGGTTTTTACCTCCCAGATTATTATTAGTGCTTTTGCATCATGCAATTATTATTTGCTTATATTCAACCACACTTTTATGATTTCCTTTGATCACCATTTACTTCTTTTATTGTGCTTTTTTTCCTTTTTGGTTCACTCTCTTTCCAGAAGTTCCTCTATTGAATCTGTCAGTAGTAAATGCTAAATTTTTGTTTTTCTGAAATGTCATTATTTTACTTCTTTTCCAGGTGAAAGTTTATGTCAGTCCATGATTCTAGATTAAAAGTTCAAACAGTTCAGAACTGTGTATCATTATCCCATTGTCTTCTGGCTTCTTTTCTTATTGTTCAAAAGTCTGCTTTAGTCTCTTTGTCCTTCTTCCCACGTGTCTAGATTGTTACAGAGATAGTTAACCATTGGGTTCCTCAGTCATCTCCTATTCAAGAAACTGCCACTTAATGCCCAATCCTCTATCCATTTACAGACAAATCACTGCTAATTAATCCCTCTGAAACCATGTAGGTTTATAAGTGATTTAAACCCAAGATCCCTGGAAAGTTTTGTTAATAACCCTTTCTACTTTTAGCTCCATCTGTTGCCTCCCATGGAATACCCTTTCGTTGACAGTGAGTTGAAAGATCTTTAGATCAAAAAGCTCAGAGCAGGTAAGGTGTAGTCTCTCCATTGAACATTAGGCTGGGAATGAGCATCCCTCTAAAAATGTGACATTCAAGCCACCAAAATATCTTGACCCTTTGGCTATCAGAGAAGCCTGGAAAATAACTCACTGTCAAAGAAAATTAAACTCTTAATTTTACTAAGATATTATTCATTCTAATATCTGTGACATTGATGCAGCACCAGCTGCATCAAGAGAAGACCAAGTTAGACTAAAATGCCCCCCTTGAGGCCTTTATTTATTATTTTATTTAATTTATTTTATTTTAGTAGGCTCCATGCCCAGTGCAGACCCCAACAGGGGCTTGAACTTACAATCCTGAGATCCAGACTCTGAGATCATGACCTGAGATGAAAGCAATATCAGATACTTAGCTTACTGAGCCACCCAGGTGCCCCAGACTTGAACACTTTAAAAGAACTGGGTGTGCAGCCAGGAGGTTTAGGAACCATAGAAAGGAACTGACAGGCTTCTCTGTGTGTCATGTATAGAGAACTTAGGCATTTACTTTCTGAGTCATGTTAGATTCTGTGTAGGTGGAGAAATGAGTAATGTTGCAATTTCTCATGAGTGCTAAACTGGAAGGAAGAGTACATACCTAAATTGATAACACAAGATTATTTTGAACCTGAACTCTTCAAACTTCTCCTGTTGTTTCCAGAACAGTGTGTTTAAACTGTGTGTGTGTAGTGTGTTTAAACTGTGTGTGTGTGTGTGTGTGTGCGTGTGTGTGTAGGTGGAAGTGTGTAGAGATGATTTGGGGTATCTCACAACTTCCCTCTCCTTTCAGTCTGTCCTTCATGATCTCTAGCTCTCAAGTGACTAAACTGGCTTTTCCTGGCTTTCCTCAATAACTCATGCACCATTCAGGGAATCCATAAAGCTTCCAAGAAGCCTATATATTGCCTGAGCTATGGAGGTGCTATTTTTACCACTGCAACTATACGTAGGCCCAGGATAACACCACCTCATAGAGAAAGAAGCCTCCTCTCCCTGGAAAGGGATCTAGACTCCAGAAACAACCTCAAACCAACTAAAAAACTTTGTGTCAGTTGGGAGCAGAATACTTCCTCCTGCTGCCATGACCCTCACAATCGCTCCCCTCAGGGAAGCGGTAGTTCTGATCCAACTTACTGCCTGCCAGTCATGGCATCCTAACCAGACTTTTCCTCAGCATCACCCACGCCTGGCCAACCACAGTCTGTTCCGTGTCGTGTCCTAGTCTCCTCACTGGCACAAATGACACCAGCTTTACATTCCTGGGTAGGGCCTTCACCTGTTTCTTGGGGTCCCTCTGCACTGCTTCTCTTTAGCTTGAGCCTTTGTCTTAACTGAGCGATCATTTTCTTCCCATTATCTGGATCAGATTTTGTCATTTGTCCACAGGTCTCCTCCTCACCCCTGAAACATCTGTCATTTCCACCTGTCCACTCTGACCCTTCCAATCTCCATCTGCTCATTTGTTTAAATTGTTTGCCTTTGTTTATTTGTGTATCATATTGTTTGGGGAGACGGAATAAAGAATGACTCATTAGTTTCCATAAAAATGTTTTTTGTTTGTTCTCCATGATGTTTACTATTTGTATTGTTATCCGAAACACATGAGTCTTTAGGGTTTTTATCGGTAATTTAAATAAACAACGTCATCCTAGGAATGAAAGATGTTTTTTAACATTACACTGCATGAAATAATATTGAAAAATGATCTGTCAGCTCTCTGAGTAGGGCAAATACATGAGAGTTTTATCGTGGACATCAAGAAGGAGACGTGAAAGTTAGGCCTACAGTCAAATCACTGTCAAAGTCAACCAAAGCAATTGGCTGAATGGAGGTGTTTTATAGGACCTATATCAATAAATAAAGTAGATATTGTTGTAGATTTAAGAGATCTGAACTGGAACTCTGAAAATTAAAAATATGTCTTGAGGTATTTTTTTCTTTTGTTTTTATTTTCCTCACCCAGGCTAATGAGTACCCAATTGGAATTTTGTGGCACACTTACCAAGTAAAAATGGAATTCCATGAGTTATACACAATATTCTTAACTGCATACAATCTCTGTGACTGCAGCCATTGTCACCCACCCTCACATCTTGTCTCTTTATCCAAAAAAGAGAATATCCATGCTGTTAGACATATCGTATCAAATTACAGAGAAGTATGAAGAATATCCAACTCTCTACATCCAAAACTGAAGCACTAAAATTGCACATTGAATGTATTGTTCAGATGAAAACCACTAAATTTCCTTTGATTTTTATAATAGTTTATGCTGCTTGGAAATTATGGGCTGGCATTTCAAAGTAACATTTTAGATGAGGAGAATAGATATTTTAGAAGAATATTTCTTTTGGCATACGCTGTGTCAGAATGGATTTTTTTTTCCAAATGGTGAAAATCCCTATAAGGCTGGATTCTATCTTTGAAGGCAGAGGAGACAGGATGGAAAATATTTTGTGACTTAAGAACATCTTTCTATATCTTAACTCCCAATTGTGTCTTGATAGAATGGCCTCAGAAAGACTGATTTTTACTGCTATTGAAAACTGTCTGAAGGTGAGAAACAGTTTCAGTAAGAGAAGCAGAGAGTAAACAAAGCTAAGATACCAAAGTGAATGTCATGAATCTTGCATAGAACATGGTATGGATAAACTGATTGGTTCCACTTCATTAAGTTACACTGTAGTAGAAGTTTGTGGGACTCTACTGTACATAGAGGTCAAAGTGGTATGTGCTTATCAAAATGATTTCTAATTGTTCAAGGTATGAAGATGAATAATGGAATATAGCACAGGGAATAGAAGAGCATGAGCTTTGTGGTCAGACTAAAACTGGCTTCAAATCCCAAGTGAGGACAAATTACTTAATCTCAGTTTTATGTCCCACATATGTCTATGTCACAGGGTATTTGTTTATTATATGAAGGGTGAGAAATATATACATTGCCATCAAAAGTAAGTAAAACAAAAGAACTCAGCACAATGCCTGGCATGAGTGTATTAAGTTCTCAGTAGATGCTACTTCTTATTATTTTCCATTTATTATTATAAGACAAAAGGTTGTCATACAAGAAGTAGCCAAATTCTGATTTTAAACTTTTTCAAAAAGTTTTTAAAAATTTATTTATTTGAGAGAGAGAGAGAGAGAGATAAGAATCAGATTCCCTGCCAAGCAGGGATGCTGATGCAGAGATCGATCCCAGGACCCCAAACTGAGATCGTGACCTGAGCCGAAGGTAGGCTCTTAACCCTCTAAGCCACCCAGGTACCCCTAAACTTTCCAAATTTTTATAGTAAATTGCAACAGTCCCCTCTTATCTGATGGGGTTATGTTCCAGGACCCCTAGTGGATGCCTGAAACCATGAATAGTACCAAACCCTATATATACTATAGTTTTTCCTATATATACATACCTATGATCAGTTTAATTTATAAATTAGGCACAGTCAGCAATTAACAGGAGTAATAAAATGGAACAATGATAATAATATTATGTGGATGTGGTCTCTTTTCTTACTGTTTTGTACTTAACTCTTCTTCTTGTGATGTCATGAGAGAATAAAGTGCCTATGTGATGAGATTAAGTGAGGTGAATGACATAGGCATTGTGATGTTATATCAGGCCACTATTGCCCTTCTGATGATATGTCATGAGGAGGATCATGTTGCTTCTGGACTTTGGTTGACAGCAAGTAACAGAAACCATGGAAAGCAAAACTGTGGATAAGGGAGGACTACTATAATACTATTAATAACTTCATAGATGAAAGTTACTGTAAACCTTAAGGAACTATGGCAAAAATTTTTTCAAAGACATTTTTATATCATCTCAACTCTTCTTTACCCACTTCCCTGATTATTCATAAACTTTGAACACTTCTTCCAAAAGCAAGTACTTGTCAGTCCTCTTAATGGCCTCCAAAGAGAGAGATGTCAAGAAATTCATTTGAAGTCTATCTTGGTGTTTAAGCCTGCTGAGGTTATGTCTCTACAATTTGACATTCAGTGGAAGCAATAAATGGTGATCATATCATCAAGAAACCAGATTCACCCTTCAAAACATTTGAGTGAACTATTCCTTTCATATTTCTATGGGAAGAGATTTATACTTAGAATGTTTTTGTGTGTGTGTATGTATGTGTGCACATGTACATTCAGAATGCCAAGTCTGGGTCTTTCTCATGGTGTAACATGTGTTTGGAGAACTGTACTAGCTTTAACATTTAGTCAAACAGTGTAATGTGTTTTATCTATGTGCTACCCCATTAAACAAATCCAGTACTTTTCTTTATTTGATTGCATATACATATGGAGAGACTTATCTGAAAGACATATCTTCAATTGGATAAAAAGTTCTATTCTAGATTTTCAATTCTCCCTACATTGGCCAGGACTCTTGATTACAAGTATGAAAAATGAACTTCAACAAGATTAAGAGTGGAGGAAATTTATTATTAAAAAAAGTATAGGACAGAGACATTTCATGAAACCAAAGAAAAAAGTTCTAAAGTCTCAAAAAGAGGGATTACAATCAGGAATTAGATAACCTTTAGAAATGTTATAGCCCAGCTTTCTCTATTGTATTATTCTACCCTTAAAAGTTGACTATTTCTTTTTTCTTTTTAAGATTTTACTTATTTATTTGAGAGAGAGAGTGGGGGAGGGGGAGAGGGAGAGGGACAGATAGACTCCTCAGTGAGTAGGGGAGCTGGATGAGAGACTGGATCCCAGGACTCTGAGATCATGAACTGAGCTGAAGTCAGATGTTTAACCCACCGAGCCACCCAGGTACCCCAGGTTGACTATTTCTTTTCCTTGGCCTGTATGGTTTGTGGAAAAGGGCTGGCTTACATTTGCTTATTCATGCTTAAAAGATTAAAAAGAAAAGATCAGTTTACTTGAACTAGAATTCTTAAATTTTTAAATTCTAAACTTTCAGGGGAGAGAAGCTCAGGGGAAAGAAGCTTGGGTCAAGTATACAATAAGAGTTCAATAAAGTGTGGACATAGAGTGAAGGTTATCAATTTTAAACATGATTCTCTAGTTTTTCCCATTCTATGTTTTTGAGGAGGTAAATTATAGGGTCATAATCATCTAGGCTGATCCTGTAAAGGAAGTCTACTACTCTTTTTTCTTATTCCAGTGTCTGCTCTGTGTTTCAGAATATTATAGGAGGTGTAATATTTGTTTCATCTCTACTTTGACCCTCTTCTCCTCTCGTGTTTTCTTTTCTATATTTGTGGCAATCTTCCTTCATATTGTTTCTTTTGAAAAACCTTTTTTTTTTAATGTGACTACTTCCAAAATTAACTGTGATTACATTGAATCATATGTCTGCATTCTTTTGGTAGTATATTTATCCTGAATATGCTGCTATTCATAATTTTACTAAGATATTATTTATTCTAATATCTGTGACATTCATAAATACTATCTTTGATTCAGCTTTTAGAATATTACTAAATATGTTGTCCTGAATAGATATACATATACTTAGCTATAAGTCATCAGGTTGTTCCATTTAAATTTATCAAACAAAAGCCAAGATATAATAGATATTGGTGTGTGTATACACGTGTGTGTGCACGTGCATGTGTGAGATAATGTTGCATAGTGGTATGTAGGAGCTGTCAAACATGGGAGAAATGTAGTCTTTTTCTTGACAGAAATAGAGGAAAGTAGAACTAAACCCACATCTCTTAGTATCTTGAGGAACCTGAAAAGGTTTTAAAACATGTAAGAATCAACTTAATCAGCATAATTGTCTATTGCAATGCCTATTTGAGCACAGTTTCACAAGTTTGAGGTTTTCATGCCTAGACTTCTATTAATTTGCTTGGCATACGATTTTCCTAGACTATAAAAAGGTTCCTACTGTCTACTTCAATCAGCTCTCTATTTAACAGAGCTGGCAGTCAACACGCAGTTGAGTTAGTGAGACTCCCAAGAGGACTCTTAAGGACATCTGTTGCTAATCTCCATTTCTCAAATTTCCGAAGATTCACTCCTTTTCCCCACCTCTCTCTCTTAGCAAATAATGTTACTTACAGCTTTCCTGAGAAATGAGGCTCATCTGACATGGATTGCCTCATCTTTAGTCTATGTTCTTGCTCTTATGACTTGCTACATCTGATGAGACATTACTCCAAATAAACTGTCCTTCAATCTCTTTTTCCTGTTGCCTAATAACATGAACATATCACTCTTTTCTATTATTTATTTGTTTGTTTGTTTGTTTGTTTGTTTATTTATTTATTGAGAGAGAGAGAGAGAGAGTGAGTGGGGAGGGCACAGGGAGAGGGAGAGAGAGAATCTTAAGCAGGCTCCATGACTGGTGTGGAGCCTGATGTGAGGCTTGATGCAGAGCTCAGTCTTAGGACTCTGAGATCATGACCTGAGCCCAAATCAAGAGCTAGGTGCTTAACCAACTGAGCCACCTAGGTGCCTCTAAACTCCTCTCTTCTAAAAGACATTCCCATCTGATTCCTTAAGTTCCTGCTCTTTTTCCCCTCCCTTCTCCACCAGACATCTTAACATAACTATCTACTTACTGCCCCCATTTCCTGACTACCCACATTTTACTTATTTTTTTCAGTAAGTTTTGTGCCCAGCATTGGGTCTGAACTCCTAACCATGAGATCAAGAGTTTGCATGCCCTACTGACTGAGCCTGCGAGGCATGTCCTCACTATCCACATTTTAAGTAAGCCCTTAGAATCCAGTTTCTACACACACTACTCTTAATTTGTTTTTACCAGGTGAATAACTGCTATCATAATTTTCTAATGCTTATGACATAGATAAATGCATCTCAATTTTATAAGAATATTGTTTTGGGGAAAAAATAACTAGTTTTCATTAAGAGTATTTAAAAATGTGTTTAGAATAAAATTATCATTTTATTAATTTAATTATAATACACTGTAAAAATAAATCCAAAAAGAAATCAAAATTTCTGTCTAGATTGTGATAGTATATTATGGAAAAGAGTTAAAGATAAAAAATAGAGCTAAAAACAAATATAATGGAAGCAATGAATATTGGTACTTAATAGGGTTATAATACCCACATTGAAAGAGACCTGGAAGGATTAATGTTTTCCCAATATGTTCCCTGCATGCCCTCAGTACCCACAGCTGTTTCTCTCAACACCCTCTTGAACTTGACCACTAACTCTCCCTTCCAATAAAAATAAGTAAAAATACAATATTATATTAGGTGGTACAGCTGGTATAGTTTGTTATTTTTTAAAACTACTTTATTGAGATTTGACTGACATACAAAAAGGCATGCCTGTCTAATGTAAAAAACTTAGTGAATTCAGAGATAAGTGCATGCCCACAAAACCATCACTACGATCTATACCATTATCTTATTCATCACCTTTAAAAGTTTCCTCCCATCCTCTTTATTTAATTATTATTATTATTAACACTTAGCACAAAATCAGTCTAGCAAATTTTTAAGTATATAACATGGTATTGTTGCATAGTAGATCTTTAGGACTATTTATGTTGCATAATTAAAATTTTGTACTCTAGTTTCTCCTCATTCCCATTTTCCCCTAGCCCCTGGCAACCACCATTCTAATTTGTTTCTGTATGACTAGTTTAGATTCCTCCTGCAACTGCTATCATACAGCCTTTGTCCTTCTGTGTCTGGCTTATTGCACTTACCCTAAAGTCCTTCAGGTTAATCCATGTGTCACAAATGACAGAATTTCCTGTTTTTTTTAAAAAGATTGAATAATATTGCATTGCATGTCAGTACCACAACTTATTTATCTATTCATCCACTGATGAGCATTCACGTTGGTTTCGTGTTGTGGCTATTATGAACACTGCTGCAATAAACATGGGAGCACAGCTATCTGTTCAACATCCTGGTTTCAATTCCTTTGGAGGTAACACTCAGATGTGGAGTTGCTGGATGACATGGTAGTTCCATTTTTAATTTTTTTGGGAACCTCCATAGTGTTTTTCATAGTAGTAGCATGAATTTATGTTCCTGGTAGGAGTGTCCAGGGATTTCTTTTTCTCCATGTCCTTACCAATGATTACTATCTTTTGTGGTTTTTTGTTTTGTTTTGTTTTTTGATAATAACTGTCCTAAAAGATGTGAGTTGATATCTTATTGTAGTTTTAATTTGTGAGGATGATTAGTGATATTGAGTACCTTTTCATATACCTGTCACCCATTTATTTATCTTTGGAGAGATATCTATTCATTTCCTTTGATCACTTTATAGTAGGGTGCTGCTGCTGATGATGATAATTACTATCGAGTTGTATGATTTCCTTATATTTTGGATATTAACTCTTTTTTAAGATTTATTTATTTATTTTAGAGAGAGCAAACAAGTGGGGGGGGAGAGCTGAAGGAGAAGAAGAGAGAATCCTCAAGCAGACTCCCTGCTGAACATGGAGGCTGACACCAGCCTCAATCAAGAGCTGTGGCTCAGGGGTGTCTGGGTGCCTCAGTAGGTTAAAGCCTCTGCCTTCGGCTCAGGTCATGATCTCAGGGTCCTGGGATTGAGCCTCACATCCGGCTCTCTGCTCAGCGGAGAGTCTGCTTCTCCCTCTCTCTCTGCCTGCCTCTCTGCCTACTTGTGATCTCTCTCTCTCTGTCAAATAGATAAATAAAATCTTAAAAAAGAGAGAGAGAGAGACCTGGGGCTCAGTCCCAGGACCCTGTGACCACGACCTGAGCCAAAAGAGTTGGAATTTTACTGACTGAGCCACTCAGGTGCCCCTGGGATATTAATTAACATTTTATCAGATATATGCCTTGCAAATATTTTCTCCCATTCCATAGGTTCTGTTTTCATTTTGTTGTTTCCTTTGCTGTGCAGGAGATTTTTATTTTGATGTAGTTTCACTTGTTTATTTTTGCTTTTGTTGCCTGTGGTTCTGGTATCATATCCAAGAAGTCACTTCCCAGACCAATGTCCAGAAGATCTGCTCTTACAGTTTTTTCTAGGAGTTTTATGGCTTTTATTTTACTCTACTACTTGGCCTGGAGTCCCTTCCTGAGAGTATGAAGTATCTGTAACATTTCCCTACATGAAGGTAGTAGAAGTAGAATGTAATTTATTTATTCTTAATTTTTAAAAACTATGTGATATTTGGTACATACAAAAATACATGTTTAAAAGAGATTAACTATTTACATGTAGGGAGAATAAAACATTTTGGACCATTTGATTTCAACCTCACACATGTTATTTCATAGAGTTTCCTTATGTGTTCATGCACATCTGGGTTCTAAGAATCAGACACATTAAAAAATAGATTTCACTAAGTCAGACTGAGAAAATCAAATACCATATGATTTTACTGATACATGGAATTTAAAAAACAAAACAAAGGAATAAACAAAGAACAGAATCAGACCTATAAATACTGAGAACAAACTGATGGTTGCCAGAAGGAATGGAGGTAGTGTGATGGGTGAAATGGGTGAAGGGGACTGAGACACAGGCTTTCAATTATGGAATGAAGTCATGGGGAAAAAAGGTTCAACATAGAGAATACAGTCAGTGATATTGCAATAGCGTTGTATGTTAACAGATGGTAGCTATACTTGTGGTGAGTGTAGTATAACATATAGAGACGTTGAATCACTATGTTGTGCACCTGAAACTCATGTCACATTGTACTCATGTCAATGGTACTTAAATTAAAAAATTAAAAATAACTAAATAATAAAATAGATTTCATGAATCTTGGCTACTTTTGACCCTGTGAACTTATAAAGTAGGACAAATGGTTGCAAATTTTATTTATTACTGAATTAATTTAATTTTTATTTTTATTTTTTTTTATTTGACAGAGAGAAACACAGCGAGAGAGGGAACACAAGCAGAGGGAATGGTAGCAGGAGAAGCAGGCTTCCCGCAGAGCGGAGAGCCTGATGCGGGGCTCGATCCCAGGCCCCTGGGATCTGACCTGGGCCGAAGGCAGCCGCTTAACCACTGAACCACCCAGGCGCCCCTAATTTAATTTTTAAATACAGCAGCTCTACCTATTAAACTATATGAGCAACTCATGATTTTTCTTGGCATACAGCAGACTGTTTTTGAATTCCTATTTCAAAAGTGTTCTGAAAAATACTCAGTGACCTCATGGGCCAGTGGTACGAAGTATGTATTAGAATAGGTTTTTGCCTGGACTTGTTTTTAATAAAATCTTCAAGAGATGTCCCTTGTATCTCAGAAAAACTCAGAGGAATATTTTGGTTTGTGGTGTAATGATAAAATAAAACACTGTCCCCTGTACATGATAGGGAGCAACAATACATTGGTCATAAAGTAGTTTCTCTTCCTTTATAAATGTGTTTTTAATTTAACTTCTTTGGTGATTTTCATCACACTTCTGTGTAATTTATTAGAGCTTTCTTTTGAAGCCTATTTTCATACAATTAGAGCTTTACAAGAAAAGTAATTCCAATGTAAACAACTTTAACATTAGTTCCTATTCTGTAACATTCATAGCCTGTTTGTACTGTTACATTAGTAACATTTTTCTCTTGTTGCAGAGTTACTTAGATACAATTCAGTAACATAAATATTTTATCCAGATAACTGAAGATGTCTATATTAGTAATGTCCATCTGACACTCTGGAATAATATACTGGTAATGTTTTTATTCCACTTTTAACATTGGTTGTCAATCAGGTGGGACAATGAGAATCTTTGAGCAACTCCTATAACCCTATAAGCTTAAGAAGACAGAAGAAAGGGGGGGAAAACGTCATAAAATTTCTGGCTTCCATTTTTCCTCCTCTAACACTTTGGAATACCCAGCTCCAATTATTATCTATTTGAGAAAACACCAATCAAGATGCAATTTCCTCATTTTTAGGGTGAGGCTAAGGAGGCCCTGAATATTATTAGGGAGTTTACCCATCTTCCAACTAATCATTTTGCTCCCTTTGTTTTAGATAGCCTGTGCATATTGTAGATATTAAGGAAATAAATGTTGATTTGATTTTGAAAGCGTTTATTCTATTTATTATAATCTTCATTTATTCTTAAAATCATATGAAAAAGTAATTAGAAATTTCCTTTCTTCTGCTTCCTAAAGCAGCTTTATCTTGTAAGCCTTGAGACACTCTTGAAGTTCACCACTTTTGCTTTCTTATCATTTGTGTCCAACTGGAGACAAAACCTTACATTTTATCACTGCTTGCTGCCTAGTTAAATTTTGAATCAATCTAACCATTCATGGTTTATTGATAATTTCAAAACATTATCTCTTCAACCCACTGGTTCAAGAATCAGGTAACATTGGGGTGAAATTCAAACACTGAATGCCACAAATCATGGAGACTTTGCCTCCAAGTTAAGAACTATGTGCTTCTCTTGGGTTTGCTGGGAATAATTTTTTCATGTGAATCATCTTCATGCATCAGACAGGACATGGAACAGCTTGTTTTTCTTGGTATAGAACTTCATAAGGTTTTTGTTTCTCCAACAGGAAGGAAAGAGGTCGTTAAAATTTTCATAATAAATTGCTTCAATTTAATTGACTAATATTGTTTACAACTTAACTTTTATCCTTGTTATATTAATCATAAAGCTCTTATTAAACTCCATAAAGGAATAGTATAAATTTTAATATTTATATGAAACATGAACTTAATAAACAAGATTTCAGCTTTTCTGCAGTCAAGTAATCATTTTCTTAATGTAAATAAATGACAAGCATTTCTATAGATCTTAAAGAGAAAAAGTCATTTCAGAGTCATCCCAGATATGAAATTTTCCAAGCTGCTTCCGCAAAATATTTCCCACAGAAGGATCTTTCTTTCACATTCTGGTCTCAGGTCAACCCAACATAGTTTGCTTTTGAATAAAGACAAGGATTTCTTGGAAATTTGGAGAATTGTTATTAAGATAAATATACTGTTGATGTAGAGGAAATAATAAACAAATTTCTATAATTATATAAAGAATGAATGCTGCATTGGACTTTAACAGGATGCACAAATTGGTTTGGGTTTTTGAAAAGTATGTAAATAAAGGGAGGCAGTTGAGTAAAAATGGTCACATTGACTGTGCAGGCAGCTCTAACCCAAGGGGAAATTAAATAGGGCACATGTACAAAGGCTTACATTTTATGTAGGAAGAAGGAGAAAATTCCTTCCTTTTCAGCACATTAAACATGTTTGGCCCAGGGCAAGGCAAGAGGATTATACACTTGGTCTTTTCCCTCATAAACAGGGGTTTTGCTATTTTGCCTCTATAGCAGTTTTCTAGGCTATGTCTTTATGATTTTTGAAATGGAAAGGAAAGATTTCTGATGTACTCCTGCAAGCAGAAGAATTGTTTTTTGCCAGAAGTATAGTGTATTATCCATCTGGTGTGAAGGTTAGAGAAACTGAAAGGGTCACTTCTTACTGCAGAGGGGAGCAAGTGCTTCTAAGTCTGTACAAATAAGCTCTGTTTTCCACATTGATAGAGATGATCAGTAACTCATACATCTTCAGAAAACATTTCATCCAGAAATGAATGTTTCATCTTTTTATATTTTGTCACTTTAGCTGAATATTCTCAGAATGGTTCACGTTATTAACTCTCTTTTCATCAAGTCATCGTCTTTATGAAACTTTCCTCTAATAGAAATCTCATTTTGTTTTTCTGTTCAACCAGATGAAGGGGCATCCCAACTATCAGCAAGCAACTACTGGGTGTCTATTCTGCACCAGATGAAGTCTAGGTATGATTTCTAAACAGTACAATGTTACTATGTAAGGGAGACAATATCAAAGATCCTGAAGGACATTGGCAAACACATAAGATAGTCTATGAAAATTATGCAAGTTCTATCTATTTTTAAGTGTTGTGTTGTGTGATATAAATATATGACCATATGTTACAAAACCAAAAATCAGTACCCTTGTTCCAGTAAATTATTTTTGTTTCATTACTGGGTATAAGAAACTGTCTGGAAAGTAGTTTAAGTGCTTCAGGGTGTTTTAAGAGCTTTTGGAGAGAGCAAACATATTTGAAATTAGTTTTGTCCCACAAAACCTGAGATATAAATGTATTCTGGAAATTCCAATAGAACAAAGAATGATGAAAACTGGAATATTACTACTCAGGACCTTATATTCATGGGCTAACATAAAAGATTTTTTTTCACTTGTCCCTGTGTTAGTGAAAAATTGATCATGGATCACATTTGAGAAAATGGTGTCAGAAGCAATGCAAAATGACTTTATAGACACAATGAGCTGGATTTCTTCAGCAAAGTGTATTTTGGTGAACAGGAAGGATTAGAAGACATTTTAGGTAAGGAGAATGAAATGTTTGAAGAAATAGAATCTAGCACATTTGTAGAACTGTGATGAAAGTTGAACCATTGAAGTAAAAAGTACATGTTGTTGATTAGTGGACATGAGGAATCGGCAGCAAAATGAAACCAGGATTATGGAAGGCTTGAAAACCAGACAGAGTCTGGGCATGATGGAATATCCGGATTATTTATACACTCCGATTGCAGAAAGGCATAGAGTCAATTATTAGATGATTATGATGACTGTGTTCCTTTAAAAGTTTATACTGATAGATAAATGTATTTCATGATGACTATATTTTGATACTGTTCTAAAATTTTGAGTTCCCTCTTTTCCTCAAATCATTTAAAATACATAAAACACATAAAACAACTTCTCCTTCTCTTCCTTGTCCTCTTCCTTCTCTCTCCTAGTCTCTCTTTCTCTCTCTTTCTTTCTCTCTACATACACATATACACACTACATGCATACACACACTTTGTAATCAAATGACTGAATATACAGAAATCAATTGATTACTTTTGCAGTGTTCCTTTTATTTTCCCTGTGATACTGTGGTTTCCCCCTTGTTCTTATGCCTTAAAAATATTTTTGAATAATAAAACAAAAACAAATCCCACCCTAATTTATTGGAAGGTAGTGGAAAAAAACTAATATGTATTAAACTAAAACTACTTGATAATCCCTGTTTGGGATGCTAACATGCACACATGCATTTACTCTTGTAAGAAATCACAGTACAGGGTTATTTCCATGTTACAGATGAGAATATTGAAAATCAGAGAGGGCAATCAGCTTGACCAGGAGCACACAACAGGCTAATCTGAGAGGCTGGATTTGAACCCAGGTTTTTCTGGTTCCAAAACTATCATTCTAACTAACACCTCTGCATAATGCTTTACTCAAAATATTGCCGCCATAGAGTTAGTGATCTAAAAGAGTAAAATTAAATTGATCTTTTCAATACCACATTTGTTTGACATAATTTAATAAAGTGTGTGTTTCTGTTTTACCTTTCAGTTATGGACCATGAAAAAGTTACTTTCAACTGCTTTAATGGGGGGAAAAACCCACAACAACTGATTAGAGTCTTTATTTGTTCATAAAAAGCTGTAAGATAAGTTAGGAATCATGGATCTCATGAGAACTGTTTGTAGTCAACAGAGAAAATAAACTACAGCAGTTTCCCTGATAAGAAAAAGTGAAAACACTGATTCTGGCAGAAAAAAAAAAAAGTTAGCAAAATGGAATTAGCTTTTTTTTTTTCTTTACGACTCTCTGCTATCTACCTTCTTAGTGCTAATTCTATTCTGTTATCTGAATAGTGGAAGGTACTAATGGAAAATCACAATCTATTCACAATCTAATCACATGCTAATCTCATGACCTGATCTGTGAATTTTCTGAATCATAAATGCTTCCCTCATCTACTTTGTGCCTGTCTGTGTATCAGCCACTCCTAGCTACCTGATAGTTTATTAAGGAAAAGAAAAAACGAAGCTTTGCATAGCTTTTTGATGCTATGCAGTAGTTCCAGTAGTTCTCATTCTTGCCTGATTCACTTGACCCAGTTGCTTATATTGCTTTTGTTGAAGAAATTATATCAGTATTTATTCAGCTTTTGCTATATGGGAGGCCCAGCTTGAAGCACATAATGGGTGATGGCTTACTTATTCCTGTACTTCACCCTATGATGGCACTTCTCTTGCAGACGAGATCCTGAAGCAGAAACTGGTTATGGAGAGGAGATTTGAACCCAGGTACTCTGACTATAGGGGCCAAACAGTTAAACTCAGTGTTGTAGCGCTCAATGTCAACAAGAAACTTAAGCTTCATTTACATTCTTGTTAACAGGTAGATAGTATTTCCTAACTTTCTGAATTGTCAAGATTAAATTAGATAATGTGATGATTACTATAGTACTTGACACAAAGCGTATTCTCAGTAACTAGTAGTTGCTATTAATTATATTTTATTTAATGACATATTAAGCTTAGTTATATATCAAACATAAGTGAAATATGAATTATATATTAATTATTTTCTTCATTATCTTCGTTTGCATCCTGATATGACTGTCTCCTCTTATAGGTATAGCAGGATTTGTTCTTATTTATTTTTGATTCAAGATGAATGGTGTCCAAAACTCAGCAGCTAGTTAACATATATTTGTTGAACCATTTAGAAATGTACAAATTGCTTAAGTAAAATCATGTGTTTGGAAAGTTATTTTGAAATTATACTTTCCATATTGTAGTTAAACCCTTGAGAATGGAAGTATTTAAAGCCCCCTAAAGTCCCTTAAGATGAGATATACCATGTGTTTTATAATGGAGGATGAAGAAAGGTAAATTTGGATTATTAACTAAGAAATATTAAAAAATTGATAAATATATAAAAATGTTTCTGTTGACATTTTCTACAATAGATCTGTCTCAAAGTGAAACCTTCAGAAACTCATAGATAAAGCCTACATATTTATTTCACAGTGGTTGCAAAGAAAGATCTATTTTGTCCAATTGTAATTAAACAACACTAATGTGTTTTCTGGGAGTGTCATCATTTAGGGAAGGTACTGTCAAATGTTGGACTACATTTTAAAAAAACTCAGGTGCACTGGTAGCTTAACATTTAATATATATAAATGCAAATGCCATATAATTGCAGTATCATAACTACTGTATAATAGCATGTATTAGTGACAATTGTTTAAAGAAGTGATAGCTTTATCAACTTACTGGTGTAGAGTGAAATCAGTGAGGAAGGTCTGGAGCCTTGGAAGGACATTGGAATGTGACACAACATTGAAACTACTAGGTAAATTCAGAGGCACCTGATATCTGTTTTTTTTTTTTTTTTTTTTTTAAAGATTTTATTTATTTGACAGAGAGAAACACAGTGAGAGAGGGAACACAAGCAGAGGGAATGGTAGCGGGAGAAGCAGGCTTCCTGCCGAGCAGGGAGCCCGATGTGGGGCTCGATCCCAGGACCCTGGGATCACGACCTGAGCCGAAGGCAGACGCTTAACGACTAAGCCACCCAGGCGCCCCTATCTGTTTGTTTTTAATTGTTTGTTTTTTTCACCATTCATGGTGTCATTCAAGTGAGGAATTTCTCTTTAATTTATCCTCCTCTTCCTTCCTAT
>CM053611.1:75480194-75491616 GCA_028646535.1 Procyon lotor
AGAGGAGTAGGAGAGGGAGAAGCAGTCTTCCTGCCGAGCAGGGAGCCCAATGCAATGCGGGGCTTGATTCCAGGACTCTGGGATCATGACATGAGCCAAAAGCAGACACTTAATGACTGAGCCACCCAGGCACCCCATTCATGCATTTTCTTAATTCTCTTGCTCTTTCCAATGTTTTTATAGTGGAAATGGCATTTGCTCTTTTGCAAATATTTATTGTCTGCCCACTAAGTGGATGGACTTTGGAATGAGACACGGTTTGACCACATAGTAGCTGTGTGATTTCTCTTTTCTTTCCTAATGATCAATTATCAAACCTCCGAGGTGGTTGTATGAAAGAAATCTTGCCACGTGTGAAGAAAGGTCACTCAAAATATATCTCAGAAATAGGCAGAAAACACACAAATAAACAGAAATGTAAGAATGCATTCTATAAACCATACAACACAATACGAATGTTTGCAGGAAAAGGAGTAGAGAGGTATTTACCCATTTTTCAGGAATATGTGATGTTTCTTACTACAAACTACTGTTGACAGTCTGGGTCAAAGTTTGGGTTAAGTAAAAAAGTGAGTATTCTAAGAAATAAAGTTAAGGAAAAATTTTCTATGGGAAGCTAGGGTACTTCTAGGATTTAGGGTATGTAAGTCAGGATTTAGGAAGGGAGACATTGTGGAACATTAGAAAACATAGGATTGAAGTCAGTATATAGTATGTTCCTGTATTTCCATTTCTAAATCCCATGTTTCCTCTTGGTTGGATTCAATGAATCCAATTCACATACATGGGCATTAGTGGGAAAGGTTGACTCCCACTGGATTATGATGGAGATGGATGGAGAAGGGTGGCTTTGTTTGTAAAGTGCATGAGTATATCCAGGAATAGAAGAACTCAACAGATCCAAGAAATGAATATTGATCTTGATTACTTTATATTGTGAAATAATATTCAGAGTCCATTTGAAAATGGACCTCACAGATACCTCTTTTGAAAAAACAATTATTCCAAGCCTGACTCTCTTCCCTTCTTTACATTCTTTTGCTTTCTCTCCCTCCCTCTCAAATATTCTAGCATGAACACAGACATGTGCAACAATCATCAATTTTACAAAGGCTATTTGAACAATGCTAGTACTTTGAACAAAATAGCATGGCGTGTACTAATATTTTTAAAAGCAAACTTTAAAGAACTTACTGAAACCCAGGAAAACACAATGACTCAATTTCACAGCTAATAAACACATATTTATAGTTAGTCACATCTTTTAATATGCATCCTTCTATTTGCCTGAAGGTGAAAGAACCTGTCAAGAAGGACCTACTAATAAGTCCTTGATACTCCCTGAAGAAATCTTGTATTTATATTTTGCTTTTTTTGTTTTTGTTCTGTGTTTAGACTGATCAGGAATATATGATTCATTGTATTATAATAATTATGTAAACCTCCGCATCTACACCTTGACTCAAAGTGAAAAAAGAAAAATATAGGCTGAATGGAAAACAAGTGATGGGGCTTAAGAAGTGCATTTCTTGTGATGAGCAACGGGTGATATATAGAATGTTGAACTACTATATTGTACACCTGAAATTAGCATTACACTCTTTTAAATGAACTGGAATTTAAATACTAAAAAAAAAAAAAGAATATGTGATTCCTACATCCTTAGCATGCTCTTTATACCAATAAGGACAACACCTTTGCATGTGTAGAGAAATATATTCTTTAAGAATACATCATAGGGTAGTTACTACAAAAATAGAGTCTTAGGAATAGTGGAGGAGATTATAACTGGGCAACATAACTATGGTTTTTACAGCTTCTAGTGCAAGGACTGGTTTTTCTGTATAATGTAGGCTTTTCAAAGAATGAAATATAAGAATTTTGGATAATCCTTAGAGAAAAACACCACAGATCAGATGGCTTAATCTGAACGTGAAAGACACTGCTTTCAGAGAGATAAGAACTGCTCTTATTTTGAAAGATCTAGAAATATCAAGAAAAAGAAGGAGTAGAAACAAATTACCATAATAGTAGAGCAAGTCTACATAAAGTGAGGAAGATGAGATATTGGGTCCATGGAATTAGTGGAAGCTCGTGGCATGAATCCTGGCAATAGTCTTAGTAAGTTGATGTATATGATTAAATAAAGACATAAATTATGTTCAAAGACAAATATACTGGGAGAAAATAATATTTGTGATGTACATCTCAATGTATTAATATGTATAACATAAAGAACTTTGCAGACAATATAGTAGATTAGGACGCAAACTCTGGAGCCACCTCTAATTCCTGCTGAAATTTGAATCCTAGTTTGGTTACTTACCAGTTGTGTGACCTTAGAAAAGTATTTCAACTTCTCTGGACCCAGTGTTCCCAGTTATAACAATATATTCATATATGAATAGGAATAGCTTGTGAACATTCAAATAATTTATTCAAATAGAGTTTTGAAACTTATTTATTTATTTGTTTGTTTGTTTATTTAGAGAGCATGTGAGGACAGAGGGGCAGAGGGAGAGAATCTTTTTTTGTTCCCTTGGGGGGAGGGTTGGAGGGAGAGGGAGAGAGTGAATCTTACACAGGTTCCACACAGTGTGGAACTGAAGTGGGGCTCAGTCTCATGACCTTGAGATCAAGACCTGAGTGAAATCAAACGTTGGAGGCTTAACTGACTGAGCCACCCAGGTGCCCTGAAACTTATTTATTATGTATAAAAACCAAATTTCTCTAGAATGAAGTTGGTGGTGGCAGATGACTGAAGTTATAATTCACTAAGATGGTTAGCACTTAAGATCATATGAAATATTACAGAATTAACCTTCAAGGAAAGAGACTTATCTCCTACCAGTTTCCTTTTATTTAAAACAAGCAAAATACCATACAAATAAACAACAGTTCATCTATTTCATTTTTAATGACAAAGTCAATATTTGGTATTTTGTGATTTATGTAATAGGTTTTAATTCTTTTGATTAGTCAAAATTAGTTTAGGGGCATGGGGTGCTCAAGTGACTCAGTTGGTTAAGCATCCAAGTCGATTTTGGCTCAGGTCATGATCTCAGAGTCTAGGAACTGAGCCCTGAATGGTGCTCTACATGGAGTCTGCTTGAGATTCTCTCTCACTGTCTCCCTCTGCCCCTCCCTCTGTGCTCTCTTTCTCAAAATAAACAAACAAATAAATAAATCTTTAAAAAAAATTTAGTTTATTTCCCAAATTCCAGAGTCTCTCATGGTTTGTCTCCCTCTCGGATTTCTTCCCATTCAGTAAAAAAAAAAAAAAAAGAAAAAAAAAGTTTAGGGGCAGTTCTTTGGTAATATGTTCAGTCTCTGGGTCATGCTTTTGGTTTTGAAGCATAAGTGATACATTTGATCTCTCAATTAGTCAGTTGTAGAAAAATTCTCCACATTAAATAGTCTTTTAATACCCTTTTGTGTGTTTGTTTTTTAGACAAAAATGCTTTAAACTGATGCCCAAAACATTCTTAAAACCCATAGATTTGTATAATGGAGTATATTTCCCATTTTGATGATGTATTTCTTGGAATATATAGTTTTTATGGAACATGTCGTAAGAATGACATAAGAATATTCTTTAAATAACAACTTCTATAATCTCTTAAAGTTTCAACAGTAATGTGCCATAATATGTGGTTTTATTGATATTAATTACATTTGAAAACATTCATTAATAATTTTTTCTCATAAAAGTCAAATTTTGAGTGTCACAAATTGATGGAGTTTGATTAGTCTCTTTGGGACTGAAGGAGTACGTTCTGGGGCTTTGGTTGTGCTGGGACCAGAACTTTCTCTGGGGAGAAAATTAGTTTGATTTATGTAGAGAATTTCATAAAGAAAAACTTGTTATTCAAAAGAAGGTTTCATTTAGAAGCAGTGCTTCATTAAGCCAGGGAGAGAGTTGTTTACCAAGAAATGGAATTTGGGGAGCTAGTTTATGTTTATGAAGTAAACAAAGAGATGTACTTTCTCTCCATTCTTTCATTCAAGTTCTTTGCCATGTTATTTACTTTTCTACTTATGTTAATAAAACAAGTCCAACAATGCAAATTAGATTACCAGGGACAAAAATGTGATTTTAATTAAGTTTGAACTTTTGATCCATTTTGATTCCCTTAAGATTTGAATAATCAGCATTCCTTTTTTGTGACAATTCGGTGCCATGGCAGCTGACGTGTCTAAACCTTAACAGTTATTTTCTCCACGTCCTTTGAGAGTTTTCAAGTCTATGAGAGATGATTTCTCTCATTATCAATGAGAGGCAAGAGGGGTCCTAGTGGCAAATTCCCATTAGCCTTATCTTTAGTGTGTCAGTAACATGCAGTTCAAACAACAGCTGTAAAGTCAGATTTTTGTAAATGTCCCATTTACTAGCTGCATCGATTTAAAACAATTCCCAAAGACTCAGTCTTCTTAGCGATATTGATAATACCTCTCAGAACGATGATGAAGATGATGTGAAAAGACATATGTAGAACATATGTGTATAAAGACCTAGCCCAGCTTCTGACCCCTAGTGATATTAAACAAATGTATTTATATTCATCTTTTTCCATTTCTTTTCCTTTCTCACTCTCAAACTTAAGAAGTCTTTACTAAAATAAATTGCATTAATAGTCAATATTTTCTATTTGGTAGAAAATTTCATACAGACCTTCTCCAACTATTTTCAATGGAAAATATATTGAGAGAGAAAAGAGACTTGACCTAATTGTCAATCATAAATTATTTCACATTCATGTGAGTTAGAAGTTTGTAAACTTGCTCAAAATGCATTTGTTGTATTTCTGAGCATAATTTAAAAAATATTTAATAGCTTTCCATTTTCAATCAATTTTATTGATTTTAATTGAGTGAAATTTTATTCAATTTTATTGAGTGAATGCTATCTAGTTGGGTTTTATTTTTTTAAGATTATTTGTTTATTTATTTGACAGAGAGATAGAGAGAGCACAAGTAGGCAGAGTGGCAGGCAGAGGGAGAGGGAGAAGCAGGCTCTCCACTGAGCAGGGAGCCCAATGCAGAGCTCGATTCCAGGACCCTCGGGTCATGACTGGAGCAGAAGGCAGCCACCCAACCAACTGAGCCACCCAGGCGCCCCACCACCTACTTGTTTTGATGTCAACTCGCTTTCAATTTCTTTCCTGCCACTTATTGTGACTCAATGGCAGACTTGTCACAATAATGTGTTTATTTGGCTTACTTACTTGATAATGCTATTTTAATGATAATGATACATTTTCATAGAGACCATTGGTAGGTAGGCATGAGGGAATTTAGGAGAGCATATGTAGAATAGCCAAGTATTTTAGTAAAGAAAAACCAGGCAAATGATAGAGATTTTCTCTGATGAAGGCAAATTAGTGTGAGGGGAAGAAATCTCCTTCATTCACATTTAAGATTCACTTGATCTAAGTTCTCAGGTTCACTTAAGGACTATGAAAATGGGGAGAAATAAGTAAACTAGTTCTAGCATACTTCTATTTAAAATGCCATCAGGATCCATCTCTCCATAGCCCCTGTAGAAGCACAAAGATGAACTGATGTATTCTTTGTTAATTAATTCATTCAGTATTTGCTGAGCCCCAGTTATGTGCCTGAATCTTTTGGGATACTTTGGATACGGCAGTGTCCCAAACAATATAATCCCTGGCCCTGTAGAGCTTACATTTTACCAGAAGCTTTGGTTAGACAAGCAATAGGTATTAAACATAATAAATAAAGTATATACTTTACTTGTAGGTGATAAAATACTTGAAAAAGAAAGAAGATTAAGTAAAAGAGCACTCGGAATACTGTGAGAGAGTTTGTTGCATTTGTCCTACTGATGTGAATTTAAGATTATATCAAATAATAGACAAAAAGGTCAGAAAATTAGAATAGAACTAGGAGAACATATCCAAATACAATGAGAAAATGGTTATTTAGTGTATTAGTCAATGTTCTTAGGTGAAAACAAGTAGACATTTACTGAAGTTCAGTAGGTAGTTCAAAGTATCTTCTGGAGAGCCAATGACTAAGCATGAACAATCCCCAACAAAGCCATGTGAACTGTTGTAGAGAAGAAATCATTCTTATCCCCAACCTGCACAAATAGCATAGTTCTGAGTCAACACGGTATGAACCAACAATGCCAATAATGGTCACACAACAAATTCTACCATTGCTGCTGTCAAAGGATCTTACCCCTTCACCACGTTACTCACTAAAAGATAGATTCTGCACATGCTTACTTCTTGTTTTTCTTATATAGATTCTTCTTGTTCCTTCTAGTTGCCTCACATAGATATGTCTACTTGGCAGAATCTAAGGTGCCCGATGCCCTAGCTGTGGGAAAGCTGGTGCAGTGAGTCCTGGGATGGACTTTAGAAGTGTGGGAAATTCCCCAAATACCCAAAAGATATTAAAATGATTTGGGACAATCCAAGCCCAACAAATATGGATTGCAGCTAAGAATCATTGATTAGCTTCTGAGCCATGTAATCTTAGTTTATGCTTTACCTTACTTTTAATTATTGATTTTTTTTTCTCAAAGAGAGTCATAAGAGTGTGTAGCTCTGTGTCTTTTGATAGCAGGGTTTTGGAGCATTTTAGTGTTCCAAGCAACATGGATTTTTCCTTCAAATAGGTTAGACAGAAAATCAGAAAATCAGTTGATGTTTTTGATAATGTTTTTCATGGTGATTATATGTGAATATCTACTAAAAGACAAGAGGAGCTTTCTTAAAGACTACAAGTGAGGTGTAATTTTAAACACAAAACTCTAAATTTTGGCATGCTATAGGAAGTCGACATTCTGAGTTAGCAATATCTCTTTTAATATACTATTCCTTCCTAGAAACAGGCCAAAAATATATTCTTTTCTTCCTTACAACTGGTAAGATTAGAAGATTATTGACTGAAGTATTATCTTTGAAAGAATATATGCGACTATTGTGAAAATCACAGTTGTAGAATTATACCCATACTATACATATCAATGTAGATATTTTAGTTAGGATTTATGAACTACGTATTTTAACTTATGAATGAAATATTTTCTGCTTAGCTTTTTTCCCCTCTTTCCTTAACTTAAATCTAATTTTAATAGTTCTCATCTATAGTTTTCAAGAATTCTTAAATAATTACATTATTCATTTAAATACTTTATATATATTTTTAAAGAAATCAAATGCACATAAATAATGGGTTGTTTCACCATGTTTTGTTTTGTTTTATTTTGTTTACCTCATTTAAGCAAAACAGAACTGAGCCAAAAACTGTAGTGAAATATCTTTCCCGAAGAAAGATGCTTCAGAACAGAGTTTTTGCTTTTAGGTCATCATTCAAGAAAGGTAGGAGATGAGGCTGAAATCATGTCAGTATTGGAAGAGGGTAGGGCCTAGGTGAGCATGTTGAAGAGTTCTCATTTGAAGAGTTGAAGAGTATGATTGGTAAATCATACTAGAGGCAGGAAGAAACTGGCATAAAATGAATACACTGAAAGATGGAGGGCACAGGCTTATTGGAGACACATTCTTCCTTTCAGGATCATTTCCAGACTCAAGCTAGTGAAGGATGCTAACATTGCCTTCACTCTCTGGATTATTCCATTCATATACCTGCCTGTGCAGGAAGAATTCTAATCATGGCCTATGTGAGATTGTAAAGCAAATGTTACTTACTTCCACGGGCTTATTACTGGGTGTTTCCATGCAAAGCTGGCAGAAAATTGGGCCATGCATGAGCTCCTTTTGAATTAGTCAGTCAGACTACAACTTACCACAACTGAAAAGGCTTTGTAACCGTTGCCAAGGATGTTTGGACAAGCCAGATTTCCACAGTTTCCCACAGGGGAATCCTGACACATTTGTCACTTCCTAAATCAATCAGTGGCCTTGTTGTTTTGCTAACTTTACCAATGGCACATCTACTCTCCCTGGAGATACTGAGAGCCTGGTGAGGAGGCTGGGCTGTCTGCAGAAATAGGTGCCACAGCCAGGATTGTCAAGCTGTGTGAATTCTCCCTCGAGCCGAGAAACTTCAAACACTATCAGGATGCAATTCCTTGGACTATAAGGGGAGGAATTTTCAAAATAAAGCCTTCTTGTATGCTTGGCAGTGTAACAGATGCAACATGCAGAGAGATTAATCTGATCATTATTCAAAGAATAGAACAGAAGGGAGATCCTGGCCTAGCACACCTTTAACTGTGTCAAACACAACAACAAAATAAAACAGCAATTGATTTGGAACACACTTTATCTTTTTTTACTGCTTTCTCACATGTATTGGCTCACTTGACTAGAACAGCTCCATGAGACAAGAGAATGTAGCATGTGGCTGAACACAGGACTGAGAATCCTAAAATGTGAATCCAAGCCATAATTAACTATGTGTGTCATTTGCATCTGAGTGCCATTGTGTATGAGATAATGGGAGGATAGATGAGATGAGGAATGAGCAAGTGCTTTGTAAGGGCCCTGCAGATATAGAGCAATTATATTATTATTCAAGTGGACAATACTTTGGTAAGCAGGGTTGTATAGTATTATTTAGATGACCTGGAACACCTGTAAAGCATGCCAAAAATAGATGAAGAAGGAAACACAGTAAAAACTAGGCTCCTGTGGGCAAGCAAGTTGAGGATTTGGACTATTCTTATTTGGGCTTTGTAGGAAAAGATGACCCTGGAAACCTGGAGAAATCTAGGACATCTGGATTACATAAGCAGTTCTTTGAAAGGCAGCTATTACTTTTGGTCAGATAACACTAGAGGGAAGTTTTTATAATTCTGTCGTGTGTGGAACAAACAGTACCTGTTCAGGTACTGGGAATTGAATGATCCTCATTTGTAAAAGCAGCAGCTATGAGGTAGCCATTTTGACATGAGTCTGAAGCCGTGGCCATAAGTAGAAAGAGAAAGAAATTATTATTCAACAGACAATAATTTTATTTTCAGACTCTAGAGCTGTTTGTCTCAATTTCCCATGAAAATATTAAATGTGTATGCATGCATATGCATGCACATCACAAATGCAAAAAAAAATGCTTACTATAGGGCAAGGCTCAGGAATTTGGATGAAATTGTGAACAACACTATTGAAACTGCTCTAATTTTAAATTCCCACTTGCAGCTGCAGCATCCTGCCCTATTCTCTATGAATACAACACATTGATTTAAATAAAAATAGTTATCTGCATCATGCTTCCCTTTACCAGCTGGAGAACTTTCATAAGCCTTTGATTTACTCTCTATTAGTGGTATAGAAATAAAGTCATTTAAGATTAAAATAGTACTGTCTCTTAGTCCAGTCCCTAGATCCTGACAAATTTAACCTAACATCAATTAATGTGGCTGGTTTTGTATTTAACAAAGGAATGAATCTGGTCCTTTCTGTAGAGAGGAAACCTTTTTGAACATGGGCCTTTTCCTCTGTTGTTCATAGGTTTTGTGCTAAAGTTGATGGTATAGTTGGCATCTTTTGTAGTAGTTCCTGAAAACCCCATGGTCTTTCCTCTCTTTTTGTATTTATAAAGCATCTCCCTCTCCCCCTATGTATTATTGGAAAACCTGTCTTGATGATACTTTTTATCTCTTACCTGCCCTCTTACCCAGATGGTACACAGAGACAAAAGTCATTTTAGGGGCCCCTCCTTGGTGCTTTCAAAGTCCTTTGAGCCTCACTCTGTGGTAACATGTATTAGATCCCTGTAGGAGCAGAGGCCCCATCTGTATTTCTCCCATCATTGTATCCCCAGCACTGATAGACCAGTAGATGCTTAATAAAAATAATGCAAAAATGGAAGATAGCAATGAGTCTATTTCCTGCTTTCTGGTTTGTCTTTTCTTGTGCCTAACACTGTGTTAGCACGACATACATGTTTAGTAAGAAATATCTGCTGCAAGAGGAAATCCAGTATACCGTAGTGGTTTTTACTTGCATGTGTTGACCACAAGAGGAAGACAACTGTGGGGCAGGAGAGAGGGTACTCCCTTCACTGTTATCATTGCCTCTAGAATAAACCTAACAGTCTCTGTGGTTGTTAGAGCCCATCGTGATTCAAGGCTTGCTCCTGTTTCATCTCTTGCTTTTTGCCAGACTTCTGCCCTCCCCCACAGAACTCCCCACTGCACAACTGCAGACCTACTGTGTCCAGCCCTCTCTTTGCCAGGCTATTGCATGTTTTTCTTCTATCAGAAATATCTTTCATAACTTCTTCACCTTGCTTCCTCAACCTTCAGGTCTTGGGATCAACATCACTCTCCCAGAAGACTCTTTGCTAACATACCAGGCTGGTATGAGGTGAGTTTTTATGTGTTCTCGTTGCCTATTGAGCTCACCCTGCTTTAATAGCTATGTTTTTGTTATGTTATGAGATTTCTGGTCCTTTAAGTACTTTTCTACTCTATGATTTTGAAGGTCATTTCATTTAAGATAAAGCTCAAGTTTTTCAAATATGGAACACAGGTCCTAGGAGACTAAAGCACTATTTAGCATTCCAGTCTCACCTCAGCCTTTTAGGTTCTTTCACCATAATGTTTCCTGCAGTTGAAAAATTCTTCCTCCTTCCCAGAAATTTCCTTCTCATCTTTTAGTTCTCTCTTACAATACAGAACCTCTTCAGTTCACCCACTAATTCCTAATTCAAAATGTTTTTTGCACAAGTAAAAGACCCATCACTATGCAGCTAAGTATAATGACCAAGACAAATAAGATATAGGCCTGTGATATTTGGTTAAAACTGAAAATGCTTTAACAAAATTCAGCAACTATATGCTTTTAATTTTTTTTATTAACATATAATGTATTATTTGCCCCAGGGTACATGTCTGTGAATCATCAGGCTTACACATTTCACAGCACTTACCATAGCACATACCCTCCCCAATGTCCACAACCCAGCCACCCTATCCCTATCCTCCCAGGCACCCTTAGTTTGTTTTGTGAGTTTAGTGGTCTCTTATGGTTTGTCTCCTTCCCCATCCCATCTTGTTTTATTTCTTTCCCCCACCCCACCGACCCCCCGCCCTGCCTCTCAAATTCTTCATATCAGAGAGATCATGTGATACTTGTCTTTCTCTGACTGACTTATTTCACTTAGCATAATACCCTCCACTTCCATCCATGTCGTTGCAAATGGCAAGATCTCGTTTCTCTTGATGGCTGCATAGTATTCCATTGTATATATTTACCACATCTTCTTTATCCATTCATCTGTTGAAGGACATCCTAGGTTCTTTCCATAGTTTGGCTATTGTGGACATTGCTGCTATAAACATTCGGGTGCACGTGCCCTTTTGGATCACTACATTTGTATCTTTAGGGTAAATACCCAGTAGTGTGATTGCTGGGTCATAGGGTAGCTTTATTTTCAACTTTTAGAGGAACCTCCATACTGTTTTCCAGAGTGGCTGTACCAG
>CM053611.1:75491716-75518037 GCA_028646535.1 Procyon lotor
TATATATTACTTCTCTTTTCCTTCTCATTACGCTCTAACAGGTAAAACCCAGGGGTTTGTTGTGTTGTTCTTGTCTTGCTTACATCAATTAAACACTTCAACAAGGAAATCAAGGTATTTAGAAGGGAAAATGTTGTTTAGCCCACTACAGTTGAGAGTGCAGGAGTTTAATCCTCACATCAATAAATAATCACTGCTGGGTTATATTATTCACCTGTACAGATTGTGTAAACTAGATGCTCATTGTTTTAATTAAACTCCAGAGCTATTCCAATTAAGACAGCTATAGAAAGATGTGAAGGGAGAGAAAAGTGGAAGTAGGACATTTGAGTATGAGCAAGAAAAAAATTTTGGGGAATCTGAACAGTCAATTCTATATTACATAACAAAATCAATTTGAGAAGTCAGATTACAGGAACTGGTTTTCTCACATTTTAATGCAGCATCTAGCCTGCAATCTGTATGCCTTAATGAACTGAGTCCTTCTTGTGCCCAGTGAACCTATATAGGAAGGACTAAGAGCTGCCTCATAAGCCTGCTGTGCAGATACATGAAATATTAGGAATAGATATTGAAATGTTACACAGAAGGCAATGGTGAGTCGATGAAGAGATTTAAAAGAAGAGATGAATAATATATGATTATTTCATTTGAGTTTTAAGCTGATTGAAGTCAGGGGTAATTAATAATGCCTCAAAAAAAAAAGGTTTGGAACTATCATGGACTCTGTCCCCTATAGATATAAAAAATTGATAATATGAAATATTCAGATCAACTACATATTAAACTCTTGTTATATGTCCGTTCAATTACAAGCTTTCTATATTTTCTCTCTCAGCTTCCCATAACTCTATGAAACTCAGGTTAGTATCATTTTTACCATTTCAGAGGTGAGGAAATTAGTAACTGTCCCCGTAACCCATGCACATCAGATGTCAGAGCTAGAATTTGAACCCAGGACAGTCGTACCCCAAAGATCAGGAAATAGCCTTTCCACATAGCATATATTATTTAATTCATTTATTTCTGACAATAATCCCATTGAGAAAATGTCATTATTCTCATTTTGTAGATGAGAAAATTGAGTCCAGAAGAGGTCACTAACTAACAGAAGGTCATACTCCCAGTCAGTAGTAGAACCAGGACTTGAACTCTTCTTTGTCTTCAATTCTGTGCATGGTCTTTTTTTTTGCAGCTATATTAGCCTTGATGTGGTAATCCCATGCCATGCTCTGGTAACTCTGTAGGTAAGGAGTCAAACAATCATTTCACTTTTTCATAATTAAGACAGTTATTTTCAAATGGGTAAATAAACAACATACTTCAAAATTATGACTACACATAATAAACATTTCTTAATATAAGGCTTACTTAGACAAGTTCATATTTCAATTTGATTTTGCTGTTTGGGAATTATTTCCATTTATTATCAATGCATTTGAAATAACTTAGTGCCAAGGACTATTGAATCAAGTTGCTGAAATTCGGAATTGATTACTTTATGACAGAAAAATCCAGCCTATTCTGACTAAAAAAATTCAGGCTTCTTCTCAGCTCTGCCACATTCTAGCTGGCTAACATTGGGTAAATCCCTTAATCTTTTCTAGACTTCAGCATTCTTGCCTGCAAAATTGGGGATGGTAATAATGCTGATCCTATAGGGGAACTGTGGAGTGAAACCAGTTAATATATTTATGGTTCTTAGACCAGTGTCAGTACAAAGTAAAAACTCTTCTTTTGCTTCAATCCCCCATTATCTCAGCTGCTTGTAGATAAAAAAGGTGGAATGCTTTGTATGGTCTAAGAAGTCAACCAGGCTCTTCAAAGTAGTCATTTCAAAGCTTCTGCTGAATTTTTGGACATGTAAAGGGAAGCTCTGACCTGAATTGATAGCAAGGGCAATATAGAGCCAAACTGCTCTGCATTAAGAAATGGGAAAGGTTGTTGGTAGTGTCATTACTGGGTTTATGTCTGTATGTTTTTACTTTTATCATGAAAAAGATGAGAAAAGAGGAATGAGTTACATGGAATCACTGAATCCCATAGTTGGCAAGGACAAGAAGTAATAACAATCAGTTTAAAGATGTTTTTGTGATGTAATGCTATTTTCATCTCCTCCAAAACTTCCGATCACATGGAAACCTTTTTAAATATTGTTTTCTTTGTTTCTTTGTTTTGGTATTTGCCTTTGATTTTTTATTTTATGGTTGCAGTTGGTTCTTGGACATCATAAAATTCAGTTGAGGACAATACCATAGCAGAGATAAAAGAACATAAATGGAAGAGTCAGAAATAGGAGCCCAGGAAAAATGTTGTAGGACATCATCTATAGCTTAACTATAATACATTCATAGTTGATGCCAGTGTTAGCTACTTCCATCCCATGATATCATTATCAGAAACTATTTAAGTTTCTTTATTCAAGAGAAATTTAAAAAATTTAAAAAAAAGGGAAATGATACTAGTGGCATCAAACACCTGGACTTTCCATTCCTCCATCCTTCATCCAAGGGTTGATGATGCTCATGCATCTGGCATGCTTCCCACAGGGATGGAGGAAGCTTCTGATCATGGTTAAATCTTTGAAGTTTCTCATCTTTCTACTTTAGAAATATCAGACTCCTCATGAATCATAATTAAGGAATGAATATTTGATCAATTCAAATAGCCCCTGTCTGTAATTGTTCACAATTTTTATTGATCCCCTTTACCACCTGCATGTTCTCTCCTTCCACTATTTCTTGAAAAACAATAGACTAATGTTTCCCACTGACTTTTGTCCTCCACAGTTCTGATAGAGGTGAGGAGGTCTGACATTTATTGATTCAACATTTTTACTTTATTTTATTTTGTATATATATTTTAACATTTTTGTTTTTTATATAAGGAAATAAGTTCATTGAAGTAAATTTTTCCAATTGGGCAGATGATGAAATTGAGGCTAAAGGTAGACTTAGGTATTTTTCTTAAGTCAGATACTAAGGAGGACAGAACTATGATCTCCACTCAGATCTGCATCTACATTACTGCAATGAGGACTCCTACAATAATAGTTTCTATGAATTAAGCAATGATTATATAATGGTTACTATATTAGGTCATTTTCTCATTTGATCTTTAGAACATCTTTGGAGTAGAAATCATTACTCTCATCTTAGTGTAGTAGGTACTTACCTTATTTGAACCTTACAGCTAAGGAAATTTAGGGTCAATTTAGGTCACAGTAAGTGGTAGACCTGTGAATTGAATCTATATATATCTTCATTTCCAGAGTTTTCCTTTAACTGCAATCTACATCTTTGTCTACCTCCCATTCTTATCCCTTCAACTCCTAAAATCCTCCTTGGAAGTTATTGGTACTTGCTCTTGTTTTCTGCTTCTTCCTTCCTATCTGTTCTTGACACCATCTTCAAGGTCCTTGTTCTACTAATAATGCTTCACTATTAGAAAGGGTGGTTCCACTCGGAAATTCCAGTTTTATCAGACTACCATAAAGTTTCTGACCCTTATTTGATTAGCTTTGTTGTAAGCCATTGCAAAGTGGCATTTATAGTCTCTTGTAGAAGAAATTAGCTTATTTTACCATAGTTAGAGTGGAAAGAATTTAATGTGAACTCAAAGTTGAACACAGTAGGTTCTCCTGGCCTACCAAAACTTTGCAAATCTCATTCTCTGAAATTTTGAGGTATTAATTTACATTTCAGGATACCTCCCCTCAAAATTTTGGGTTCTGATTACCTTCCATTTTTTTCTTTAATCTTGATGCTACTAAGATCCTAAATGTGCTAATATTGTTGTCATCTTATGTCATTACTATGTTCGTGTTACTAGATGTGATATAAAATTCCACTTTAAAATAGGAAGAAGGAAAAAGGCATTTTACCTTCACATCATTTTATATTTAATAAAAAATACTTACTAGGTATCCACTTTTGTAAGTGGATGAATCAAGTGCCCTGTCTTAAAGGAACTTTTATTATTATAGGTGAGATAGGTATACAAATAACTGTAAGATAAGGTAAAAATGATGAGTATAATTTAGAAATGAAAAAAGTGAATTGGAACTCAGAAAATTTAGAGAAGACTTCTAAAAGGGTGGAATGTGATGGAGAGTAGGAAGAACTGTTTTGAGGACACAGTATTTCAACTGGTGATCTGGGATTTGGATTAATACTAGATATGCAGGAAGGACATTATTGACACCAGTCATGAGCTGATCAGTAGAAGCAAAAAGTGAAAGGGTATATATAGGGGTCAATATTTTGCTGTTAGTGAGAATTGAAGTGCATAAAAAGAAGCAAAGGAGATAAAATTGGTGAAAAATTGGAGAAGTATTGCATACCAGGCAAAGGCATTTGGGTTTGTACACAATTCACTGGAAACCCACTGAAGATTTCGAGCAAAGGACTTTTAGGATCAGAATGAGCTTCAAAAATATTTTTTTAAAGATGTATTTATTTATTTGAGAGAGACAGAGAGAGTCAGGGGAAAAGCAGAAGGAGAGGGAGAGAGAAAATCCCAAGCAGATTCCAGCTGAGCCTGGAGCCCAATTGGGGCTTGATCTCATGATCCTGAGCTGAAACCAAGAGTTGGACACAACCAGTTGAGCCACTCAGGTCCCCCTTGAGCTTCAAAAATATTAATCTGACAATAAAGTCTAGAGTGAATTGGAATGAGAAAAGTCCAAATATGGGTTTGGAAGCTAGGACAATGCTTTGGGAATCTGAATAAGTACAGGTTATAAGAAGGAAAGAGGATCAGAATGAAATCTGGTAGGATTTGGTTACCAATTAGAAATTGAAGGTAAAAAGAAAAGGAGTCAAATATGACTTAGTCCTAGAATTAATAGAATAGTAACAGTCATAGAATTAAGGAAACCAGAAAAGTGAACAGGCTTGAGGAAAATAAATTGTGCTTCATATATACTAAATATGAAGCTCAAGCAGAATGTCTAGGTGGAAAAAACCTAAGAGAAATTGGAAATGTAGTCTGAACTATGCATTTCTTCTGGGAAGAACATAAAGAATTTTCTCTTTTTAGAGTTTTTTAAAATTTATTTTTAGATAAGTATGCATTTGCAGTTCGATGTATTCTGGGGACAGAAATGCTTGGAAGGAGAAGGGACAGAATTGCTTTAAAATTATATTAGATAGCTGATAAATATGATTAGAAAATATTTTAGAGATTCTTATGATGCATGTTTTCTGTTCCTAAACCAGAGACATCTACTCTCTTAAATAGCTCTTGGGAGACAATTCCAACTCATGTTTAAAATTGGAATGGTCAAGAAATGACCACTATAACTCTTACAAGCTAATGTATAATCCATGTAATTTAAGACTATTTACATTCATGTTTTAGAGGCATTTTCTATTGTTATATTGCATTTTTCACTCAAATCTTTTTTTTTTTTAAAGAGTTTATTTATTTGACAGCGAGAAACACAGCGAGAGAGGGAACACAAGCAGAGGGAATGGTAGCGGGAGAAGCAGGCTTCCTGCTGAGCAAGGAGCCTGATGCAGGGCTTGATCCCAGGACGCTGGGATCATGACCCGAGCCAAAGGCAGACGCCCAACGACTGAGCCACCCAGGCGCCCCTCGAATCTTATTCATTACTTACTATGATCTGCAGATCCACTTAGGTATTAATGACCTTTATATTTGTATTTTACTCTTGAATTCAAATTTACTGAGATGAATTGCCAGGAATTTACCAATTCCTTGACCTATTTAAAAGATTTTTCATTCCTTTCTGTTCGATTATATTTATAGTATGCTTCAGTATAGCATTACCTTGATGTCTGATTGAAATAATTTGATGGTTCAGTAATTTAATGAAGATATTTGACAGAACACAGAAAAATTATTTTAACTTTTCTGTGGTCTCAAAGGTTTGAAGGCAGAAGCTAATGATTACTTAGGAACAACTGAAGTGGCATTTGGAGAATGTTTTTCTTTTTATTTAGATGTGGTTTTGGGCATAGATAGGAAACTTTTGGGGTTATTTAAGTCTTAATATACCATGCTCCTCCTCTATATGTAGTTTTATACTATAAGTTTTTTTCTGCATTAGGCAAAAAAGTAACAATTTTATCTGGAAATTAAATGTAATATATATATTAATATATATATTCCATATATATATAAAATATTCTAGCCCCTTTTAAAATCTATTAATAATTTACTTTAACCTTAGACATAATTCTACTTTATCAAAGATTGTATTTGTTCTCTTGACATCATTTGAAGCAATGCTGGTCATCCTTTCCCTTTTTTAGACGTTTTTGTCACCTATCTTCAGTAATATTGAGTGCTGATGGTTTTGCTTCCATGACTCTAAATCACTTTGTGAACATTTGGTTGACCTCTTTTCCCCTTATCATTTCCCATGGCTTCATCCACTCTGCTAGTGATTCCCTAATTTTCTGCCTTAGGTAGAGATTTAGCCATCTTTGACTCTTTTTATATTTAAGTTGTAACCACCTCCTGTCTAATCTGTATCATAAATCATCTCTGTGTACTCCTCACTGACTCCATTGGTACAATCATCATTTTCTGGGTTGTTGAAATCAACTTCTAATTGACCCTCTTACCCTGTCTCTCATTATCTACCTTGCTATGTCATAATCTAGGACATATCCATAGCATGTGCCCAGTTCTTACAGAGTTTTCTTAACATGCTAGCCAAGGCCTGGATATGCTTGCCATAAAATCCTTTTCAAATCAAACTCAAATCCACTCCCCCTAGCAATATGTATTCTTTGTTCATGAAAATATATCTTGTTCCTTTTGTTCCTTTTCCTTTTCTCATGAGTTTCCATATTGCAGGACACTTCCACTCCTTTCTCTGCCTTGTAAGTTCTTCCCATTTTAAAAGGTTTAGTACAAATATCACTTCCTGTAGTTTTCCTTGATTCTTCTTCCAGAATCACTTTTTATCCTCATCTGAATTTCCACAGACACCTTCCTTATAGAACTCATCATATTGTACTGGAGGAAATTGCTTATGCACTTGACTGCTTGTAAAAGACTGAGAGCTTCTCATGGATGGATGTGCCTTATTTCCCTATGTCCCCAATGCCAAGGATAGTACCAGAAATTAAATGACTCCAAATGATTGTTTGAATCTCTATGTTATTATATTCAGATAAATGAGCTGTCTTTAAGGGAGAGTGAGATCTGAGTCTTAAAATTTACTGAACTTTATTTTTTCCCCACAGAATTATTATAGTAATCAAGACAGATGTCATTAACAGGGTATAAAGAGTAGAGCAACAACACTTTTGAGGTGCAAACTGCACTTGCACAGGTTGTCCTGCTGATATGTTGTAGGGAAAACAGGTGTGTTGAGCAGCTAGCCAGACCAGACAGATGAGGGTAGGAGTGAGAGCAGCATGTTTGAGTATTAGCAACAGAGCATGGCCTATAAAAGTCTCATAATAAGTAGAGCTTCCTGAGGTTTGGGACATACAGACTGCCCTTAGCTATCCATTGAACAAGATCAGTCTTCCTTGTACTCACATATCTCCTTTATTCATACCATCTTCACTCTTATTTCTTCCTTATTCTTCCTTTTTTTGTTCATGTTCTTCTAGATTAAAAAAGAAATGTGTATGGGGAAGGAGAGGAATATTATTAAGAACAACTAATAAGGAAGAATTTCTTGGAATTTACACATGCTTATTCTCAGATGCATGTTTATTCTATAGCAGAGAAAGTTGTGCTACCTATACTACCAAGTAAATTCCCAAATCTCAGTGGTTGAATGTCATGGAAGTCTACTTCTTGCCCACATAAATTCCAATTGGCATTTTGTGTGTCAGAGTGAGGGTGTGGTGAATATGTAGTGGGTATGTGGGAGAGTAAGTGTGTGGAGTATGTGTATATGAGGGGATTTCTGCTTGAGACAGTCATTCAGGAATTCAAGCTGATAGAGACTCTACATTCTTCAGCATATAACTCAATTAAGTAGACATTTCTAACTCTAACGTCTATAAAAAGAACTCTAGGATGTGCCAAGAGAAAAGGGAATTGAGTCATTGAACAAGTAGCCAATCTCTGCCACACTAAATGCAAGTAATGCTACCTAGAATTAGCAAGAAGAAAGTTTTAGCTGTTATATTTATATTCATATGCACACATACGTATGTGTGTGTATTTGCAAAAAGCCACAAAACAAATTGTTAGAATAGTCTTTAAAAACATAACAATAATTAATCCCATACTTTTCAAATGTCTCCATATGACATTAATACACTGTGTTTCCATAAATCCATTTTATAATTTGGAGACAGTGACTAGAATATTACGTGTTTATTTTTTTTGCTCATTTTTCTAAAAACAGAGCAGTTAGAACTTTAAATCACAGTTGCCTAAGCATTCAAAAGTAGAGATTTGTGGATGAAAGTGATTTGTGTGTCCTATAATCTTATTTTTCTTTTGAGACATTGGATGCAGCATAAAAAAAACAATACAAGTGTTCTATTGAGTGAACATAGGAAACCTTATTGTGAAGACATGCTGGAGAATTGAGGAGTCAATAACAGATTTGTTTGACCTTTGCATAGTTTGAGCTATATTTTCTACAATAAGGAGACTTATTTTACAGAAAAATCAAGTCACATTTTGAAATAAAAAGATACTTATGCCTAATAATGAATAATATGTCAGATTAATCTATTTCTGTCTCCTACAAAGCATTTTTTTTGAAGGATAGAGACTGTGTGAGCAGGGGAGGGACAGAGGGAGAGACCGAGAGAAAAGAATCTCAAACAGGTTCTACGCTCAATGCAGAACTTGATGTGGGGCTCGATCTCGGTATCCTTAGATTATGACCTGAGCAGAAATCAAGAGTCAGACGCTTAACTGAGCCACTGTGGCACCCCTACAAAGCATTTCCAGATGCACCGTCTTCATAATTACTAAACCTCAACCCTGGGCAATTAACAAACTCCAGTTGGAAAGAGCCAGAATCCAAGTTTGCAGTTGATAAAACCCAGGTTCCAAATTATATTTCTTAGGGTTAAGAAATAACCTAATAAATAAGACCTTTATTTTTTGGTTTGGTTTTGTTTTATTTTGTTTATTATGGTCCCAGGACTAATTTCACCATAAGCTATTTCCCCACATTGCACACTTACTTAACCCTGTTTCTATAGGATTTCACCTCTGTGACAGATCAGCAATGTGATTCAGACTCATGTCAGTCGGCCAGTGTCTTGTGCACTCCAGTACTAAATGAAAGATGCTCTCCCTTGAAATGGACTTCATGCCTTTACTGTTCATGATTCTCTCTACGTTCAATATGTCAAATTCAAGTTAAATTGTGCCCCAAGTAAAATGGTAATTGCATTTGATGCCTGGAGGGGTGAACATCAATTAGTTATAAGTGTTCAAGTGATCCTGACTGGCAGGTTACATTATTCTTGTATGATAATTTCCAATTGCATTGAAAGCATGTTTAATAATGTCAACAGGTAGCAAAACTTTTAAATAATTTTGCCACTTTTCTTTGCCACCATTCCATTAAAACCTTAGATTTATCTACCTTGTCTAACAAAGCTTGATACTGGCCTCTCTGGATTCAGAATTTGATTTCTTTCTTATTCCTCTCCTTCTATTTTCACTGAAATTAATAACATAACTATTAGGGGAAAGAACTTTAATCACCTGCAAGGAAGAGCTCAAAAAGTCAAAGTGATTTACACCAGCTTCTCAAATTTTCATGTACATACAAATCACCCGAGGATTTTGTGAAAATGCATATTATGATTTAGTAGGTCTGGGGATCACCACAGAGTCTACATTTCTCATAAAGTCCCAGATACTGCTGATGTTGCAGGTCTGTGGATCAAAATTTGAGTGGCAAGGAATAATAATAGTTCAGTAGTATGCAAAGTTAAAGGTTAGCCACAAGGCTAACACATAGCCACAAATTTAGGTCTCTCATTTTCTGATTAGTAGAATAAAGTCTAATATATTATTTTTAAAAATATATTTATTAGATGTCTTTGGGTCCACTAGTAGCTGTTCATAATTCCTGAACCTTAACCCTTGGCAATGAAAAAATTCTAGTAAGGAGAGCCAGCAGTCCCAGGAATCTGGCCCGAGGAGACTTGCTCCTAAATTCTGGAGAACAAATGGAGCAAATAAGAAATTTGTCATTATAATTTGTTTTGTAGTTGTCTGATTGTAGAACTATTAAAAAAGTGGGTCTAGCTAAATGTCCCTGGAATTTAGCAGAATGTATGGCACTTATTTATTTCTCAGTAAATGTTGAATGAATAAAATTGTGTAATAATCTCTAATTGTTAAGAGATGTTGCTAACTGATGGCCTATATGAGTTTGAGAGGTTAGTTTTCCTGTAAATATATTTTTCCCTATATAACTGTATTAAATAAAAGATGTGTTCTTCTTCAAGAATGTGGGTAGTTTTGCTGAAAGGCCCTCACTATGCAAACTTATTAGTAATGATATCTATTCAGGAAGTAATTCAAGTGAGAAGTCACCAAATGGAAGGTAGAGAGGATAATACAATTAGTGATAAGAAATTAACAAACTGAAGAAGGCACAGTAGAGGATGAGACAATAAGAAGAAATTCCAGCTAATTAAAAAATAGGTAAAAATATTGTGTCTGGCATCTACTACATATGGAATGCATTAAAGAGTAAATGAATAAACAGTTATTATCCTTCTCCAAAAAAAGCTGAATCCATGTTTATAGGGAAAAACCCTAATTTGTTCTATAATAGAAAAGGCAAAAAAAATTAACCCCAGGAATAATATATATAGTGTATTGTTTGTTGTCTCAGTGCTGAAAATTGGATAGACAACCACAGGTAGTATAAAAGAAAAATTTTTTATTCACAGCTGCATTTATTTAGGGCTTCAGTAAAAGCTAGATGTGTGTTTCATCATAACAGGTTCAAATCAACTGAAGCTGATAAAGGACAATGAACTTCGAGAGACTCTGGGATACTAGACCCTTACTAACACCAGATGAAGACTTTCTTGAACAATGAACAATGGAACCCATTTTAATTAACTGTGTTCAAAGAGATAAATTCACTATAGTCATAACTGGAATGCAAATTTTCACTCCTTAATTGGCATAACCACCATGAACTCTCTCCTTCTAACACTTAAAAGCCCCTGAAATTTCCCTTTATCCAGGAAGTTAATAAACTCTTGCTATAGACTGGTTTGTTCCCTGCCAAATACAAATGTTGAAACTCTAACCTCCAATGTGATGGTATTAGGAGGTGGGGCCTTTGATAGGTGGTTAGGTCATGAGAACCTCAGGAGGGGTCTCCTCACCCCTTCCACCAGGTGAGGACAAAGGGAGAAGTGAGCCATCTGCAAGCAGAAGAGAGCTCTTACCACAACCCTTCTATGACGGCACTCTGATCTTGGACCCCTTAGCTTCTGAAACTGTAAGGAACAAATTTCTGTTGTACATAAGCCATCCGGTTCATGATCTTCTGTGATAGCAGACTAAGACACTAGCTACTTTGAAAACTCTGGAGATCTTTGTTTTATTTTTAACCAGTCTCTGAATTGGCCAATTTCCAGGAGGTTGTACATTTGTTAAGGAAGAAAACCCATTTAAAGTATTAGTTAAGCTGACAGTAGTCACATAGTCCTGACTACCCCTGACACAAGATGAATGATGCCATTAGGACAAATCTAGGAGATATTTTAAGGATTGTAAAGATGCGAACTCAACTTGAATGACAGGAATTTGGCATGAACATGAATGACAGGAACATGGCAGGTATTTCTCTCTCGCCTTCCAGTTTAACTATGGTACTGTGGTAGAAAAAAGACATGGGAAATAAATAGCAAATGATAGTCATAGTGCCAGATAATATGACTGCATACTGTGGGTAAGATGGGATTTATCTTAATTATGTTATATCTATATCGATATAAATATATATGCTTCCAGATAAAACTGAGACATCATACACAGTGAGAGATATTAGATAAGACATTTTCATTTATTCAACAAACACTTATTGAATGCTTAATAAGTACCAGACAACATTCTATATTCTTAGGAAATAGCAGTGAACAAAAGTGAAAATCCCTACACTCTTAATGTGTGTGTGTAAATGGATGTTTATAAAAATAACTAAATTGTGTAATACATTATAATATATTAAATAGAGTCTGGAGAAAGTTTAATCAGAAAAAGGGGAATAAGAAGTGCCAGGAATGTGGGTTGGAGAGAATTACAGTTATAAATGAGGCAGTTGAAGAAGGTCTGGATGAGAAGGTGATGTTTCAACAAATACTAAAGAAGGTGAGGGGATGAGCCGTGTACAAACCCGAGATCGGAGAGTCCAAGTAGGTGAAGCTGCAGGGACTTAGGACGGTGCCCTGGGTATTGTGGAAAAGGGCAGTGTGGCTGTAGCAGAGTGAGCTATGAGGGAACAAATAAGGGGACGGGGTCAGTGAGATAAGGTTGGAGGGTGAGGAGCAGAACCTGAAGAAAAATAAATCAGAGAAGGGAGATAGGCAGTGCTCTGTGTGTGTATGTTTGTGCATGTGTAAGGAGGTGCACTTATAAATTAGGTGATGATTATATCTAATGAAAAAATTTTGGCTTTAAATTTGAGTAAAAAGGGAAGTTTGGGAAGGGCTTTAAACAGAAGGAAAAACATGGCCTCATGTCTTGATGATACCATGGAATCAATCTGGCCATTGTGTTAGGAACAAAGTGAAATAGAGTGATGTGAGAACAGAGGCCAGTTAGGGTACTATTAAAATATCTGGGCAAGAGAAAACTATCACTTCACCAAGGGGATAGCAATGGAGCTGGTGAGATGCATTTGGATTCTGGATATATTTTGAAGTCAATAATGGAAATATTTGTTCATGGATCCAATGTGGGATATGAAAAAAAATGAGAGAAGTTAATTATAACTCCAAGATTTGGGGGCTTAGCAAATGGACGGTCCAGAACCGAGATATAAATTGGCAGTATTTAGACAGTATTTAAAGCCAGGAGACTGGATAAGCTAATCTTGACATAAAAGAGAAGAGGCTCAAACACTGAGTCTTGTGATGCTCCAATATCAAGAAGTTGGGGATATATGAGCAGGAACCAGCGAAAGAATCTGGGACAGGCCAGCTAGTAAGGTAGAAGAACAAACAATTAATTCTCAGAAAGTAATTCTCAGAGGTGAATTACTTCCAGTCATACACAGGAGAAACCTCTAGTAATTCAAAAGAGAAAATAAGTGAGAAGAAAGAAAGAAATGCTTTCAGAACTTTTTGTATCAATATACAGAATATGAGAGGGTTACTTAGAAATGTGAAGGGATATCATCATCGTTATTATTAACAGTGTAATTAAAAACAGGTACCATTTAAGTTACACATTTTATTTAGTCTTCACAAAATGATAATATTATAATTCACTTTTTTATGGAAAATGAAGAGGAGAAAAGTGAGTAACATTATCAAGGTCATTCAGTTACAAACGAACGGAAGAAATAGAAATTAAAACTGGAATTCAGGTATCAAATGGAATACAAGGATATAACTTTGAATTTAGAACATGGATTTTAATGAATTTAAAATTGTTAAGATAGCATACATTCAGCAGAGTGTGTTAATATAAATACAGTTTAAAGAATTGTTATAAAGCAAATGTTAGTATAATTACCACCAAGGGCATGAAATTGAATATTGTCAAAACTCTAGAAAATTTTCAAGTACCTCTTTTATTCTTTTTTTTTTTAAGTTTTTATTTATTTATTTGTCAGAGAGAGAGATGGAGAGCACACAAGTAGGGGGAGCTGCAGTGGGAGAGGGAAAGTAGGCTCCTCACTGAGCAAGAGGCCTGATGTAGGACTTGATCCCGGGACCCTGGGATCATTACCTGAGCCAAAGCCAGATGCTTAACCGACTGAGCCACCCAGGCGTCCTGTAAATGCCTCTTTTAGGTCAACACCTTCCAATTCATCCCAGAGGTAACCACTACCCTGGCTTCTTTGTTTTTCTAGATAATTCTTTATTCTGGGTAATTCTGCCACCTATGTATGAACCTATAAGCCACATATTTGTTTTGTTTCCTTTTGAACATTACATAAATAGTGCCATATTCCTTTTAGTATTTGGAGTTAAGAATGATAGTTGCATCAAGCACAGCTATTAGAACTAAGAACTAAGTATTATCAACAAGATTTAGTTGTTTGTCCCAGGAAATCTTTGCTCAAGAAAAATAAAACTATGAACCAATGAATGACACCACTACTTGCTTCAGAAAACTCATGCAAAAATTTCTATGAGATAACTGCCTAAGACAATTGTAGATTATCACTTTGTTATGTTTATTAAGCTGGAAATATGATATCGCAGACTTTGGAAAATCCAGTTAGTTCCCTGACTCAAAAGCCTCGCCTTAAACCATTTGTGCCAAAACCCCAAGATCTTATAAATATCCCTCTTCTGACTCCCACCTTCTGAATCACTGCCAAGACGTCACTAAGGTGGGGTATTCCCTTAGTGGGTGACTCTAGTAAATTTAGCTTTTCTTTATTAACAAGTGGTCTGATGATGTTTTGGGGTATTCACCAAACTTGGGTAACTTCTGATGAGTCCCTTTGAGATCCATTCAAGACTTCCTTACTGCCATTGTCAAAAAGGCTTAACTCAAATCGTGTGTTCCACAGAGGTCCTTTGAGCTTCTCACTCAGTGGTCAATGGAATAAGTATCCATGGGTCTCAGCACTGATTTCTCTGAGCTCCAAGTATTGCTTACTTTGTATCCCAGAAAGTAGGATATTTTAGGGGAGTGTTTTGGTTTTTGGATCAGATTTGAAATCTCTAATTTTTGGCGGAAATTTGTTTGGTGATGACAAACACTACTGTTTGTGTTATCTTTCCTTTTAAATTTACATTGTAAATCTGTAAAAAGATTTCATAGGGAGAAGATGAGCATTAGCTCTGCCTCAATAAGTACGCCTCAAAACAGGTTCTTAAAGTCTCTTCACAAATCTCTTGGGCACACTTTGCCTTGGGCCATATTTTTAAAACCTTGTGAGGAACTTCCTCAGTTGCTTTTATTAACTGATCTGTTTAGTTCTGTCTGTTTGGGTTCAAGAAATTTGTTGGGCTATTGGTTGATGGTAGGTCGTCTACTGGCTAATTTCTGAGGACACTTTTTTGTGGACACATTAAGTGTCCACTTAATGACGGCTGCAATTTTCATGGGCCATTTACATTTAGGTCTTGAGTCCACATGGAACTAGTTTTTATGCAAAGAAATAAGTATTTAATTTCATTCTTCTTCCATGTGGATGCATCATTTCCCAGAACATTTATAGAAAAGGCTGCCTTTTCCTACTAATCTGCAATGCCATTTCTGTCATGTAGTATGTCTCTATATGTGTGGATCAATTTCCTAGCTTCCTATTATGTTCCTTTTTGTGTATGTGTCTAGCTCAGGACGATCAGGACTATGTTCTAACTCTTACATTTTTATAAAAAGCCTTGCTATATGTTAGTGCAAAGCATCCCACTTTCTTCGTCTTCTTCTTTATGAACGTCTTTGCTATTAGGCTTTTTTCACTGTTTTATACAATAAAGAATAAGCCTGCCAAATTTAACCCAAAAACTAAGGATTTTGTTTAGGATAGCATTGAATCCATAAGATGATATGGAGAAAAGTGACATTTTTCAATATTTCAGGTTTTCTTATCACAAACATGGTATATCTATTTAGGTCTTCTTTAATGCCTCTCAATTAAATTTTATAATTTTATTTACAGATATAACAGAAGATGTTTGCATTTCTGATTACATTATAAATGGTATATTTTTAAAATTTCATATTCTAACTAATTTTCAATTGCTTATATAAAAGCAACAGGTGTTTATATTTTTATTTTCCTCTGGTCATCCATCTTGCTAATCTCTCTTATAAGTTCTAATAACTTGTGTATTCTTTCGATAGTAGAGATCACAATCATGAAATACAGATACCATCACTGAACAGTGAGAGTTTTGTCTTTTCCATCCAATCTTGAATCTATTTATTTATTTATTTATTTATTTGCTCTGTTGTGTGATAAAGACCTCCTAGCTAAATGTTGAGTACAAATGTTGATGGTAGAATTAATTTCTAGTCCTCTCAAAGGGAAGGCTGTCAGTATTTCACTGTTAAGTCTGATATTTGCTCTAATTAAAGTGGGGTTACCAGTAAGCTGGTTAAGGGAGGTCCTTTCTTAACAAGTTTTCTAAGAGTATTATTTTTCAAATCATGAATGTAAGCTTTTATCAACTTTTCTGTTCATAAACCCGCAAAGAAACTTGGTACTATCTTCCCTGTTCTTTTTCTCAGATTCCTACCATTATTCTGTCAGTCTCTATCTTCAAAATCCATGATTTGCCCACTTCTCGCCATCCCTTCTATGCTATTACCTTTCGATAAGGTCATCATCATCTGTCACTAGGTTGTTTAAAAGTCTTCATCCTCACTGTACTCTCTCCCTCACCCTTGTGCAGTCAGAGAACATTCTTTAATATATAAATTAGTCAGACCATATGACTTTTCAAAACACTCTAATTGCTAGCTATCACTCAGGATAACAGTTCCTAATTCACAAAACTGTTCATGAAGACTCTTCAGGATCTTCTTTTCCCAACTCTGCCCACATGTAGCCTCTCCTGCTTTATTTTCTTCATTTTTTTCATTCTTCCCTGGCTCTCAGGACGCCAGCACAGTAGTGTTTGTTCTCTTCCATGGATATACCAGGCTTGTTCTTAGGTCAGCATTGTGCACTCATTGATCCACTACTTGGAATCTCCTTTATCTATCTGAATGACTGATGTTCTCATTCCCTTATGTTTTATTAGTTATAAGTCACCTACTACACACCATAATAATAACCCACTCACTTAAATTGTTTTTAATACTGCTTTATTTTGCATTATTTTAAATTGCTTTGACTGATATAAATAATGCTGTGATGGGCATTAATGAATATCACTTTTCTCCACATTTAGATTATTTCCTGAGAACCTCAAAACGGAGTTACTACCCCCTACATGCATATATTTATTGTTTTGATACAGCATGCCAAACATAAATTCAAAAGGATTATACCAATGTGCAATAAAGGTTCTGCCCAGCCTAAATTTTATAATGTTGAGTTATTGCTAATAGGCAGACATGTTTTCTGTTTTTATTTTGATTTGTGTCTGATTACTTGTATGAATGGACATTTCCCATATGATTGTTTCTTATTTGTATTTCTGCTTTTGAAAAGTATGTTAATTTGCCCATTTGTCTTTTGGGATATGTTTTCTTCTATTAATTTTAAGAACTTTTCTATATAATAAGGAGGTTGACCTTTGGTCTATCATATTTACTGCCTCTGTTTTTCTACTTTCTTTGGCTTTTAATTCTAGTTTTTGTTTTTAGATGCAAAAACTTATACTTTTTATACCTTTGAATATGTAGATGTGAATCATTTGAGATTTTTCCTCTTGCTTCTAGATTAAGAAAATTCTTATCCAGAAGATATTTAATAGGCAGTATTTTTTTATTGTTTGGCTAAAGTTTACTATTTATCTTTAGGCACTTAGTTAAAATTCAATCTATTTCATATATGATACTATAAGAACCACACTGAATCTTTTCTATTTTGCTAACTATATATTACAAATCCATGTATTACCTGCTTTTCCATTGATCTGAGATGTCTTTTTTATATGTATTTATTTATTAACTGTATTAAGATTGTCAATATGATTTTAATTTTTTCTTCAAAGTAAGTCAATATATTTATGGTCCCTGGACTCCCTTTACAATAATGTATATTATATTTTGAAATAGAGACTCCTTCCTTATTTAATAAATTCATAATAAACAGATTTAGAGGTTATCAGATATGTACTTTTGTTCTGAAGGATAGATATCCTTCTTCATTAAAAGCTGCTGAATGGAAAAGAGATCAAATCACTTAGTTTGTCTTGAAAACTACAGTAAGTTAGATTGGAACATCAAGAACTCTCTCACAATTAGAGCTTTTCAAATGGAATTGACCGTCTCAGGAAGCACTGAGTTCTCCTTCACCAAATGTCATTAAGGAAGGTAGTTAAATAAGAGCTCATTACCAATTGGACAGTTTTCATAAAGAGTCCTTATTGTTTTATACTCGAGGACTCCTAGGTCCATTACAGCTTTAAGAATCCATGTTTCTTTAATCTACCTGTGAATAAGTTTTTCTTTTCTTTCCAAAATGTAAGAAGATTTAGAAGGCAGGAGTATTTTGGTTAATTTGGGGGTAGCTCCTAAACCAAAGAGCAAATCAATTGTTTCATTTAATTCTATTTGAATGGCCAAATTTGCATAGATTCTCATCAAGTTTAATGTCTATACTAATTCTATCTTTCTCAGTAGACAAGAGTCCTAGGGAATAGGTCCATACCTAAGAGAAACACAGGCTTATTTAGAGGTTCCTCAGGTAGTTTCAGAAGTTGAATAAAACAGTTAACTGGACTTACCCAACAGGGACTTCATGCCTTTACTAAGAGAGTATGTATATAGATCTTTTAAGGAGGGTAATGATGATGAATCCATAAAACCATGGGTAAGTTGCAGTGAAAGCAAAGTTTTGGCTCATCTATTTAGATAATCAAGAAAAAAATCCAATATTGTATTATATAGAATATTTTAAATAAAAATGTATAAAACAGTAAATAAAACAATAAAATATGATCCTGATGAAGAAAAAGTACATTTATTCTCCAAGATGGATTGAATCAACAAATAGATGATCACAAATTATAATTAATGTAGGTATTTCATTTAAGTGGATGCATTTAGGATTAAAATGTTTGATTCCCCTCATAGTGTAAAAAATATTGATGAGATTGTAACCTATTACTTTGCCCATTAGTCTCTTTTCAGTGATAACCTGAACATTAGTCTGAGCCCTAAATGATTAAAAAAAATATAAGTAGGTGTTTCTCATTGGTGAAATTGTAACACAGTGATACATTTCCTGTAAAGCAAAGAGAATGCCATAGAAATACACATTACAGAAGAAGTGAAAACCTATGGCATTTAAGATGACTCTGTGGAGCCTCAACCCTGAAATTCCTGCATCCTTGACTCCAAGAAACTCTGTAGACAGGTCATAACAAATCACACATTTTGGTACCTCCTATTCTGTTCTCTGTCTGCAGAAGACAAAACCTGCACTCTTGACATGACACAGAGGATTCACTCTTCCTGCAACAGACATAGAGGAATTTTTAATATATGATCACCATTTCAAAAATTTTGCATTTGTTTCCTTCTCTGGAGGAATCACTTAATATAATGTGTCTAGTAAAAGTGATTTTCACAAATGCATGCGCAAATGTAAAGTGGTTCCACACACCTGAAAAAGAAGCATCCTATTTTCAAATAAATTGGCACCAGAATGTAAGTTAAAAAATAAAAGTAATAGTGTTTTAACATGATTAAGAATTGCACGAGAAACTAGATGATTTTCCTGTTTTGCAGTTTTGTGAGAAAGATAATAATCCCCATGTCAGTGGGCATTTAAAAAGTTAGTAAGTATAAAGCATAAATGCTATGTTCCATTACAATGCGTATGTTTATTATTGTTCCTTAGCATTTAATGAAATGAATTCATTTCATCTCATCTGTTCAATTTGACAGGTTTATAAAGTCTTGCTAGGCAGTATAGAGAGGGCAGGATGGATGAGATTGCATACATGCAAGGGACAGGTTAACCAGTTATTAGACTAGTGTTGGTGTTGGAACCACGGACAGAGGAGGCAGAGGAGACAGAGCCCTCCATGCTGGGCTGGAGTGGGGGTGGATGGCTGAAGAAGAAGAACTGGGGGACAATTTTAAGCAATAATCCATGTTGTGGATTCCCTTAGACCAAATATATTCCTTATATGCATAATCCAAGCTTCCCCCATTGTACTCTCTTAAGTAGTCCAATATTCTATCACTGGAAGCATCCTCAGTTGAGTTCAGGAGCTTTTAAAACATATTCATCTTCCAGCTATCTTCTAAATCTGTTATGTCCTATCTCTAGGCCTTTGAAAATGCAGTTCTCTCTGCCTGCCATGCACCTGTTCTTCCCCTTCCTGCCCACTATGGACTTTATCAGACACCCTGTAAGCCTCCTCCGCAACCCACCTGAAAATAATTTCTTCTGTGGCACCTTCCTCAAATCCTCCAGTATGGTGAGTTGCTCTTTTGGGGGGAGTTTTCACAGTGGTTTGCTTGCTATTTTATAATGCACTGATCTGACCATAATTTGTCTATACTCCTTAAAACTGTTGAGCTACCTAGAAACAAGGACTTGTGTCTTACCCACAGCAGATTTCCTAAAATCTAGCATGTGTAGTGTTTCTAACAGATGTTTTTGCTTGAGTCGATGAATATAGTAGTTTTTATATCATAACTTGCTAAAAATAACATGGAGACAGAAACATAGTTGAGGGAGAAAGAGGGGGCAGTCAGAGGTAATGAGAAATGTTTAGAAATGCCAGTTCTAGGAAGGTACCTGGAAGCAAGGCTTCAGTAGCTTCCAAATGAGAGGAAGAGTTTCCAAGTGGTGAAAGTGGTTATAGACTTGGAGGCAAAATTAAAGAACAAACTGCCTGTTTCTCAATTCTTCCAGGTCAAACTCTGAGAAGAGGGGCCTCAAATTCACATTGCTGTCTTTTTTAATTGTACCCGCTCCAAAAAAGCCACTAAAGACACTGTAGTAGACATGATTGACTTTCATCATTTCTGTGCTCTTACTCTTTTTACTCACCAGGTATTTAACTAATGTGCTAAGTTTAGTTTTTAAGTTTTCATGCTTCATGCATTTTCCCTTTCCAGGGAAATTCTGTAGAAAAAATTCTCTACAAACTTTAAGGCAAAGGACCACTTCTCTTACTACTAGTTTAAAAAATGTATTTTATCAAATCTAAACTGTGTCCCAGTTCAGAACTAAGCTATGTGTGACTGTGAAGAGGGAAAAAAAATAGTATAAAGCTATCAAAATATGGGGTCCGCTCCCAAGGAACTCTCAGGAGCACGTGAAAGTAAGACATTCATAGCATTTTATACAGAAAAAGACACTTTCATATGTTGAGTCTCATTTCACCTTTCTACAACTTACTTGTCATCATTATCATTTCGTTATCATTTACTTCTTAACAAATGAGGCAACTTCAAAAGAGCTTAAATGACCATTGTGGTCACAGCTTTTAAGTGGAGGAGTGTGGACTTTGAAAATGGGTTTTCTGACTATAGCTCACATATCCTTTGAAACACACCCTACTTTGTTCTCTTGTAAGAATCATAATCAGCTTGATTAAGACTGATCTGAGGAAGCTCAGTTTATCATTGGAGACAGGCACATTTCCAGTGTTTTTTATAGAACTCATGCATGCTATATATGTTTGCACAAAGTAAAACAAGACCCAAAAGGGTTGAGCTGTAATATTGGGAAGTGAGATGAGAATGTGACTTCCTAAAGGAATTGATTCTTAAGCTGAGTTTTGAAGAATAAGTAAATGCTGGCTTAAGAAAGATTCAGGAGATTACCTTCATGCAGAGAGGACAAGAGGTGGAAGGGCCAGAATGTATTTGGAGAGTGAGAAGTACTGCAGAGAGATTGAAATGGAGATTAAAGACGTGGAGGGAACTGAGTGAAAGAGAGACAGACATTAGCTCCTAAAGAGGTTGATTGATTCTGAAAATAAATCTTTTGTTTTAAGGAGTGGGGACTCTACAGAAGTGTGACATGATTGAATTTATATTTTGAGAAGTTTGTTCAGTTGGCACAGTAAATGATTGTTTGGAGGAAGGACAGGGATTATTTAAAAGCACAGATATGAGGAAGCCACCACAATCACCCAGGGGAAAAGGAAAGAAAGTTTAAAATGTGGAATGGCAGTGTGAATGAAAAAGAAGGGTCATGAAAGATTTAGGCAGGTAAATATCCATAAAACTTGATAAGGGATTTTATGGTTGAGATGGAAAAGAAAGCAGGAACTGTGATAATTGTCAGAATTATGGTTTGGAAAAACAAAATAGGTGATGTTGGTATTTGCTGAGGGAGAAATTTGGGGAAGTTCTGAAGAAAATATACAGTAAATTTTGGCTGCCATATGTTGGACGTGATGTATCTTTGAGCACTAGACCACATAACCCAGGATTAAGGATTGTAGACTGTGACACTAAAGTGACTTGCATATCATGTCCTGCTCACCACCTACCACCTGCATGACTTTAAGCTATTTAGTTAGTTAGTTAGTTAGTTAGTTACTTAATTAGTTCAATTAGCCAACATACAGTACATCATTAGTTTCTGATGTAGCGGTCAATGATTCATTAGCTGTGTGTCTTAAAATCTTATTTTGGTAACTAGTAAAAATGAGTTTAAAATAACTACCTCAAAATTTGTTTTGAAAGATTAAATATGATCACACATGTAATTATTTATGGCTTATCTGCCCAACTGAATTGTCTCCTATTTAAGAATAGGGACTATGTCTCTTTTGTTTAATTCCATATCTTAGTATTTAGAACTGTGTCTGGAACAGGGTAGATACTCAGTAAGTGCTGAGTCAGTTGATTGACCAAATGCATAGAGACTCTTGTGTGGTAGGTGCTCAGTAAATTGTTGGTATAAGTATCATATGTGAGATTGGAGCTTAGCAAAGAGATTTGGGAAAGAAGATATATTTGTGTAATTGATTCTAGCCATGGGTTGAGAGTAGGCCACTCTGGAGTACGTATACACTATTTCTCTGAGGAATGGAAATTTTAAGGAACCACTGAAGGAAAAGGAATCTGTGCTGCCGTGATTCTCAGTTTTGCTTAGTTGTTCTTTTTCTAAGCTCATCAATCTAACACTCTTAATATCAGACCTGGTTCCTGCAGACACTCCTTTGTCTGGTAACACAAGATTCAGCTTGGTGAATTCTCTAAAGATGTGCATTGGTCAATCAAGGGTAGACCAACTTAAAATTAAAAATCTTCCTTTGGGCAGTATCGTCCATCTGTCTTCTGAACTTGGGAGTTCCAGCAACATTCAAGAGTGCCACTGGCTTTAATGGGGGCCTTTAGCAAACAGACAGGAATGGCGGTTCCTTCCATGCATTCCCGTATATAGCAAGCTGTAGGTGTTCCCTTTATCTGGATATATCTCACAACTAACTTCTGTGCTGCTGCTATTAAAACATGAAACAACTGTGGCATCTTTAGATGGGAAAATCTAATTTGTTTTGTGCTATTCTGGATTTAAGTTTCTAATTAGACTCAGAGAGGTGACAACACTGTGGGTGTGTGAAGTTGCCTTCCTGCCAGCTGAGTGTTTCTCCTTTTCTCTCCGTGGCAGAGAAGGTTGTGCTTTGCTTTGTTAACAATACCTGACAGATGCTTTCTCGGGCTTTCTGTCAACAGCTGGCTATTTGGTGTATACTCAACTGTTCTTCAATCAGATGACTGAAATGTCTTAGGATGGTTCTCTAATCACAACCAAAAGAGCTTTTCTGTATATCTGAGTGATAGCCATAATAACAATGATTTTCCATGTTTTTATTACATTTTAATACATGAAGAAGGCAAGGAGGATAAGAATGGAAGGCTGCTAAGGAGTTGTTTGTTGTGATTTAAGTGCAAGGTGATGGTGGCCTGAACTAAAATGGGGGTTGTGGGATTAGAGGAAAATGAGGGGATTTTTTTTGAGGGGATTTAAATATAGAAGGAGCTATCAGTTACATGCCTTAGTGCTAGATTGAGGGTAATAAGCAAGAGGGACAATCAGTGATGACCCACTGCCACCCCTAATAATTTTAAGTGTCCTATTTATATGTTCTATGTACTTTACCTTTTTCAACAATCTTTTTTTTTTTTTAAAGATTTTGTTTATTTATTTGACAGAGAGAGAGAGATCACAAGGAGGCAGAGAGGCAGGCAGAGAGAGAGGGGGAAGCAGGCTCCCAGCCGAGCAGAAAGCCCAATGCGGATCTCGATCCCAGGACACTGAGATCATGACCAGAGCTGAAGGCAGAGGCTTTAACCCACTGAGCCACCCAGGTGCCCCCTTTTCCAACAATCTTAATATCTACTATTTCTTGTTAAAATTTATCTTCACTCTTGGACTGAAGCTGAAGGAAGGCAGGGACCACATCTGTCTTGTATACCAGGGGATCGTTAGCAGCCAGCAGTGTGAAGAAATGTCATTTTCTAATAGACCATTTTCTAGTGAACCAGAGAAAGGAGCAGATTGGAGTTGGGTGAAGAAATGATAGTTTTGGGGCACATGTGAAATATGCAGATGGAGCTGTGTCATAACAAGTCTGGGACAGCATTCTGGGCTGAGAAGAGAGTTCTCTGGTGAACATTTAGATTAGGGAGCCATCAATGCTTAAACAGGAATTTCAACTATTAGAAGATTTGCAATCCATGAAGAATTTATAGGGTGATAGAAAACATATCAGAGCTCTCCTAATACAAGGACTTGAGAGAGAAAAGCCCTATTCTCTTAAAGAAATTAAGTAAACTGAGGAATTAGAAACAACCTTTGGGTTAGGTACCCAAGATCTCATTGATTTCCTTGCAAAGGGGAGATTCCATGGAGGTTTGGCAATGAAAATAACTTTGTAACAGATAATCTAGCTTCTGCCACTGTTTTTTTTTTTTTTTGGAATGGCTATTTCCTTTTGTGTCCTTACAGGACAAAGCTATGACTCTTTTTTCTCCTGCTCTGTGCATTCCCTTTATATTGGTTTTGTCAGGCTTATGTGAGGCACTGAAATGATGAGACATACTTTCTCTAAGTTTCTGGTAAGTTTGAGAGAAAGAGAGAAGTGTCCAGTCTGACCTGCAAATGAATTTTATATCTGTTATGAAACTTTGGGTTACATATTACAGACAGCCTTGACTTTAGAAGCTCAGTGTTTTTCATGCTCCCATAAGGCGAAAGCCATATAAATCTGGCCCAAATTGTGTAGACTAGAGACAGAGGAGTAGGGAGAAGTAATAATCTACCACCATTCCAGTCACATCTGAACTAAAATAAAACACTTCTTAGTAATCTTGACCTTTAAAACATCCATCATCTCTACAACCATGTTCAAAACAGACTCCTCATCAAATGTCCTGTGTATGCAGCTGGAGAAACTGATGCAGGGAATAATAGAATCCATATCAAAGAGCTAATGGAACATGGCTAAAGAGTGAAGGCAAGGATTTACTGGCAAAGACCTCTGAAGAGCAATCATCTTTGCCTTGAGATGCAGCAGGTGTGCACATTGGACAGGGATTGAGTCATCTTCTGAGGCCAACAAGGAGCCTAGTCCCTACACTGCTAAGCCAGAGCATGTGAGTTTCCTTAGTTCCCTGAGATATTGCTAAATTGAATCCTAGCTGCCATTATAACACAAAGAGCCTGAATTATTTGTAGGGCTTCACTTATCATGGGTATACCATGGGGCTTGAGGAAGAGATTATTTGACTTCTAATGTTGTAAATTTAATTTTCTTTCTGAACACCTGCTAAAGGACTAACTAAATCATTTGCCAGTATGAAATATAGACTTACCTCTGAGATACTGTGAATTCGGTTCCAGACTAGTGCAATAAAGTGAATATCACAATAGAGTGAGTCAAGTTTATTTTTTGGTTTCCCAGTGCATATAAAAGTTATGTTTACCCTCTACTGTGCTCTATTAAGTGTGCAATAGCATTACGTACAAGAAAAGTACACATCTTAATTAAAAATACTTTATTATAAAAATGTTAGCCATCATCTAAGCTTTCATTGAGTCATAATCACTGATTATAGATCACCATGACAAATATAATAATAATGAAAAAGTGTGAAATCTTGAGAGAATTAACAAACTGTAGCACAGAGACATGAAATGAGCAAATGCTATTGGAAAATGCTTGATATGGGGTTGCCACAAACCTTCCATTTATGAGAAGTGCAATAAAGCAAAGCACAGTAAAACAAGGTATGCCTATATACATCATATTGAAAGCTGATAGTGACTATATTTATTCTCTTGGAGCCCTATTTCCTAAGAAGTCTGCCTCAGTCTGTAAAGGCAGAAATGAATTTCTTTACTTTCTTTTTAAAGATCGATTGGTAGATTTTAGGGAGAGAGAGGTGCGTGGGTGGCTCAGTGGGTTAAAGCCTCTGCCTTCGGCTCAGGTCATGATCTCAGGGTCCTGGGATCGCACCCCGCATCGGGCTCTCTGCTCAGCAGGGAGCCTGCTTCCCCCTCTCTCTCTGCCTGCCTCTCTGCCTACTTGTGATCTCTCTCTCTCTCT
>CM053611.1:75518537-75604933 GCA_028646535.1 Procyon lotor
GTTTGTCACCTAACTCCTTCATAGAATTAGAGTACTTAGTGGGTTTCGGTGTGTATTTTTAATTTTAATTCAATTTATTTTTATTTTTAATTTTCTTTAATTGCAATCTCTGTTCTATTTTAAAAGCCACTAAACTTATTTATTTTTAAAGTAGACAAAATATCTGGGCTTGTATCAGTTTGCTTAGCTCTGTTAAAGCAGATTGAAAATGGATTATGAAGTCATTCATTCATGAACAACCAAATATCCCATTCTTTGCTGAAATGACAGCTTTGGTTAATTCCTTCTGTTGCAGGCATTTCCACTTCCGTGGGCAGAGGTCCATGGTCCAAGCTGCTCATGGGAGCAGCTTTAAGAGTGTCCTACTCTTAATACTCACGTATTATAATAAGGAATTAAGCTGTTAAAAAAATTAGTTTCATTAATGATCATCCCCCCCCCCCCCTTCTCCCTCTTGCTTCCCTCCTTAAAGCTTTGCTAATGTAAACCTAAATGACCGGTAGTTCTCACCATGGATATTGAGTGAATGGTTTTGTCTGAAAATGTCATTATTTCCTAAGCTTTCAATTTCTAGTAGATCCTCGAATTCTTCAGCCTCTACCTTAAAACATTCCCTGGCCTTCAGTTTATATGTCAACAACTCAACTCATCTCATCAATCTCTTTTGTCTCTGCTGTTGCAGAAACTTCAATAGTAGGACTGGAGGATATAAGATTCGACCTTTAATTTTCAATTCCATAGCTCTTTGACCGTGTCCTGAGAAGCTGTGAGATTTCAGTATCCCATTTTTTAAAGCAAGCATTTGTTGTAAATAAGTCTGGCAGATGGCCACAACACCTGGGACAATTAAGCCCCAGGGATGGATGAGTAGTTTCTAAGGTGAGCAGAATTTTCCATCTGCTCAAATGGCACCTCAGGGGTTTGAGCAAGCCAGTGTTGCCAGTCTGGGGTGTATGCCTCATATAAGCCCACCTTTTGGTCCCCCAGAGACTTCCTGGCTGTCCCTCTAAAAAGTGGGAAAGACTGGAAAATAAATATTTAGTGTATGTTACAGCTGTCTGGCTGCGGGAAATGGTTAACTTCGCTCCTTGGGGTTTATCTTTAAGAAGCAAGATCAAACAGTTTTCATGAAATTCCACTTACATTTAAATGGATGTCTTATTTTGGTTTATTATGTTGTGGAATATTCTAAAGTCAGAATTAAATGCCAAAGAATAAATTAGCCCACTTAAAAGAGATCGTTGTGCCACGTAACAGATGTGGCTACCAATATTCTGAGTCGAGCCTTCCCCTCCAAATTCCCCACTATTCCCTTCACCTGTAGCCCCCACTAATTAATGTTGTATGATGGAATCCTACCAAATCAGTATTAAGAATGGGTTATTTAGAACCTAGGTTATTGTTTTGGAGATTTGTTTCTTGGGATAAAGCCATAGGAAATATTTTGTGAATTAGGCAGGTTGTTTGTTTTCTGTTTGAGGGTGTATGATGAGTTGGCTTGTCCAAGGAAGCTCTTACATCCCTGCAAACTTGAGTCACATTGCCATGTAAAGTCATTGCCAAGTTTTCAAAAATGAGCCTGGACTGCTATTCCAATTCACCAGTGTTCCGCCTCCGTGGCAGATGGTGTTCGCTTGTGCAGGAGACACAGCTGAAACTGCGCAGTGGAGGTGTCATTCCATTGCTAAGGTTTTGGAATCTGTTACTCTGGAGAACTCATATACCCAAGAGTTACAGCTTCTTAGTCTCCTTTGCTTTGCATCACCGGCTGGTGCTTGTCCTAGCCCACCCACCCCAGCATCATTTCTGGACCACTGCTCTTTCCTTTCTGAACTTTCTTTGGAAGGCACACTGAGTTATATGACTTACTGGTAATTTCTGAATATGCATTTCAGCCCTGAATCTCCGTACCTTTCTGGCACAAATATCTGGACAATCTTGTGGCGGTACTTGGAGAATCCTCTAAATGCTGAGACCCAACCTGTCAAAAAGTTGAGCTAGCATGAAGGACAAAAGGAGTGCGGCTCTTGAAGTCAGACAGACCAGATTTGAACTTGGCTATGCCACTTGCTGTCATTGTAGCTTTAGGGCATATACTTAATCTATGATATTTATAAAGTGGAAATAATTCTGTAGAAACCTTGCAGGGTTTGGAGGATTAAATGAAATTGAATCTATGTTTGATACAATAAACGATAAACGGTTGTATTTTTCTCCCTGCCAATTTATTAATAGTAAATTTACCACGGTGGAATTATTATCTTTAATTTTTCACTCCTTTACCTTCTCAATCAAATCTATTGCCATGTTTTATTGATTATAGTGCCTCTCTTTTATATGTCCATGGCTGCATTTTTTTTTTTTATTAGTTCAGACCATCATTGCTTGCCAGGAATACTGCTATATTTTACTTTTACATTTTATACTCAAAATTCTTTTTCTATCCCATTTAATATCATTAAATTTTCTTTTAATTTACCAAACATGATTTTGAATCTACTATGTGCCATAGAGATTATGAGGCTATGTCATAAATGGGGTTGCTAGAATCCTTTGAAAGTCACTAGTAGTTAAGACTTGGGCTCTGAAGCGAGATCAGGTTCAAATGCCAGCTCAGCCATTTATTAGCCATGTAGCTTTTGGTAATATCTCCTTTTACTATTTCTTTATCTCAACTTCCTCATCTCTAATAAGGATATAATAATAGTATCTCATGTCCTAATGATTGTTATAAGAAATAAAGGAGATACTGCATAAAACCTGCCGAACATGTAGAAAGCTCTCATAATTGTTATTTTTTATTATTAATAATCTTCAAATATTTCTTTCAGCCTTAGCCTCCCACTGTGAACACCTACAATGACCACTTCTTCCTTTTATACAAAATTGAAGTTTGTGTATTTGAGTTCTCCATTAACTTCCTTTTAATCAACTTATACCAAGTTTGGTTCTTTGACACCTGCCTAAATAACACACATTCAGCCTGCATACATACTCATTTGTCTTCTCTCCTCTGATATTCCCTAGACCTCCAAACACCCACATGATTTGTCCACAGTAGACATTCTGTGTCTCACTCAAGCCATTATACATATTCATGTATCTTCATTTTGACCTGATGTATGGAATCTGATAACCAATTTGCGTGTTTATCTAACTCATTCCTACTTTTCTATATTTAATTTTGCTAATTTCAAACATTCTGCTTAGCACTCTCTTTTCAAGAATCTTCTCCTTACTAAATGCTCCTAAACTAACCACTCTTGTATTCCCTCTGCCTTTAGAACAATTATGCTGTTTGTGCTATGTTGAATCTACTATTCCGTATGCTTTTCTTCTCCAGCCACATTGGCCTCCTGCTGTCCCTGAAGCATGTCAAGCATTAATCCATCTTAGGACTATTGCACTTGTTCTCCCCTTTGACTGAAACTAATGTTTTTCTCTAGATATCTGCATGATGTATGCTCTTACTTCATTCAAGTCTCTGCTCAAATATTCACCACCACAGAGAATTACCCCCGTCATCCTTACATGGTTTTTTCTTTGTAGTATTTGATACAGGTAGCTCTGTTATTTATTTGTTCATTGTCCTCTTTCCCCCCTAAGAGGAAGGGCCATTGTCTGTTTTGTTCACTGTTCTATCTGCAACTCTTAACACAATGCACTTTATATCATAGACTCTCAATTAAAATTTTGGATGGATGAATGAGTAAGTTATAACCAGGCATCCTCCACTCAAAGTAATCTTAAATGCTTTAAAATGGTAACACAGTATCTTTGATTTTGTAACATACCACCATGTATTGTGATACAGAGGAAAACATACTGGTTTTTAGACAACTCTAGCCCAAATTCCCAAATTCTCAATTATTATCTTAGTGAATCTGGATAAATATCTCTCTGAGCTTCAACATCTTTGTGTATAAAATATAATAATACCAACTCTGATGATTAACTTTATGTCAATTTACCAGGGGTATAGTGTCTAGTTGTTTGGTCAAACACTAACCCAGATGCTGCTGTGAAAGCATGTTTTAGGTGTGGCTAATATTTAGGTAAGTAGACTTTGAGGAAAACAGATAACCTTCTGTAATGTGGGCAGATCTCTTAAGAGAAATGACTATTGTTTCCTGAAGGAGAAACAACTCTGCCACCAACTGCAACATAAAAACCCTTTCTGGGTTTCCAGTGAGTAGATTTTGCACTCAAGATGGCAACATCAGTCCTTCCCTGGAGTTTTAGCTTGCTGGCGGTCCTTGAGCATTTCGAACTTAGCTCCAATTGTGTGAGCCAGTTCCTTAAAACCTCTCCTCTGCTCTGGTCTGCTTTGCTCCCCTCTCCTCCCCTCCCCTTCCTTCTCTCTGTCTCATGTCCCGTGCATGTGTATTTGCGTATATGTGTACCCACTTATATACATGTATACCATATTGTATTAGTTCATTTTCTCAGGAGAACACTGACTGATAAACTTATTTTGCCTGATTGGAGTTAGTATTGAGTGAGGTAATGTGTTTAAAACTCTTTAATGTGTTTAAAAAGGTAGTGATTATTATATGGTCAGTAAATTCTTTTGGCGGGTTAACATGCCAGTCCCATAGTAGGTGGTCAGTAAATATGTGATGAGTGAATGAGTCATGAATGCCAGGAATTGCTGAACAAATATTACTCCAGATGACTGTAAAAGCTCATATGATTTGGCCACCATTAGTCATTTCTGAATAGTCTTTGAAGCTCAACATACAGTATGTTGTGTTCTCTGTGAAGGTCTAAGGAAGCCTATTCGTATGCAGCATCATCCACTGAAAGAAAGTATTTCTTTTGTGATGACAAAAGTACTGTTTGAGATTGAAAGGAAGTCAGATGCCAAATCATTCCATGAATCTTCCGGTGGCTTTGAAATAAAACTCATTTTCTGTATCTGAAAACATTCCATAAGAGTGTTTTGAACACTAGTTGGCTAATTGGGGCAATGTTCTTTGAGAGGGGAAACACACACACACACACAAACACACACACACACACACACACACACACACACACACACACTATGTAAATGTTAAGTATTTTGGTTCAGATGGAAATGGAGGTGGTAAGGGATTTTTGAAATGTCTGAGCATCTGGAAGTTAGGTACACAAAATTTAAGAATATATAAATTCAGATGGTGTTCTAATGAGAACATATTATGTTCTAAGAATTGAGAAGACTGAAATAGTCACTGTTGAAATTTAGCAGATTCACACTTATTGTAGAGGTATTTAGTAGAATGTGGACTTGGAGGCTTATCAGATGCCCTTGTATTTGGGGCTCCCCTGAAGGCATCAACTACACGTCTAAGAGGTAGGCCTATGTGTCAGGGATGACAGAACTAATACCAAGACAATGGTAGGAGTCTTTGGTGTCAACCAAGCACACTCAGCAAAGTCTAGGCTCTAGAGAGACATTTAGGGAGTAGATAAGAGGAGGAGGGAATGATTGAAAGATCCAAAATCAGATGCTGGAAACCAAGTTGTCAACCCTGAGTTTTGCATTGCTTCCCAACTAGAGTCCTTCAAAAGAAAATGGTATTTTTAAACTCTATTGACATTCTTACTGGGATGGAAAATATCCTGAGAGTTAGCAGCGACTCTAGTCATCTTCAAGCCTTAATTTAGGACAATTTTATAACCCTACCACCACTATCTTTCCAATTCCCTCTGATTTGATAGTTGAGGTTAAATGCTCAAATGAGAATGTTTTTGTTAATTAAGATAGGAACCTGTCTAAAATAGGAAAACATCTCCATCATTTTTAAATATGCTTGCATTATAAACCTACTCAGTGGAATAACCAGATCCTCAAACATTATTAAATACTTACTTAAAAATTCATTTTTAATATTTCCATATTACATTGAGTTTTGTTTATCTCAACAGATGCTAAAGTAAGCCTGCCAGTTCCATGGGAACTTTAGCAACAAGACAGAGGAAATATCTAGATTTCAGTTATTTTCTAAGTATTTGAATTCAGGCCAACTATAGGGTATCAGCCTCTAGATGTGTACAAGCTGTCAGATTTTTTTCTTTTTTCTTTTTTTTTTAAGCGGAAGTTACACAGATTGGAATATTAGTGCTATGGAGATATTTTAGGGAAAGAAAGGACACATTAAAGAACTCAAAGCTAATTCATAGACTTGCCCCTTGAATCCTAGGTTTCCCTAAATGATATAAAATGCCTTGTGGCTATAAAGTATGGCTAAGTAAAGTGACATATTAGACATAAATTGAATTCCCTAAAGAAGAGAGATCTGTGCTAGAGTAATAGACCTTGCAAAAATAATGTATTGTAAACTAACTGTACTTAAAATTCATACTAAGCATTTGTGCCCTGTGCCATAAGCATTACAGTGTTGTCCTCCAATGTTGTCCCTTGGTGTCATCAGTGCTCTTTTGACTTGTAGTAGGCCCATAGCTGGGAAGCAAGCCTAAGTTAAAAGCACACATCACCTGAGAAGCAGATGGATAATAACAAGAGTATACTTGAAAGGGGAGGGCACTAAAGGGGGCTTAGGCAGCCATCCACAGAGATTTGCTACTATATGCAGAAGAGGTCAAAGACCAGCAGAGTGACTTGAAAACGTGACTGTGGGACCCGTTCTAATCCAAGTGATCTATAATTTGAGGGATACAGTTTCCATGCTTGCCCAACTATATCATCATTTTTCACTAAGCAAAATGAAATTTGTTACAAATTACTATTTTGTATTGATATATTCAGGTCTAAAGTGCCTTCAATCTGATAATACTACTAAATAAGCTTTGAGACACCACTTAGCATGTATATCTTTTAATAGAAATTCAGATAGTTGCCACCCAAAGCATTCAGAAGAGGGGAGGAATTTCCTTCACCCCATTTTTTTAGTTTCTATCTCCAAGTTGCATGGTTGCTTCTTGGGCCTTTTTAGGAATCCTTGTCACCAAAGTTAAAATTATCTGCCAAATTGGATTTTAAGAAGAACAGTGTATGTGTGTACTGATATTTGCTAGTTTGTTTTCAATTTTGCTAAATTGCAGATACATAATTCTCTGCACAGCTGAGCACTGTGCTCTTTCAAATATTTTTCCTTACCAGAAATTTTAATATATATATGTATTTTCCAAATTGTCTTTACCAAAACATGTGCAAAAATTAATTTTATTAATATTTTTTAAGTTTCAAGGTGGCAGATCTACCTTCAGAAACCTGTCACTAAAGGTTACTTGGCATTACTTTAGACAGGCAGCCAACATGTTGGCCCCAGGTTTTATTGTCCAATTCTGCCCAGTGAAACCCCACACCAACCTTGATCATTATGCAATAAGGCTACAGATATTGTCAGAGAATCTAGAGACCATAAAATCTGCATGTCGTATGGATATATTTGCATATGAAATTAAAGAGGACTTCACTCCAAGTGGGAAAACTAAGTGGCTTCCTGAGCTTAATGCTTTTATGTTTCATCTCAGTGGTCATGTCTGAACATCAGAAATTTACAACTGGTTGTGCCACAATGGTTGGGAAGAGTGGAGTAGAAGTGACCCCATTCCTAGCAATGAGCAGGGAATCAAGCTTCAGTTGATGCATATAAGCACAAATGGACAGCAAAGGTCTCTGATGTTCAGTTTGTTTCTATTTCTACAGGGTAAATGAGGGTCACATTTTAACTATATATTATAATGAATCTGGTAGCCACAGTTCAACACTAGCTGATGGTAAAGAAGGGACCGGACAGATCTTTCTGACTCCTATCGTTTTGATATTTCTCTTCTATCACACTGTCTTAACAGGCTAACCTGTAGCCACAGTAAAGTACAGAATTTGGAGATAATCCACATCATTTTTTAAGTACTTAGTAGTTTTCTCCCTTTCTAACCTTGCAAAAGCCATTTGAAAGATGTTCACGGAAGCTGAAAATAGCTAAAAACTTATTCATACCACTCCATTTCTGAGGAAGATATATCAGGGAAAGACTTGCTCTGGCTTTTCCAGTATGCGAACCCATTGATATCAGCTCAACATACAAAAACAATTTAATGAAGCAAAGACTCACTTCCCCTAGGCCCAAGGTCATATCTATGTGGAATTGATAAATTGGAAGTTTTTTTTGACAATATTATTGATTTTCAGTTATTTTTAACTTAGCCAAACGAAGTAATATTGACACATTCTAAATACAATTCTTAATCATTAGGATGATTAAAAATAACACATCAACAACTTTTATGAACAGTGCTTTGCATTCCTTCTTTATAATCATAACATTTTCAATTATTAATTTAACACCTACTTATTGAAAATAAACTATGCTCTAGGCATTGTGAAAAGCTATGAAAGATTAATAGCAGAATCCCCTCCCTGAGTAGCTCAAAAATCTTTCTGCTTAAAAAGAGTTGCAGAAGGGGCGCCTGGGTGGCTCAGTCATTAAGCGTCTGCCTTCGGCTCAGGTCATGATCCCAGAGTCCTGGGATCGAGCCCCACATCAGGCTCTTTGCTTGGCAGGAAGCCTGCTTCTCCTGCTACCATTCCCTCTGCTTGCGTTCCCTTTCTCGCTTTGTTTCTGTCAAATAAATAAAATCTTTAAAAAAAAAAAAAAAGAGTTGCAGAAGAGCTTTTAATCCTGTCTGTCGCAGTAGTCTTCACAGCTACTATCACATATTTCATGGAAAGGCTGGTGGCAAAAGCCCCAGTAGGGGAATCAGAGGACCCGAGTTAGAATCCTGCCTCTGTCATCTGTTTGCTGAGTAATCTGGGTAAGTTAGTGAAGAGAGAAACTCTTTTTTTTTTTTTTAAGATTTTATTTATTTGTCAGAGAGCGAGAGAGCGAGAGAGCGAGAGTGAGCACAATCAGAGAGAAAGAAGAGCAGGCAGAGGCAGAAGCAGGCTCCCATTGAGCAAGGAGCCCGATGTGTGACTTGATATCAGGACCCTGGGATCATGACCTGACCAAAGGCAGATGCTTAACCGAATGAGCCACACAGGAGTCCCAAGAGAGAAACTCTTAAGCCTGTTTTGTAATTTATAAAACAGGGATGTAATAATACCTATTAGTTGAGGTTATTTTCAAAGTGAAATGCACTGATACCATGTCAAGTGCCTAATACTGCAGCTTGCATAGAGTCCACATTATAAATAATAGCTATTTTCAAGGAATTAACATTTAAATAAGGCATCTCATTCTGTTTTGCAGCAGTTCTAAAGTCACAAATTTCTGAAATCTGCCTCCCTGCATTTCCAACCATTGGAACTCATTATGCTTACTAGAGCAGATAAGTTTAATTCCTTCTTCCACATGAACACCCTTGAGATATTGAAACAGTTTCTACCCATCTTCATTTTTTCCCAGCTGAACATCTGCAGTGAACTTTTATTGTTACTTATTTTTTCTTAGGTGTAATGAATATATTAGAACCTTCAAAACCATTTACGCTAGAGTAGGAATCAGTATAAGATAAAACATTTTGTACTTACTTTAAATATGTTTAGTAATTAAAATTAGAAAATAACCTCTCCTCCTAGTTTCTCTTGTAAAATAAACTCCCTTAAACTCTCTCTGGGACAGTAGTCTCCTAGCCTGTTTCCAGTCTGCTCACTGAGTCATGTTCTAAATACAAATCTGTTTTTCTATGCAACGCCATAAATAAAACTTCTCAGCTTACTTAATAGAGTGGTTTGCAAACTTTTTGGTCTCCTCACCGTTTATTGTTGACTTCTAAAAGCTTTTGTTTATCTATATCAGAAAAGAAATCCTAGCACTATAATTACTGCTTGAACTAGTTTCTTAACCATTCTGTGTCTCTAATCTCTCATCTGTACAATGAAGTACTATTGCTTACCCCAGAGAAATATTGTGAGGATTAAAGGAGAAAATGCATACATGGTTCAAAATATTAAGTATCATCATTATTACTAAGTGTTTTTGAGGGATTACCCCAATAATGTGAGGATTCCTGTCTTAATATGAAAATAATTAGTTAGGATTGAGTCTATAAAACTGAGTTTACAAAGGTTTCTTGTCTTGTATTTTTCTATCTAGGGCCTAAATTCTAGACAATAATTTAATGGGTAATTTTTTTAGCCTTCATGAATTCTTTTTGGTTAGCAACATTTGCAGGTAAGATGCTTCTGTCACTGTGTTTACTCTGTGAAGCTCCATATTTTTTAAAAAAGATTTATTTACTTAGGGGCAGAGGGAGAGTATCTTTAAGCAGACTCCCCACTGAGCGTGGAGCCTGATGAGGGACACAGTGCCGTGACCAATGAGATCGTGAACGGAGCCCAAACCAAGAGTCAGACGCCTTAACCAAATGTGCCACCCAGGCACCCCATGAAGCTCCATATTTTAAGCACCTGTATGTGGTTCAGGCTCTCATGGATGTAGTCTGTCTAGATTCTCTCCTCTCCCAGACCAAGAAATCCATTAACCACATCCTGCTTTCATATTATTCTTCAGCTCTCATCCCTACTGCTTCCATTTCAGTCTAGTTCCTACCCCTTTTCACTTGAACTATTCCAGATAGTTTCCATTCTCCTTCACCTGCAATTTAACTGCATTCTGATTCCAGAAAGATTTTTATAAAATGCAAATATGACTAAAAGCCATTGTTAGTTATCTGTCACACACAAAATAAACTCAAAATTTTTTTGCATGTGCATGAAGAGACTTATGCCCTTACCTCTTTATTTCTTGCTGAACTGTTTTCTCAGTTCGTTCCCTGTGCCCCACCCTACTTCTTTATTCACCCGCTATGTTGAACAACTTGCAGCTCCTGGAATGTGCTCTGTCTCTAGTTCATGGCTCAATTTTTTTTCTATTCCTGGGATATCTTTTTGAAAATTAGCACTATGCTTTCCAGACTCAGCTCTTTTCTGCCCTGCTGTGATTCTGCTATGACTTTCTCCTCTCCTGAGTTTATGTAAGCTCTGTATTTAATAATGATTTATATCATAGCCCGTGGCACTTTGTTATCTCTATATGTGCTTATATCTTTCTTTCTTCACACAGTAAGACATATTTGCAGAACCTACCAGTCATAAACTCTTCTAAGGAAAACCGTTCTCCCTTCATCCCTGCTGTATAAAGATCTAGGAGTTGGAGCACAATTCTGTTCTTCTAGTAAGGTCTTCCATCCAGGAATGTTTAGCTAACAGGAGGACCATTTATCTAAAGAATGCAAAGGATCCAAAGTGACCTATGACTAATGACCAGTGGCACACCAGATAGCGACATTTGAGCTAGGCTGATCAGGTTCTCTGGGCAAACCCAGTTGCAAAGAACTGAGTCATAACTTGAAGGTGAAAGAATTTCTAGTACTCTCACAAGTCCCTATCTCCGTGTCTGCTCACCTGCCTACGTCTATACCCACACACTCTGCCTCCCCGCCAACTTCACCACAGCTATACTTACTGACAATGCTCGTGTAAGACCAGCCCTCCACCGCCGCACTCCCCCCTTGCTTTTCTCATGTATTCAAGAATATCAGTCTAATGATTCTCTCCTTTGTCTCTTACCTTATAGTTCTCCACTCTAATAAATCATTCTCATCAACATACAAATATCCTATAATTTCTTCTACCTAAAACCATATATAGAGTGTCCTATTTTCTTCTCCCTTTTTTAGCAAAATTTCTAGAATAAAATAATCTCTAATAGATGTAATAACAGAATCTCAAACCTCAAACAGAACAGTTCTCAAGTTCCCCAAGCCCTCTCAAATCAAGCTATTATTACTCCACTACTGCAGAGGTGAGCTTTGGTCATTCTCTTCCTTCATGACTCAGTGGTTTTATACTGCTGGTCAAGCCCTCTTCCATGAAACACTTTCTCTGCCTGTCCTTCAGGAGATCAAATGTGCCTGGCTGTCCCTCAAGCTCATGACCCTCCCTGGGAGTTTCCCTGCCTGTTTTCTCCTCGTTTTCACGCATTGAGACAATTCTTTTTCCTGTCTATACTTTTCTTGTTAGTATATTCATCCAGTCAGGTGGTTTTATATAACATCCATACACTGATCATTCACACATTTTAATCTCCAGCTCACACCCCTTTCCTTAACTGAAAATTCCAAATGTCTCGTAGATATATCCCCCAGTATGTCTCCCAACCTCTGCATTTACCCCTCCCAGCAACACTTATACTAATGCAGTAGCCAGAGCAATGCTTTTATAATGTTAGTCACAGGAGATTATCCTTCCTCTGTGGCCCTCACATACAAAAATAAATCAGAGTCTCTGCTGTGACCTCAAGGTCACTACATGGTCCGCTCTCCTTCCTCTTTGTTATCTCCTTGACTTCATCTACTGCTCTTCTTGTTGGTGTCAGGACTCTCATCCAACATGCTCCTCACTCAGAGATTTCCCGCTGGTTCTTACCTCTCCCTGGACTTCTTTTCCCTTAAATATTTCCTTGGCTTAACCCTACTCCCCTCAGAACTTTGCTCGAGGTTACTCTATTAGTGAGGACATCTATGACCCTGTTTTTAAGACCTAACCCCCCGCCCCCCATCATCCATGGTGGTCCATGCTTTCTTCCCTGCTTTGCTTTCTACTATAGCGCTTAATCAGATACACCCTTTTATTTACTCAAATTCTACCTATCTTTTTTATTAATATAGTCTCTTAGAATATAAGACTCAAGGGAGCAGGAATTAGTGCCTAACTTTCTGCCTGCTATCTCTGACCAATAGAGTCTTAATTTCCCCCTTAGCTTAACTAAACTTTAGACAAGTTTATTTCTGACTTTAGGCCCCAGACCTCCCTTTTCTTAGAGTATTCACTTTAGAAAACTTGCAACTGTAAATTTTTATATGCTCCTTTGTGATGTAAATTTTCTCCCAGCCTCTTGCCAGTTTTATAACCCATGCATGGATGTCTTTCTCAAAGACCTGGGAGTCATCCCTTTGAAACATAATCATCAAGAAAACTTGAACTCCTCTCTCCCAGTCTCTGTGGAAGTGTAGGAGCCTAATGTCAGTAAGCACCAGTTAGCAAACATAGATGACCCAATCACACTGACTGACCTACATTCCCCCTCAACTTCTTCTAGTACTTTTTCGCTAGCTCACTCCAGTGCCTGAAAACTTCTATGTTTTGTTTCAATGGGCTTGAGGTCAGTTCTATACTGAAGTTCTCTCCCCTTTGCAGTAACTTGAATAATACCTGTCTTGCCATATTTAATGAGTCCAGGGCAATTTCTTTTTAACATCCCTGTCACTTTTCTTTGGCATTCCACAGACTGTGCCTGCACATAGTATATATTTAAGAAATGTTTGTTGAGTAAATAAATGGATGCAAAACCTCATAAAAGCAAAAGCTTTGAGAGGGTAGGAAGGAAGCATGGAAGATAAAGACTAGTAGGCAGAGAGAAAATGAAAGAGAATATGTTTAGAAAACAGAAAAAGGGAAGGAAAGAGGTGGGGGAGAACAAACCACAAGCCACCTCTGGGATGTGTCTGTCAGCTCCTGGTGCATAAAATATATTATAGTGACACCTGGGTGGTGCAGTCGGTTAAGTGCCTCTTGGTTTCAGCTCAGGGCGCGATCTCAGTGTCATGGGATCGAGCCCTGTGTCAAGCTGTGCACAGAGCGAGGAGCCTGCCTGAGATTCTCTCTCCCTCTGCCCTTCCCATTTGTGCTTTCTCCCTCTCAAATAAATAAATAAATCTTTAAAAAACACTAAAAATAAAATATATTACATATGAGTCACAAGAAATTATCAGAGTGTATATTATATATTACTGCATATATGATATTTGTAAAATATATTAAAAGAATATACATATTACATGTGATAATGATACAAAACCAAATATCCTTACAATAAATCTGCTTTTTCTTAAGTTTAATCAAATGAATTTTCTGAATCCCTGATACCAGCTATTAGAAGATACTAATTAATACTCATCTATTAGATGAGGCCAATTAGAACTCTCCATTAGTCTGTGATCTCTTAGAAAAGACCCCATCTTTGAATTTGGAGTCCCTGGCATGGTACCTACTACATATCAGGCATTGACTGGCCAGTTTTAAAATAAAAATACAAGGATATCAATATCTTACTATTCCATCATCCTCATAAGTAGATATGCTAACAGTTTACCATGAAATTTTGGACAAAATATATTTTATATTGTCAAGATTGGAAAGAGAGTTAGTTACATGATTGCCTTACCTTGGGATAGCATTGATAACTTTGACTACCAGTGGAAACAAATCAAATTCTTTTGGAGTTAGTGATTGTTAATTGAGGCCCTCACCAATTTCTGGTTGTTAGAAATTAGAGGTGATCTAGACCCACTAATAAGAGAAAAATACATTCAGAATTCAAGTTCCAATTTTATTATTACTTTTTTTTACATTTTGCCAACATAGATTGGCTGATTTTGCTGGAAAACTCAATCAAAGCTCTCAAAGGAAGTAGTCAACAAATGCATAGTAAAGAAATGCATTTTTCCCTTGCATTTGTTCCCTTGACCCCTCTACCCACTGGTTCTTCCCAATTCGAATCTTCAAACCAGACACTTTCTTAAAGCTGATTGAACTGTCTTACTTCACTACTGTCTTCATAGGGCAGTAGCTCTTGTTCCTTTCTCATATATATTTTTTATTTAGGAGGCAGAAAGTTGTCGTGCATAGCTTCACAGTGCAGTGTTTTGCCAGTTAACTTTGATGAACTCTGTGTCAATTCACAACAAAATGGGATTTGTACCACCCCCTCAGAAAATGAAAGTCTCTTTTGACCTTTAAGCAAAACAAAAAAAGTATCTAAAGGATTCTTAAGTCCTCCATGCTAATTATCTTAGCAATTTGGTTGAACAGGAAGATAGATTTTATGCTTCTGTGTATTGATCTATTTCAACTGAACAACCTTTTGTGTGAAATAATTCTTTTTTTAAGCAGTCAAGTGAGATATGAGGCAAATATCTGTCTTTGACTTTAATTCAGAGCTTTTTTAGGACCAGGCTAAAGGGATGTGTATCGAATGCTTCATGATAAGACCAAAGACGTGGAATTTGCTTCTTTTTCTAAGGTCCAAATGTCAAAGCCAGATCCAGATTCTGAAGGCAGTCTTCAACCACAGGGCTCTAAAAAACAATGCTCTATCCAATTCTCAACTGGTTAGATCTGCCCTAGCTAAATGCTAACTACAAGCCAAGCACAGACTACATGAAGAGGAGCCTGAAGGGATATGTTGTTCTGTAAAGGGGTCAAATGTATGGTTCAAATCAATCTCACAGCACCCTGATTTCTTAGAAGGGAGAATTGTCTGTATTGAGTGCTAGAGATGGTTCAATGGGACTACAGTGTGCTTTATTCTGCCTCTATTTTATAAAAGGATTTAGGGAAGGTCAGAAACAAAATACATATAAACCACCCACATGGGTGTACACACACATTCATTTAATCATCTAATGATTTGCTTTTATTTGACAAAGGCGAACTCTTCAATGCTAAAGATTGAATGACCTCTCAGGAGACCAACTTTGGAACACCATTTATTAACATTACAGTGAGAGAGGCTCAAATATTTCATGTTTTTTTACTCTGTGGGAAACGTGATCAGATATAGCAATAAAAAACAGGGTTTTCCTTATCCTCACTCCAAGCTCATATTGTTCTTCTTTGTTTTACTTTAGCTTTTAATTATATTTAGCGCTTATAATTGAATCTTCCCAATTAGGTAGGGCCTAGAACTTGCTGAAATTGGCTATATCTGCCTTCTCCCAGAAAGATTCCCTCTGACTTTTTTTTTTTTTTTAATTTAAATGTTAGTCAGTTGACACATAGTCCAGTATTGGGTTTCTGGAGTAGAATTCAGTGATTCTTCACTTCCATACGACCCCGGTGTGCATCACAAGTGCCCCTCTGACATTTCATATGAACTATTTAGATGTCTTTTCTACTTTTCAGTCTAGGGGAAAATTATAAGCAGGCTAATTCATAGTGGTTTGGTTTAAGATTTGGATAAACAAGCCTCCCAGAAAGTAGTGCTTTTTAAAGAAGTTAAAGATGTCTTATTTATCACATCTTATTTATCACATCACATCACATTTATCACATGTTAGAAGGAATTGGATTAAACTGCAGCAACTGCAGCAACTACTCTTTAAAAATTTTTGTTATAACCTATACTACTGAGGAAAATGTGGTGATTGGACTTAGAGTAGTATTTTTGAGGGCGCCTGGGTGGCTCAGATAGTTAAATGTCTGCCTTCAGCTCAGGTCATGATCCCAGGGTTCTGGGATCAAGTCCCATGTCAGGCTCCCTGCTCAGCAGGAAATCTGTTTCTCCTCCCTCTGCCTGCTGCTTCCCCTGCTTGTGCTCTCTCTCTTGTGCACTCTCTCATGCTTGCTCTCTCTCCTTCTCTCTCAAATAAATAAATAAAATCTTAAAAAATAAAAGAATAATATTTATGGTTCCAGTTAACATTTTGGAAACTACTAGGTAGATTTAAACAAAGAGTGGGACTTTAGAGATGAATATGCAAAAGGTTTTAGGATTACATAGGACAATATCAAAGAAATATCATCAATAATTTAAATGTTTCTCTTTTAAATACATAAATAAAAATACATAAACTCTGATAGAATGTAACATTGGTGCAGAAAGTGAAGTCTGCTAAATTCCTTACTGAAATTGTTTTCCTTGATGGTAGATGGGTAGATAGTGGAGAGAATATATTTATCTAGTAGTTGATTCAATCATTCATTGAACAAAGGTCTACTAGAGACCCTACTATACACTAAGCATCGCGTCAGAACTTGGGACTTAAAAATAAATAAGACAAAAAACAATGAATAAGACAGGGCACCTAGTGACTTAGTTGGTTAAGCATCTGCCTTCAGCTCAGGTCATGATCTCAGGGTCCTGGGATTGAGCCCCCACGGGGGGGGCTAAGGGGGGTTCTCTATGCCCAGTGAGGAGTCTGCTTCTCCCTCTCTCTCTGCTGCTTCCCCTGCTTGTGCGCGCACTCTCTCTCTCTTTTTTCTCTCTCTCTCAAATAAATAAATAAAATCTTTGGGAAAAAATACTTAAAGAAGCTCAGGCTTGTTCAGTAAGGTGGAATAGGCTATGGGAAATATACAACCATGTTATTAGTACTGAAATAAGTAACCAGCCTGGTCACAGAAATGAGAGCTCTCTCAATAATGTTCGAGGGCTTCCCATTGCATTTAGAAGAGTTGAAATTACCCAATATGACCTTTCTCTATCAAACCACTTCCTACAATTTTCCTTCTGTCCACTTTGCTCCAACTGACTGGGTCTTTCAGGTTCTCAGTCATTTCAGGACTTTTCTTAACTTAAAGGCTTCTGCCACAGCTTTTCCCTCTACCAGGGCTGCTCCCATCCTGCTCTGTTCTCTCACCCTTTAGGCCTGGAGTAAGTGTCATAGTCACATTGTAGTTTTCCCTGACCATCTTATCTAAGCAGGCTCCCCCCATCAGTTTCTATTGTGTATAAGTTTAATTAACACAACTCATAATCATATACTAATTTATTTGTTCAATCACCTATTTATTTATATCCAGACTCTCTCCATTCTAAGTTGTAAACTTGATGAAGGCCACTTTATTAAAAATTTTAGTGGTCGTGGGAGCTCAATAAATATTTTAAGAATAAATGTGAGGGGCGCCTGGGTGGCTCAGTCGTTAAGCGTCTGCCTTCGACTCAGGTCATGATTCCAGGGTCCTGGGATCGAGCCCCACATCGGGCTCCCTGCTCGGCAGGAAGCCTGCTTCTCCCGCTACCATTCCCTCTGCTTGTGTTCCCTCTCTCGCTGCGTTTCTCTCTGTCAAATAAATAAAATCTTTAAAAAAATAAATAAATAAATAAATGTGAAAGAAAAGAAATGATGAGGAAAAATTTCAGACATAATATTTTTAATATTTTTCCTCTTTAACAATTCCAAGATTTCTTGGAAAAAACGAGAAAAACCAAGTTTTTTAATATTAAAAAAACTGAGTTTTTTAAAATATTTCTTTGCTTTTTTTATTAAAAAACCGAGTTTTTTAATATTTCTTTGCTTTTTTCTTTTCCACCTTGAGAAAGTTCTTCCAACCAAATGAAATGGAGCTAAAACCTTGGCTAGCACCAAAATTCTAGTAAAGCTCTCAGAAAGCTCTGTCTGTCTACCTATATCTCCCCTGCGGGTATATTTGCAAGGATATTAAACTATAATCATCTCTTTCTAATTATTGTTGAACACCAAGTGTTTGTGAAAGTATTCTCTGGCACAAGGCAGGTGAGAAAGTGACCCAAAGGAGAGAAGGATGTTTAGTGGTTATCATTCCAGTCATTCTGAAATAAATGAGAAGAGACCACTTCTATCTGATCATTATTTATCTTTGATCTTTTTACTTTTTGAGTTTCCAACCATCACAACTACAATCTATATCAGTGGAAGAAATGTGATCCACCAGATTTATATTTCTCTCTTTTAGAGTGGAATAATAGAAGGAAGGAGTGGTGAGAAGTCAATCCTCCTAGAGAATGTCTAGCAACTCTTCTGCACTTGAAGAAACACAGATGAAAGCTAATCTATTTGTGCATTCTACTTTCATATCCAAGTGTCCTTCCATCACAAAACAATCATGTCTGGTATTACTGCAGGAAATCTGGGTTTGATATAAATATATACAAAAATATCCAACGTAAAATATTTAAATAATCTATGTGAAATTTTTAGGAAGAAGATTATTTTTTTGAAAGATTTTATTTATTTGACAGAGAAACACAGCGAGAGAGGGAACACAAGCAGAGGGAGTGGTAGCAGGAGAAGCAGGCTTCCTGCCGAGCAGGGAGCCTGATGCAGGGCTCCATCCCAGGACGCTGGGATCATGACCTGAGCTGAAGGCAGACGCTTAATGACTGAGCCACCCAGGGGCTCCAGAAAGAAGATAATTATTGCAAAGATTTTTCAGGCTATGGGGTGCCTGGGTGGCTCAGTGGGTTAAAGCCTTTGCCTTTGGCTCAGGTCATGATCTCAGGGTCCTGGGATCAAGCCCCGCACTGGCCTCTCTGCTCAGCAGGGAGCCTGCTTACCTCTCTCTCCCTGCTGCCTCTCTGCCTACCTGTGATCTCTCTCTCTGTCAAATAAATAAATAAAATTAAAAAAAAAAGATTTTTCAGGCTACATTAGAACAGAGAAAAGTAAAAAGCTGCATTTATTATTCCCAATAAGTCCTTAGTGACTGATGTGTGAGGATTTGGCAGGTAAGGAAGGTCATCTCTCAGACTAGTAGATCCACAGACGAGACAGAATAAATACAAAGTGTGCTGAATCACACCGTTTCCTGTTTTGGACCCCTGACCTCAAAGGGCAGGTATTTTCCATGTACAGATATTCCATCCCTGATGATAACTGGAAACTTCAGTTTACCTGTCATTGTGTACCAAAACATCTAGAACATTGATATGAAAAAAACCCCTAGATATCCAAGCATTATTTAGTCTAAATCTCTATTTAAACTGTACATAAATAGTGTTTTAGAGTATTTTTCTGATGAAATAGTTATTCATAAATTCACAATATGTTTCTACCTTTTAAAAGTTGTCTGAAATGTCAGAAAACATTTAAAATTATGGAGGTTGTATATCCTAATTATATAGGGTATGCTTTTGGCATTTTTCTGTGCAAGTTTAGTCTGTTACTTCACTGTCCTTTATATTGTATTATATAAACCTAAATTATGATTTCCTCATGCTCCTACTTTTCTCTCTTTTATGGTAAGTAGCTTCATAGTTCTTTATAAAAATCCAATCATCGCACTTGTCCATATAAACCATTTTCTCAGAAGAGGCTATTTGCTTTGAGAGCTCACATCATTCTTGAAAAATTCTGCTCATCTCTCCCTTGTGGTTAAAAATAAACTGTTGTACTTCTTGGAAAACAAAACTACTGAAATTCTAGCTTGTAAATCAAATAGTAGAACAAATGACTCTCTAATATGAGCAATAATTTTAACATACTTGATTAGATAGGGTATGTAGCATCTGGATAATTGAAATAAATCCCCAAATAACAAAGCAGTTGAATTTTAATAAAATTTTAGAGAAAATAGTATAAGTTGTCCTATAAGGAACAAAACTAATTTCTTATCATTAAGTTCTCTGTTTTTACATTAGCAGAGCAGAATAGAGTTAGCTAGTGAACTAAAAACCAAAAATTAGTTATGGTGCTAGTTTTTTGTTTTTTTTTTTGAGGTTTATTTATTTATTTGACAGAGAGGAGAGAGATCACAAGTAGGCAGAGAAGCAGGCAGAGAGAGAGGGAAGCAGGATCCCTGCTGAACACAGAGCCCGATGTGGGGCTCCATCCCAGGACCCTGAGATCATGACCTGAGCTGAAGGCAGAAGCTTTAACCCACTGAGCCACCCAGGCACCCCACAGGGCTAATTTTAAAGTCAACTGTTCTAGGAATATAAAATCAGTTGTATAAATTCTAGAAGCCTCAGAATAATTGTTTCTAGAAATAAAAAGTACTCCTTGGCCTCTGAATTGTTTTTTCTGGAAGCAAAATGTGGATAGGTTTATGAATCTCTTTTCTTATGTTTGTTTGAAAACATGATGCTATTTTGTAAACAAACCTACAATTTCTTAAAAGAGATTTAAAAATAAAAAGAAATAGATTCTGTTAGAGAAGTGTAAGTTGGATTATACTGAGATTTTGGGCCTGAAACCGGGAGAAAAAAACACACAATGCAGATTATCTGTTGAAAATGAGAAACCTGGTATCAGGGATTTTGCTAAAAGTGGTTAGTTGCCATGGTAACAAGAAGTAAATGTAGATACTAATGGGGAAGAAAATACCATGTAGTGGTATCACATAAGATCAGAGTGGCAGGAGAGAGTTTTATTTTCCTTCTAATTTAGAAGGAAAAAAGAAGTGAAGAATGAAGTTGGCTAGGGCAGATCAGAATCCAACGGAAACAGATCCAAAATAGTCAGTGTATTACTTCAGGCTTATGGGTGAGGGTATCATAACCCCAAAAGGCTAGTGATGGTCTCTCAAAGCCACTACTCCAGAGGAGGGGGAGAAACGAGGGCTGACTGGCTGGATCCCAGGCTTGACATGACTCTGGATTTAATACAGATGATCAAATATGTGAGTTTATCTAAGGTGAAACAGTAATCAAATACATATATGTGTATCTTTAATTTTTTTCCAAAGGAGGTATATTTTTTAATTTAAGATTATCTGTGGATGAAAGATACATCAAGGTAATAACTTTAAAAAATAAAGGTACATTTTGCTTTTACTATATCATATATGTATCTTATTTTTTAAGTTGTTACATGATAATGCTTTTTAATGTTTTAACTCTTTTGTATCATTTTTTAATTTAAATTCTAGTTAGCTAAAATATAGTATAACATTAGTTTCAGGAGTGGAATTTAGTGATTCATCACATGTGTATAATACCAGTGCTCATCAAAATAAGTGCCCTCCCAGGGGTGCCTGAGTAGCTCAGTGAGTTAAGCTGCTGCCTTGGGCTCAGGTCATGATCACGAAGACCTGGGATCCAGCCCTGCATCTCCCCCTCCCTTTGCCTGCTGCTCCCCCGGCTTGTGCGCACACTCTCTCTTTCTCTCTTTCTCTGTCAAATAAATAAGTTCTTTCAAAAAAAAATAAATAAATAAAGGTGCACCTGGATGGCTCAGTGGGTTAAAAGCCTCTGCCTTCAGCTCAGGTTATGATCTCAGGGTCCTGGGATCAAGCCCCGCATCAGGCTCTCTGCTCAGCAGGGAGCCTGCTTCCCTCTCTCTCTGCCTGCCTCTCTGCCTACTTATGATGTCTTTCTCTCTGTCAAATAAATAAATAAAATCTTAATAAATAAACAAACAAACAAATAAGTAAATAAAATAAGTGCCCTCCTTAATCCCCATCACCTATTTAGCCCATCCGGCACTCCACCCTGCAGCAACCCTCACTTTGTTGTCTGTCATTAAGAGTCTCTTATGGTTTGTCTCTGTCTCGATTTTCTTTCCTTCCCTTATGTTCATCTCTTTGGTTTCTTTTTTTTTTCTCCAAAATATGTTTATTTTTTCAGTGTTACAAGATTAATTGTTCATGCACCACACCCTTTGTTCCATGCAATACAAGCCCTCCTCAATACCCACCACCAGGCTCGCCCAACCCCCCCCTCAAAACCCTCAGTTTGTTAAGAAACTACAAGGTGTGAAAATATAGGATTTATGTGCTGTCTGACAGAAGTTCTTTATATACACATCATACAAATTAATGTAAAATATAACTTGTAATCCAGATTAACATCACTAAGGTTCACATACTGTGTTTAATTTTTATTTGCTTTACAAATGTGATGACATATACTCAAAACAGAAATCCTATCATTCCTCTCCCTCTCAGAATCCTTACCCGCTCTGCTTTTTCTTCCTGTCCCTCACTGCAGCTCAGGTCTGAGGCAGAAGAAGGCCTTGGTGCTTCCCCTCAAGAATCCCAGGTCTCCTCTCATGTTCAGAAGTCAGAGCAGGTGGGGCTCTTTCTGGAGCCGTTTGCACTTGCCAAAATGCCTTTCCCCCAAAGAAACTTGTCCTTCTTTTGCCAAAAGCCCTGAGAGCAAATAAAAAAGGAGAATGATCCTTTTGGTTTTAGCGTGCGCATAGAACAAAAGAGAGGCTGTGACTACGTAAAGTTTTTGCTTTTGGCCAATTTTGTCTTGTCGTGCCATTGGGCTGCCTCCTACCCATTTGGAGGTTTATGGAATCCTTGCCCTGTGCAAACGTGCTTGGCCGTACAAGTAAACACGTGGACAATCGATTCCAGCTCCCGGTTTGCTCGCCAGAGCATGAACCCGGTCTTAGGGGGTTGTCATCTGAGAGGGAGCATAGAGGGGTGCTTTTCAGCAGCAGCAACAGTAGAAACAATAAAATGATCATCATAACACTTGTTCATTTGGCATTTATCATACACCTTCCTTTGTGTTTTATCTGAATGGTCTCTTTATCTCATTTAATTCCTAAAAAGAAACTCATGGGATCTGTGGTTTGTTCCCCAGATTTTAGAGAGGCTGAGGAAAAGTAAGTACCTCATCCAAGGACGAGCCTCTGGGAAGCAGAAGAAACAGGACTCCCTCTCAGGGCTGACTGATGCCAGTGGCAGGGCTCTTAATACTTTGCTGTCTAGATGCTTCCGAGTGACACAACCCAAACCTCTAAGATACTTGGCCTTCAAAACTGTCAGTGACTGAAGTTCTAGAAGAACTTCATAGGCCTAGAAATGATACATCAGTGGATGTCAGCCTGAGAGATAAGACCTGTTTGGAATGGATTAAGATCAGAAGTCTACTCACACAGATGTATTTCTGTACAAATTAATGAGAGCGGAAGATTATGTAGTCATCGAGATAAATGCCGCCCAAAACGATTAGTGAAATTCAACGCTCATTCTAACTTCCCCCACCCCTTCACAGGAACACAAGATAAAAACTAAAACAAACATAAAAGATTGTTGAGCAAGAAATAAAATAAAGCAGTATGTGTGAAGTCTGTTTCTGAACACTCTTTTCTCCTCTGACCTATATTCCTTTCTTTATCTCAATACTACATAGTCTTAATTATTGTGTCTTTTGTTGTCTTGAAATCATCATCATTCCTCCAATTTTGTTCTGCCTTTTAAAATTGTTTCGACACTTCTAGGTCCTTTAAATTTTCAGATAGCATTTAGAATCTGCTTGTCAATTTCTACAAAAAGACTCCTGGAACTTCTATTGAGATTGCATTATTTATTCATTTTTATGTGAATATATATACATAAATTTATTCATTTAATATATAAAATATTTGAGGAGAACCCATATCTTAAATATACTGTTTTCTAATCCATAATCATGATGTGTCTTCACTTATTTAATTTTTCTGACCGGTCTTTTGTAGATTTCAAAATACAACTTTTGCACATTTTGTTAATTCATGCTAGGCATTTCATATTTATTAGAATTTGTTGCTTGTTTATTAAAAATTATAAATGACATTTTTAATATTTTTGTTTGTTCATGAAATATAGTTGATTTTTGTATATTGATGTGTTCTGTGTTCTCAGAAATTTATTTCTTTCTATAACTTTTTTACAGACATCCTAGGATTTTCTTCAAATTTGATAATATCGTTTGCAAATTTAGGCAATTTTACTTCTTTCATATCAATTTATATGCCTTTCTTTTCTTTCTTTCTCTCTCTCTCTTTCTTTCTTTCTTTCTTTCTTTCTTTCTTTCTTTCTTTCTTTCTTTCTTTCTTCTCCCCCTCCTCCTCCTCCTCCTCCTCCTTCTTCTTTTGACTTTATTTCACTATCTAGGACCCCTGGAAAAAACTCTTCATCTTATTCTTGATCTTAGGAGAATAGCATTCAGTATTTCACATTTAAATATGAGATTAGCTATAGGTTTTCATGTATATCCTCTATCAGATTGAAGATGTTTCTTGTATTCCTGGTTTACTGAGAAGTTTATCATAAACAGTTAATGGAATTTTATCAAATGAATTTTTAGTATATGATCTGTTTTAGAGGGGCATAAGACTTTTATTTTTTTAGAATACTTACATGGTAAATTACATAAAAATATATACAAAAAATAAATTATTTTGATTGATCTTTTACTATTAAACAAACTTGAATTCCTGTAACAAACCTATTTGGATCCTCCTTTTTATATTTTTCTGAATTCGATTTGCCAATAATTTCATAAGACCTTTGCATCTATGTTTAGGACAGACATACTGGTCTCTTGCTTTCTATTCTTGTAAGATCTATCAGATTTTGGTATCAGGATAATGCTGACCTTATAAAATGAGTCAGAAAATATCCTCTCCTCTTTCCTGGAAGAGTTTGCGTAGAACTGATATTTCTTTCTTGTGTTTTGTAGAAGTTACCATTGAAGACAACTAGGCCTGAGCTTTCTCACTGTGGGAAGGTTTTTAATTATTAACCTAATATATTTAAGAGATACAGGGTCATAGAAGTTACCTATATATTCTTGAATGAACATTGATAGTTTGTGTCTTTCAAAGATTTTATTCTTTTTACCTAAGTTGTCAATCTGATTGCCAAAAAGTTGATGACAGTGTTTTTCTATTATCTCTTTTTTAATGTCTACGGGATATTTAGGGATCATCTCCCTTCCATTTTTGGTATTGTAATTAGAGGTATGTTAATTTTATTGCTGAAAACATTTATTGCTCTTTCAAAGAAACAACTTTTGGTTTTATTTATTTTTGTTGGTTTTTTTTTTTGGTGTGTTTTCTATTGGTTCTTCTTGCTTTAAGTATCATTTATTCTTCTTTTCCTAGATTGTAAATGTGGAAAGTTAGATTATAAATCTTAGGCCTTTCATATTTTGTCATACAAGTGTTTTTTGATATTTTTCACTAAGTGCTATTTTAGCTGAATTGAATACATTTTGGTATTTGTGTTCTAAATCACCCAGTTCAAAATAACTCCTGACTTACCTGATGGTTTTTTCTTTGACCCATACTGTATTTATGTCATTAGTTTCCAGAGACTTGGGAATTTTACAGATTTCTTTCAGTTTTTGATTTCCAGTTTAATTCCATGTAGTAAGAGAATGGCTTCCGAGGTCATAACTCCCTGAGGACTGTCTCTGATGTCCCGGGTGTTGTACAACTCTCCACTGTGACTGGTGGAAAAGCAAACTATTCCCAACCCTATGGAAGTGCTAGAAAGTTTTCAGCTCATTGCTTTTGAGTTGCCCTTTTCCTGATCAGAGAGTTTCTTTCAGGTATGTACCAGTCATTACTCATCACAAACTTAATTAAGAGGAATCTACAGAATTCCAGAGCTGTCTCAGGGTAGAACACCCCTCCTCCGCCCTAGTGTTTGGCTTCTTAAGTTTCTAATGGCCTGTCTTCCTTTAGCTCATATTTCTCAATTCAGCATGAATTGAAATTTCTTCAATTCAGCATGACTATGGGTTCTTATAGAAGTACCCATATGTGTTAGTTTCCTATTTCTTCTGTAACATTACTGTAAACTTAATGGCTTGAAACAACTGAAATATATTTTCTCACAGTTTTGGAAGACAGAAGTTCAAAATGGATCTCACCAGGCTAACTTCAAAGCATTGGCATGGCTTAGTTCCTTTCTGGTGGCTCTAGAGTGGCACACCAAAAAACATTTTATAAAATATTTTGCCACTTAAGGATAAATACAATCAGCTACATTTCAGAAAAGTTGTCTCATTAAAGGAACATAAATTAGGCTTTCAAATTTCTTCTTTCTAATAATAAAGGTTAAAGACCTAAGTATCTAGAGCTGTGTGTGTGTGTGTGTGTGTGGTGGGTGTGTGTGTATGTATGTGTGTTTGGTTAGGGGTGGGGCGTACAATTTTAAGACTCTTCCCATCCAAATAATCCCTCATTTGTAAAGTCAAATGAAAGCCAAAAAATATGCAATAAATATGCCATTGGTAAAGAATTCTTTTAGACTTATTTCAGGAACCTGAATGAAGAACCAAAAATAAGAATTGTTTTTGGAATAGTGGCATAAAATAGGGCTTGAAGGTCTTTCTTAGCTTTATCATCTACATAAGGACAGCACTGGTTAGCAAAGAGTCAAAGGATTCTGGATGATTTTTGTTTATTTCTTTTTATTTATTATATATTTTTTCATATTTACTTATTTACTTATATAATTTATAATATAAATATAATATATTTACTTATATAATTAATTAATTGTTATATATTATTTATTTATTACTTTTATAATACTCCTGTGACCGCATGTTTGTGTCCCCACAAAATTCACATGTTGACACCCTCACCTCTGATGTGGTGGTGATAGGATGTTGGGTCTTTGGAAGGTAATTAGGTTTGGATGAGGTTATGAGGATGGAACCCTACAATGAGATTAGTGCCCTTATAAGAAGAGGGAGAAACAGCAGGGCAGAAGAGAAACAGCAGAGTGAGAAGACAGCCATTTGTAACTCAGAAAGAAGGTATTTGTCAGGAATCAAAACTGCTGACACCTTGATCTTCCTGCCAGAACTGTGAGAAATACATGTCTGTGGTTGAAACCACCCATTCCATGGTATCTTGTTACAGTTCCCCAAGTTGAGCAAGACAAATATGAAAATAGACATTTAAAAATAAATATGTAGGGGCGCCTGGGTGGCTCGGTCGTTAAGCGTCTGCCTTCGGCCCGGGGTCATGATCCCAGGGTCCTGGGATTGAGCCCCGCATTGGGCTCTCTGCTCAGCAGGAAGCCTGCTTCTCCCGCTACCATTCCCTCTGCTTGCGGTCCCTCTCTCGCTGTGTTTCTCTCTGTCAAATAAATAAAATCTTTAAAAAAATAAAATAAAATAAATAAATAAATAAATATGTAATTTGGGTATGAATAATCACAGTTATGATTAAAATATGTACATAAAATAAAAGGAAATTCACTAAAATATTATCTTAGGATAATGTATCTCTAGGTCTTTCTTTCTTTCTTTCTTTCTTTCTTTCTTTCTTTCTTTCTTTCTTTCTTTCTTTCTTCGTTTCCCATGATTTCCCTCTTATTCAGCTTTACTTTTATAATAGAAAATCTTATTTAAAATTATAAATTTTAAAATAAACTCATAAATAAAATTTCAAAGGCAGTCACCCAATTTACAACATTTAAACATTTAAAAGCAAATATTATTGTCTATGGAATATAAAGTATATGCTGTGGTTGACAAGATAAATTGACAACAAAAAAGGACTAAAACCAGAATATTTCACAAAGTCATGTAAAGATCAAGTAATAATGTTGTATAGTCATAGCATGTAAGAGACAACAAATTTTAGCTACTATCATTTTGAAGGCCTAAAATGGATGTACAGTGCCTAAAACTAAAATTCAAATTAAAAACATGAACTATAGCAATAATTTGGTTTATAAGTGTCAAATGATAAAACCTAGGGAAATAAAAAGGAGAAAAAACTAAAAAGTCCAGAGTTTGGTATATAAGGAACTAGAAAGTGAGGTAGCATTTGTAGATTGCTTTGGAATTTGGGGTGAATTTAGATATTTGGTTGATTATGGAAGAACTTTAAATGTCTTTTTTATCATTGAAAAGATCTCTAAAAATGAAAGAAATTATATATGTTGAATCTCTTTGAAAATCATGAACTGATATTTTTAAATTAGGATTCATTAGTATCCGGCTTTTCAAAGCAGATTTGGCCCTATATAAGAAAGAAGTATCTGTTAGTAAATGATGTCCAGAAAGTGAATAGATGGCTGCCTGGGGAAGTCCATTCACTCAGTTCCTGAAAGTGTTTAGAAATAAACTTGACTTCAGTGGATGAGAATGTCGTAGAAGAGATTTAGCTTTGATTGAAAAAGTGAAGCAGATAACCTTAATCTCTGCCAGATTATCAAGTAAGAAATGTCATAAGTAGTATATTCTCTTTGGTATGTTGAAGTTGGCTTGCACGAATTCATGATGGCTGGCTGTGAGTATTTATTCCTGACCCAACTCTGTGTTCAGGTGCATCATATTGGCATCTGGAAATCAGCCATGGTGGGGATAAAATCAGCAAATATTCTCTAATCAGAGCTTTCCCTCTGACCAGGAAGGCAGTGGTTAAACATTTAAACTAAAGCTTTCAACAAAGTTCAAGCCTATAAAATATTTCCATTCATATGTCTACCTAGTATTTGGGGATTAGAGTAAAATGCAGTTATTTTCTGTAGCACAAAATAAACATTCTTTCCCCAGGGGCGCATTGAGTCACTTAGACATCCTAAAACCCAAAAAGATTACAGCATCAAACAATACCAAATCATAAAAATATGTGTAAGAAATTCCAACTAAGGTCTATCTCATCTCCGTGTACAAGAAAGAACTTTGACACTTTTTTTTGAAATAATTACATTAAAAAACATTTTATGCCTTTATTAGTCACTAAAATATCTCGTTGGTTTGCCTATTAAGTAATCCAGCATAGACCTCCCCTTTATATGTTCATTTTATGAAATGCTGTCCTTTATTATACAGTAAGAATTAAAGAGATATTTAGAAAGAGAAGACTGACTTAACACTCATGGTCCATTACATGGCATGGATGATTGGATGGATGGGTGTGGATGGATGGATGGATACATACATACATCCAACAAGCAATAGGTAGACAGGTACTGTGTTTTTAAATTTCATTCGTTAAATAACACTGTTAAGAAAGGTGATATTTGTCCCACTTTTATGTTTAAAGAAAGAGATTCAAAGAGATTAAGTAAATTATCCTTGTATTTAGAGCTTTTATTTTATTCCCTCTGACTGAATACCACTCTTCCTGTAGGTAATACATAAACACACACTGCATTAGGTATGGCCTCTTGTAGTCTCTTATCACTAGAGGAATGTGGTGGCTGACTAGTACACAGAAGGTAATGTTGAACTGGCAAATTGACATAACACATTTAATTTTCTTTGACATTTTATATACATATGTTATGCAAAAGGCCTTAAAGGGGAGGCTCTTTGCTTTATTCATTATTGTATGGCCCACTCTCTTTCCTACTTCTAGTCCCACTTATAGTACCTAGAAATATTAGAGATGTATTTTTTAAATAAAGGGATGAATTGTTAATAGCTTTCTGATGTCCTTTCTGAAATGATTACTTTATAACGCTGTTCTTTATTTACTATCTGTAGATATATAAAGCAGATCCACATGTATTGCCTCGTTTACTCTGACAACTGAGTAGAGTTTATTCAACTTCTGGATGGAGGAAAAATGCTTTGTTTAAATTTATTCAAATGGTAAACAGCAGGGACAGAATTATAACATGTGACAACTTAACTTCTCTGTCTTGTTCTACACACACACTTTTAATTTAGTAAACAACTAACAAGTTCCTTTGAAATTTTGTTAAAACTGAATTATATAAATTTACATCAAAATTATTACTTCAGCAATGAATAAAATGATTAGAATCTCATTAACTCTTCATTTTAATGAACTCAGATATGCTTATATGCTCAATTTCCTCAGTTAATGTGATAGTATTTTAAAAGTTAAGTAAAATGAGCACAAAATTTAAAATGAGGAAAAGAGAAATTTCAAAAGCACATTCTGGTGCCTTCTGAGAAACTGAGAGACTTAAAAAATCTAAATAGCTATTTGACTTTTTGAAGTGGATTCTGGGTTGACAGTCTTTTTTTTTTTCAATTTATGTCAGTCTTATTTTGAATTGAGTCATAAGATTTTAGAGATGAAGTTTGATTGCAGTCAATTCTGGTTTATCTGCAAATGTTCAATTTATTTTCAAAATTTCATACAGTCCCCTTCTTTCACTGCAGGGTAGGTCCAGGCCTGATGAAGATCTTCCTTGACAAGGGGGAAAAGTATTCAAACATGAGCATCTGGGCAAATACTTTACCAAATCAGTATCTCAAAATCTTTTAAAAATGAACATACTTTTCCTACTCTATAAAGGTAGAATTATGCAAGTTTGGTTGAATAAATAATGGGGTATTTATGGTGTAGAATATTACATAGCCATATAAAATAATGAAACTGACTCAGATGACCTGGAGTGATCTGCAATGTTCGCAAGCTATTGCCAAGAGAAGATAACACACAGAGAGGCACAACCATTATTTTGAGTATACTCATAAATACTGTGAATATCCTATGCATGTTCACTTACATGTCTATGGCTCTTAGTTATGGAAAATGCAGATTTTTATAGTCAGATGATTTAGACACTTCACCTATGGCTTCTGGTTAGGATTGGGGTGTAGGGGAGGTCTGGAGGCATAGAATGGAGAGAAGCAACAAGGAAGAACAACTGCATAAAAGAAAATAGCACCAAATTGTATAAATTACCACATTTTTGTGATTTACGTTGTATGTATATGTATAAATACCTATGTGCATTAGCGATAACAGAGGTACAAAAGAAAGAGGTTTATGTTTACTGACTCCAAAGGAAAAAAAAGTGTGAGAATATTAGCACATGAAAATGTTTAAAGTGGTTGTCTCACAGTTCTGTGGGAAGGGAAATGAGTGTATGTGTGAGGTAGTATTTAGCTTTGCCTTTATATCATCTCATGTGTATTAGTGAAATCAAGAGATTTAAATATAGTAGCAGGTAAAGATGGTCAAAACCTAAAAAAGAAAACAAAAATATATTCTTATATTCACATATGTATCATTGTTATGATCCAAAGGAAAAGAGAAATAATTATTTTTCTAAGCATTTTTGTTATGCATAGAGTACATAAACATAGGACTGACTGTATTTTGACATAATGTGATTTTTGCGATCAAAAGAAATCTTACTTATATCATAAAAAAATACATTACCTGAATATTTTCTATGTCTCCTATGTCTATGTTTCTATGTCTCCTTCTATGTCTCCTCCTTTTATCTGTTGTTTGATAGTTTCTTTTCAGTTGGGTGTACTTTTCAACAAAACTAATTGGTAACATATCCTTTACCAAGCTTTGAAATGATCATCAAATGGAAGAACATGAATATGAGTCATAAAATATTAGTTTTATATTATTGAATGCACTCTAATTATCTCTGTGTTTGCTTCTTTGCTGGAAGCATGTTTTTCTCCTTTCACAGTCATTAATTTCCACAAGTATGAATTTAAACCACCTCAAATGATTTTCTTTTGGTATTCCACACTCCCCACCAGCAGGGTAGTCTAATCTGATGATGTTGGAGCAAAAAACGAATTAATTAGTTTTCAGATAAATACCATAACAATATATTTAACTTTTAAAGGGATAAATAAAGCATTAGATAACTGTAGTGAGAACAAAAATATATTCTATCTATAGTATTGTTTTTCTTTCTATGCATACTTATTTAAGACCTATAGATACCATCACACCCAAATAAATATGTGCTGGCTAATTTGTACCAAAGAAAGAAAAATATGAAGAATAATTTCTCTTATAAGTAAGAATAGACAAGATTGTGGGACATTTATAGCCTACAAAGATTTATATCTTTATAACTAAAATTTTATTGTCCCATTTTGTAAAAGAATATGAACTTGAGTCTCTAGTATTACTAAATAGCAAGTACTCATATTAATTCCTAAAAAAGGATATAACTTATTAAAATAAAATAAAGTTAAGTAAAAGAACATTAAAAATAAAAATGTTCAGGAGTTTAGATACATTGTATTACCATACTATGCAAGATTCACTGCTTCTGTTTCTATTAAGTAGCAAGCAATTATTTCTATGAACTCATATAATTATTATTTTTTTATTTCAGAGTCACAAACAGTAACTATCATGAACAATAAATACAAGCAATGTTTTGTGCCTGGTACTGTATTAAAAGAGAATTATGGATATGCAAGTCAGTCCTAGAAATGAAATATATACATCAATAATAATATAAATGATGACATGATTAGATAAGTAAGGATCCTTTATATATTAGGGTTCCTGGTCTTTCACCACAGTGTTAAGAATCCCTTCTCTTCTCACAGGGAAAGACTCACTGGGTAGCAAGTGAGTAGAAGCTTGCCAGATCAAAGGATCTGGCAGTAAATCCTTGTTAACACTAACTCAATGGCGAGACTTGGGCAAGTTCATAATCTGATTCAGTCTCTCTCTCACTCGCTTTTCTTCACAGGGAAATAGGAACAAATACTATCTATTCCGCATGGTTTGTTAGTATTATTTAACAAGATAATGTATCTCCACATAAATGTTATTTTTTTTTCCATTTTAACTAAGACCTTTCTCTACTCCATTTTCACTCCTACAACCTCCCTCTTTCTCTGCTCCCCTTTAGAGAAACACCCCTTGAAGGATATTTCTATAGTTAGTACTCTATTACTCTCCATTAAAAAAAAAAAAAACTCACTACAGCAAGGCTTGCTTCTCCTCCTCAGATACCACTCATGTCATATCTGCAATGATATCCACATAGCTAAACCCAAAAGTCAGTGCTCAATCTTTGTCTTGTCACAGTTGATTTCTTTTTCTCCTGGAAATACACCAAGTTCTCATGACTTCTTTCCTATGTTATAGGCTACTTCTTAATATCTTGGACTGTTCCTGCTCACCTCCTCAATTCCTGAATTGTGCCTCCAAGCTCAGCTTTTGGGCCTCTTCTCCATCCACCTAGACTCTTGGTGATGACACCCAGTTACATGACTTTGAATACAGTTTATATGCTGATGATTCCCAAGTTTTTTCTTTCTAGTCTGTATTCCCTCCTGAACTCTCTAGACTCATATATATTCAACTGCGTTCTGGACATCTCTAGCTGGGAATTTAATATATTATCTTAAAATTAACTAAGCCAAAATTAAGCTCCTAATCTCCCCTCCCATACCTCCTTTACGTAGAGTATTCCTCATCCCAGAGGAATGGGATGGCTACATCCCATTGGATGGCTACAACATCCATCCAACCATTCAGGCCCCAAACCTTGAAGTCATCATTGATACATCTAATTAATTGGAAATTCTTTCATCTCTCACTTTAAAAATAACCAAAATAGAAATATCATCACTTCTGGTGCTATTACTCTAGTCCTAGCCACGATTTTCTCTCCTGGATTTCTCTCCCATGTGGTTTCTGTTCCTACTCTTGTCCTCCTCTCTTTCCTTAAATCAGAAATACTGTAAGCTTTTTAAAACTATAAGTCAGATTGTGTTTTTGATCTGCTGTGTTCCCTCCTGTGACTGCCTATCACTCAAAGTAAAAAGTGAAGTCCTTAAGACGGTCTTCAAACCCTGCATAATCTGGTCTGTTATTAATTTTTTAGTATTTCTTTTTTTCTTTAAGATTTTATTTATTTGAGAGAGAAAGAGAGAGAGAGAGCAGGGGGGGGGACAGGGGAAGAGGAAGAGAGAGAATTTCAAGCAGACTCACCACTGAGTGTGGAGCCCAACTCAGGGCTCCATCTCCTTGAGATCATGACCTGAGCTGAAATTAAAAGTCTGATGCTCAACCAACTGAGCTATCCAGGTATCCTTAGACTTTCTTTGCAACTGCTCTTCCTTTTCCTCACTTGTCTCCAGCTACTAGCTTCCTTGCAGTTTAGAGAATATCTCTAGCATGTTGCTCCCAAGACTTTTGTAATCTTGTTTCGATTTCCTAGAATATGTTTTCTTTAGATATCAGCAAAACTTGCTCCTTTTCCTCCTTTACACTTTGTTCCCTGACCTCGGGCTTTAAAATGCAAATCTCAGCGCTTGTTATCTCCTTCCTCTACTTGATTTATTTTGGTTGCATTCACTACTGTGTTATACACTGCATTATTTACTCCACTAAGGAAAATGAGAATGTATGTTCCATCAGGATGGGGTCCTGGTCTGCTGTGTTCAGTGCTATATCCCAAGAATACTCTCTGTTGTATAATAAAGGATCAATAAATATTTATTCATGGAATGAATGAATGAACAAGAAAGAACTTTGTGAAATAGAAAGCACTATAAAAACAGAGCTTATTATGTTTTCCCTAGTATTACAGGAAACACTATGAAAATAGCTAAGCATCCATCTGAGGTGAACAGTCAACTCTGGAATGTATATACATTGAATGTCTGTACAGTGGAGAGTACCCAGGTAGCTGGTACATAACAACCCTTGTCTGCTACATAAACATTCAGTTATTATATACAATATATTCTATATCCTGTGTGCTAGATTTGCCCTCAATTATTAACAGTCTGCACTGCTATTAGGATATAGGCATTTTGAGAGCAAAGACCATAAAAAACCAGGCCAGATCAATGTCATATGACAATGTGGTTGTTGTAAAATCAGCAATAGGTGTTGATTTTAGCTCTTATGTCCCATTGAGTAGGAATATGTTAGCAAAAAATGCTATGAACTTCAAACAATAATTAGAAGAATCAAACTAAAGCTTACAGCAGCTTTAGAGGAAGATACAGGTGAGTTTCCTGCAGAGTCTGTATTATACAGCTTACTTGGTGAAAACTAACTCTCCTTGGCAAGAAACAGCACTGGTAATGAACATGGAATTTATGTAGTTATAGGCTCTGAATGAGAATGGCAGTGCCCAGCAGCTAAATTTATATTTTTATTGATTGCTTCTTATCCATTGCTACATGACTCTACACCTTTTTTTCGGGGATTATGTACAGAATCTTAAATGCCTTGGATGAGTCAAGGGGTAAGTTTTGAGTGACAGGCTTTCTCTTATATTTACTTTGAAAGTCAGAACAGAAAACTTTGTTGGCCAAAGATTAGCGATAACACAGTATTCTGAAATACAGTGTGGTGAAAGTACTGTTTTAGGAATGCGCCCAGAAGAAAAGATGCATCGTGGGGTTTTTTGTTGCTGTTGTTGTTGTTGTTTTTCTTTCCCGTTGTAACCACAGCAACTGCAATGGTGACTTTATATTTGAAGCCTTTCAAGCTGCTGAGGCTTTGCATGGGGAAAAAAAAAAAAAGAAAAGAAAGGGGGAGAAGTAAATAAGGTAACATCCCCTCTTTCCATCTCAACATTTGGTGTCTCAGTTCTGGATTTGTATTTCCAGGGCTTGTGCCACTGTCTGCTTTCTGTTTTCCCTGATTCCAGGGGCTCTCTTCCCATCCTCCATGATGCCATCACAGCAATTTTCCTAAAACATGAAACTGGCTTCATTTTCCTCTGCTTTAAGTCTTAAAATGTATCTACAAGTATAGTCTGCATCTCCTAAAAGGATCATATGGTTCTTATCCTTCCTTTATTAATGTGTTGTATCAGGTTGATTGATTTGCAAATATTGAACCACAACTTGCAGCCTAGGAATGAATCCCACTTAATCATGGTGAATGATTCTTTTAATGTAGTGTTCGATTCGATTTGCTAGTATTTTATTGAGAAGTTTTGAATCCATGTTCATCAGGGATATTGGCCTGTAATTGTCTTTTTTACTGGAGTTTTTGCCTGGTTTTGGTATCAGGGTAATGCTGGCCTCATAGAATGAATTTGCAGGTTTCCCTTCTATTTCTATTTTGTGGAAAAGTTTGAGAAGAATAGGTATTAACTCTTCTTTAAATGTTTGGTAGAAGTGAGGCCATCTGGATTCAGACTTTTGCTTGTTGGGAGTTTTTTGATAGCTGATTCAATTTCTTTGCTGGTTTTTGGTCTGTTCAAGTTTTCTATTTCTTCTGTTTCAGTTTTAGTAGTTATACATTTCTAGGAATGTATCCATTTCTTCCAGATTGTCTGATTTGTTGGCATGTAGTTTTTATAATATTCTCTTATAATTGTATTTCTGTGCTGTTGATACATATATAGTCAGTATAAGGCTTCCAGAACCTTACTGCTCCATCTGAAGGTGATGATGACAAGGAGGATCTTATTACCCAGATACTAGGAAGATTGATTGATTGATTGATTTATTGATTGATTTGACAGAGAGAGACACAGTGAGAGAGGGAATACAAGCAGGGGGAGGGGAAGAAGGAGAAGCAGGCATCTGGTGGGGCAAGGAGCCTGATGTGGAGCTCAATCCCAGGATTCTGGGATCATGACCCAAGCCAAAGGCAGACGCTTAATGATTGAGTCACCCAGGCACCCCTAGGAAGATATTTTAGATGGCTACTTTGTTTTGTTTTGTTTTATTTTTTGCTATTCACAGAATCCCTGTAAAGTAAATATCATTCTCTCTTTCTAACAAATGAGACTCACATAAGTTATTTAGTATGCTCAAAATCACTCAGCTACTTGTGGTGGGTCAGAGCTATGAGCTTATTTGACTTCAAAGTTCATGTTGTTCTCTCTATGATCATACCATATAGCTTAGCTGGATGAACCTACTTGGAGTTCCCCAGATGCTTCTCAACGTTTGTATATCCCTATGCTTTAATGCAGTTTGCTCTGAAGTGCTCTCTCCCCTTGATCGCTTGAAAGTCATTATTCATCCATCAAAGGACTAACACTCCTTTTTCTCTGATTCCCTCCCCACTATCCTTCCTGCCTAGAGGCATTTAGATAATAAACTCCCTCTACAACCGTCAGTGAATCCTGGATATAACTCTATTACCACATCTTAAATTATCACATTAATGATTAAGGTTTGTGTGTCTGACCCGATTTTTGGACTAAAATTTCACTTAGGGCAAGTGTCATGAATTATTCTTTATACATTTTATAAACATAATTTTAAGTAATCCTAACACATTATAATTAAAGGATAAGAAAAATACTTTAGAAACAATTACATTTTGTATGTTTTGTGCATTGCACCACCTGCTGTTGAGAGATATTTATCTCTATTTAGCCATGGAAACCCCTATTTCTTTTTTTTTAAATCAACTCACTTGGCATCTCTGAATTGAATTCTTTGAGGCTCCATTTTTCTGCTGTTCTGTGCTAACCAGGTACTTTCCTTATGTTGTTTTGTGTAGCTACTTTTTGCTTATGTGGCTAATTAAGGGCTGAGATTTGTTGGTCTTCCTGTGGTGCTAAGGTTCACTGGGGAATAAAAGGAGGGTGCCATTTCAGATAACACAGAAATTTCTATAAAAACTGGGAGAATAAGTAACCATTACTGGAGGTAGCATGATATCTTTTATTTATTTATTTATTTATTTATTTATTTATTTATTTTTTGCATGGTATCTTTTAGATGGCCAAATCAGACATGTTGAATATCTTTGCTTAGTTGTATTCTGTTGCCTGCTGCTTGGCTGAAAGGGTAATGATTTCAGGAGGCACATCCCGGTTCTGTTTCTTCTGACCTCTTTGGCTTCTCTTGGTCTAGCTTACCCTAAACTGTATATATCCATTGTCCATTTTTTTTTTCTGTCAAAAGGAATCATTAAATTCCTAATACCTAGGTAAAAGAAATGAACACATTCCCCTGCCCCTGTGATGTGGAACACAAAGAATAGATAGTGTTAGGAGGAAGATCATCCCCTATGAATAGTCCATTTAGATTGTGATTTCTTTTCTTTTTTTTACCTCAACTTTAAAAACTCACTCTACAGCTGCTGAAAAAAGGATAACATATTTAACACAGAAAATGAAATTTGCATACTAATTCCTACTATACAAAAGGAAAAAAGAAAGCTAGAGTTTTGATCCTAGTATCTTTTAAAACTATTTGAAGATTATGTAGACATATTTGTAGTTTTGGATATGATGTGTACATTCAAGAAATAATCTATAATAGTGTACGCGTACTTACTATAAGCCCGACATCATGGCAGGTATTTTCATTACCAAAGTAAATATGTTAATTTCTTCCCTCAGTAATCTGGATTGTAGCTGATGATACAGACATATACATAGATAATTATAACACAATGAAGAAACAGTTGAAATGCACTATCTTATTGTAGTGCAGATCCATACTTCCAAAATAATTTAAAAGAGAAAAACAACTAACCCTATTACAATCCAGCTTGAAACCTTTGAATATTTTTCTAGTGTCTAATGGAAAGAAGTCATCATTATGAGGTCTTCTGTGATATATTCCCTGCATACTTTTCTAAACTTATTCTTTTTTTAAAGTTTTTATTTAAGTCCAGTTAGTTAACATGGAGTGTAATATTAGTGATGTACAATATAGTGACTCGATCCATACTCTCACACAATACCCAGTGCTCATCACAAGTGCACTCCTTAATCCCCATCACCTATTTCACCCATCCTTCCACTCCCTTCCCTTCTGGTAACCATCAATTTGTTCTCTATAGTTAAGAGTCTATTTCTTGGTTTGCTTCTTTCTTTCTCTTTTTTCCCTTTGCTCATTTGTGTTGTTTCTTAAATTCCACATCTGAGTCACATCATATGGTATTTGCTTTCTCCCATACACTCTAACTCCATCCGTGTTGGGGCAAATGGCAAAATCTCATTCTTTTTTATGGTTGAATAATATTCCATTGCATAAATATACCACATCTTCCTTATCCATTCATCAGTTGATGGACACTTCCACATCTTGGTCATGTAAGTAGTGCTGCAATAAAAACAGGGGGCACATGTCCTTTTAAATTAGTATTTTTGTATTCTTTGTGTAAGTACCTAGTGGTGTCATTGCTGGATAGTAGGGTACTTCTATTTTTAACTTTTTGAGGAAACTCCATACTGTTTTCCACAATGACTGTGCCAGTTTCCATTCCCAGGGTTCTCTGTCTCACACGGTTGCCAACACCTGTTGTTTCTTGTGTTATTGATTTTAGCCATTCTGACAGGTGTGAAGTGATATCTCATTGTAGTTCTAATTTGCATTTCAAAATCAGTGATAATCAGTGATTTTGAGCATTTTCATTTGTATATTTTTGGAAAAATGCGTATGTCTTTTGCCCATTTTTTAATTGGAATATTTGGGATTTGGGTGTGGACTTGTGTAAGTTCTTTATATACTTTGGATACTAGCCCTTTATCAGATATGTCATTTGCAAATCTCTTTCCCATTCCATAGGTTGTCTTTTAGTTTTGTTGATCGTTTCCTTTGCTGTGCAGAAGCTTTTAAAAATATTTTATTTATTTATTTGACAGAAAGAGACACAATGAGAGAAGGAACACAAGCAGGGAGAGTGGGAGAGGGAGAAGCAGACTTCCCACTAAGCAGGGAGCCTGATGCAGGGCTTGATCCCAGGACCCTGGGATCATGACCTGAGCCGAAGGTAGATGCTTAATGACAAAGCCACCCATGCACCCCAGAAGCTTTTTATTTTGATGTAGTCCCATTAGTTTATTTTTGCTTTTGGTTCCCTGCTTCAGGAGACCTATCTAGAAAAAGTTATGGCCAATGTCAGAGAAATTACTGCCTCTACTGTCTTCAAGGACTTTTGTGGTTTCAAGCCTCATATTTAGGTCTTTAATCCATTTTGAGTTTATTTTCATGTATAGGGAAAATAATGATTCAATTTCCTTCTTCTGCATGTTGCTGTCCGGTTTTCCAAACACCATTTGTTGAAGAGACTATCCTTTTCCCATTGGCTATTCTTTTCTGCTTTGTCAAAGATTAATTAGCCATGTACTTGTGGATTTATTTCTGGGTTTTGTATTCTGTTCTATTGATTTATTATCTATATTTGTGCCTGTGCTATACTGTTTTGATTACTACAGCATTGTAATACAACTTGAAGTCTGGAATTTTGATGCCTTCAGCTTCGCTTTTCTTTTTCATGATTGCTTTGGCTATTTGAGGTCTTTTGTGATATCATAAAAATTTTAAGATTGTTCGTTCTAGCTCTGTGAAAACATGCTATTGGTATATTGGTAGAGATTGCATTAAATGTGTAGACTGCTTTGGGTAGTATTGACATTTTAACAGTATTTTGTCTTCTAATCCATGAGCATAGAATGCTTTTCCATTTCTTTATGTCATCTTCAATTTCTTAAATTAATGTTTTACAGTTCATTTGGAGTGTAGGTCTTTCATAGGTCTTTCACCTCTTTGGTTAAGTTTATTCATATGTATCTTATTTTGGGGGGTGGAATTGTAAATGAAATTGATTCCTTAATTTTTCTTTTTGCTGCTTCATTACTGGTACATAGAAATGTAACAGATTTCTGTACATTGATTTTGTATCCTATAACATTACTGAATTTGTTTATCAGTTCTAGCAGTTTTTTGGTGGAGTATTTCAGGTTTTCTATATACAGTATCATGCCATCTGTGAACAGTGAAAGTTTTACTTTTTCCTTGCTGATTTGGATGCCTTTTATTTATTTTTGTTGCCTGATTGCTGTGACTAGGCCTTCCAGTGCTATGTTGAATAAAACTGGTGAGAATGCACTGTCTTGTTCCTGACCTTAGGGGAAAAGCTTTCAGTTCTTACCTTTTTTTTTTTAACTTTTGTACCCTCCTTAGCCCATTTAGGATGATGTTTGCTGTGGGTTTTTTCATATGTGGCCTTTATTATGTTGAGGCATATCTTCTCTAAACATACTTTGTTGAAGATTTTTATTATAAACGGATGTTGTCCTTTGTCAAATGCATTTTCTGCATCTATTGAAATGATTATATGGTTCTTATCCTTTCTTTTCTTAATATGTTGTATTACACTGTTTTGTGAATATTGAACCACCCTTGAAGCTCGGGAATGAATCCCACTTGATTGTGGTGAATGATTTTTTTTTTAAAAGATTGATTGAGGGGCGTCTGGGTGGCTCAGTGGATTAAAGCCTCTGCCTTTCGCCCAGGTCATGATCTCAGGGTCAAGAGATCGAGCCCCGCATCGGGTTCTCTGCTCAGCGGGGAGCCTGTTTCCCCCTCTCTCTCTACCTACCTCTCTGTCTACTTGTGATCTCTTTCTGTCAAATAAATAAATAAATTCTTTAAAAAAAAAAAATATTGACTGATTGATTGATTTGACAGAGAGAGAGAGAAAGAGAGAGAGCACAAGCAGGAAGAGTGGCAGGCAGAAGGGAGGGAGAGAAGCAGGCTCCCTGCTGAGCAGGGAGCCCAAAGAAGGACTCTATCCTTGGACCCTGGGATCATGACCTGAGCTGAAGGCAGCTGCTTAACTGACTAAGCCACCCAGGTGCCCCAGTGAATGATTTTTTTAATGTGTTGTTGGACTAAATTTGCTAGTATTTTGTTGAGGATTTTTGCATCTATCTTCATTAGAGATACTGGCCTATAATTCTCTTTTTTGTGAAGGCTTTATCTGGTTTTGGTATCAGAATAATGCTGCCTTCAAAGAATGAATTTGCAAGTTTTCCTTCCATTTCTATTTTTGGAACAGTTTGAAAAGATATGTTATCAACTCTTCTTTAAGTATGTCATTGTATTTGCCTATGAAGTCATCCGGTTTGGGACTTTTGTTTGTTGGAAGTTTTTTGATTACTGATTCCATTTCTTTGCTGCTCTGTTGGTCTATTCAAATTCTCTATTTCTTCTTGTTTCAGTTTTGGGAATTTGTGTTTCTAGGAATTCATCTATTTCTTGTAGGTTGTCCAATTTGTTGGTGTATAGTTTTTCATTGCATTCTTTTATAATTGTTTATATTTCTGTGGTGTTGGTTGTTATTCCTCCACTCTCATTTGTGATTTTACTTATTTGGGTCCTTTCTTTTTTCTTTTTGATAAATCTGGCTAATGGTTTACCAATTTTATTAATTTTTTCAAAGAACCAGCTCCTGGTTCATTGATCTGTTCTATGTTTTTGTTTTGTTGTGGTTTTAATTTCTATATCGTTTATTTCTGCTCTAATCCTTATTATTTCCTTTCTTCTGATGCCTTTAGGTTTTTCTTGTTGTTCTTTTTCTATCTCCTTTAGGTGTAAAGTTAAGTTGTTTATTTGGGATTTTCTTTCTTCTTGAGGTAGGCCTGTATTGCTATATATTTCCCTCTTAGAACCACTTTTGCTGCATCCCAAAAGTTTCAGTCCACTGTGTTTTCTTTTTCATTTGTTTCCATGCATTTTGTTTTTGTTTTTGGTTTTTTGGTTTTGTTTTGCTTTGTTTTAAATTTCCTGCTTGACCCATTCATTCATTGTTTAGTCGCATGTTATTTAATCTTCATGTTTTGGTGGTCTTTCCAAATTTTTTTCTTCTGGTCAACTTCTAGTTTCATATAGTACTATGGTCAGAGAAGGTGCATGGTATGACTTCCATCTTCTTGAATTTGTTGAGGACTATTCTGTGGCCTAGTATGTGATCTGTTTGGGAGAAAGTTCCATGTGCATTTGAAAAGAATGTGTTTTCTGCTGTTCTAGCAGAATATATATGTTGAATTTTAATATATCTGTTAAATTTATCTGGTCCAGTGTGTCATTCAAAGCCATCGTTTCTTTGTTGGTTTAGTGGTCATAAGCTCCTTTAATTTTTGTTTGTCTGTGAAACTCTTTATTTCTCCTATTTTGAATGTTAGTCTTACTGGATAAAATATTCTTGGCTACAGATTTTTCCCACTCATCCCTTTGAATATATCATACCAGTCTTTCTGGCTTGGAGAGTTTCTGCTGAAAAATCTGTTGGTAGCTTTATGGGCTTTCTCTTATTAGTAATTGTTGTCATTGTCTTCTTCTTTTTTTTTTTTTTTTCTTTTTTAAGATTTTATGTATTTACTCGAGAGAAAGAAATAGACAAAGACAGAGCATGAGCAGGGTGGAGGAGGGAGAGGGAGAAGCAGACGCCCCACTGAGCAAGGAGCCCAACATGGGGCTCGTTCCCAGGACCCTGAAAGTATGACCTGAGTCAAAGGCAGATGCTTAACCAACTGAGACACCCAGGCACTCCAGTAACTCTCTTCTTTTGTCTTGCTGTTTGTTAAGATTGTTTCCTTATCACTATAATTTGCTAGTTTTATTATAACTTATGTTGGTGTGGATCTGCCTTTGTTGATTTTGCTGGGGGTTTTCTGTGCATCCTGGGTCTGGATATCTATTTCCTTCCTCAGATTAGGGAAGTATTCAGCTATTATTTCTTCAGATAAATTTTCTGTACCCTTCTCTTTCTCTTTTTATTCTGGGACTCCTATAATATGAATGTTATTACATTTAATGGAATCACTGAGTTCCCTAAGTCTGTTCTCACTCTGCATAATTCTTCTTTCTCTCTTTGTTCAGGTTCATTGCTTTCTGTTACTTTTTCTTCTCTTCTTCCTCCTGCTCCTCCTCCCCTTGCTCCTCCCCCTCCCCCTCCCCCTCCTCCTCCACCTCCTCCTCTTTCTTTCTTTCTTTCTTTCTTTCTTTCTTTCTTTCTTTCTTTCTCTCCTCTCTCTCTCTCCTCCTCCTCCTCCTCCCCCTCCCCCTCCCCTTCCCCTTCCCCTTCTTCCTCTTCTTCTTCTTCTTCTTCTTCTTCTTCTTCTTCTTCTTCTTCTTCTTCTTCTTCTTCTTCTTCTTCTTCTCATTCTCCTCCCCCTCCTCTTCCTCCCTCTCCCTCTCCTTCTTTCTTCTTTCTTCTTCCTGAGCAGGGGGAGAGAGAGAGAGAGGGAGTGAGAGAATCTTAAGCAGGCTCAACACTCAGTGCAGAGCCCAACACATGGCTTGATCTCGCAACCCCAAGATCATGGGCTGGGCCAAAATCAAGATTTAGACACTTAAGTTAGACACTTAACCCATTAAGCCACTCAGATGCACCTCCACAACTTTATCTTCTAGATCATCAGTTCATTCCTTTGCTTCTTCCAGCCTGCTGTTCATTCCATCAAATGTATTTCTAATCTTGTTTATTGTATTCTTCATCTCTTATTGATTCTTTTTTAACTCTTTTGTCTTTTTGGTAAGGGTCTCACTGATGTCTTCCATTCTTTTTTTTTTTTATTTGACAGAGAGAGATCACAGGTAGGCAGAGAAGGAGGCGGGGGGGGGGGGAAGCAGACTCCCCGCTGAGCAAAGAGCCCGATGTGGGGCTCGATCCCAGGACCCTGAGATCATGGCCTGGGCCGAAGGCAGAGGCTTTAACCCACTGAGCCACCCAGGTGCCCCGATGTCTTCTATTCTTAAGTCCAGTGATTATCCTTATTATTATTGCTTTAAGTTCTCCATCTTATGTCTGTTTCACTTAGATCTTTGGCCATGACCTTATTTTGTTCTTTCATTTGGAATAAATTCCTCTGTCTTCTCATTTTATCTAAGTCTCTGCCTGCTTCTGTCTGTTAGAAAAGCCAGTTATGTCTCCTCCTGAAAGTGACGAAGAGATCATGTATGGGAACCATTAACCATTGTTAATGGGAACAATGGGAACCATTGTTCCCAGAGAGGTATCTCTATGAATGCTGCTGCTTAGGGACATGCCTCAAGAAGAGCAAATAATCTCCCCAATATGTGTCCAAGGTGCACTTCAGATCACTGTTTCCACACTATATGCCCCTGGATTGTTTGCCTGCCTTTTCTCCAAGAGTAGCCAGATGCCTTTAGCCTCTCCCAGAGTCCAGCCCACTGACACCTAAAACTACAGGCTTTAAGCCCTGATGGTTGCAAGAGCTTAAAAAATTCAGCCCCTTTCACTCTGCAAGCCAACGGCTATGGGGAAATATTCTTGTGCATTTCCTTGTGGGTCCCCCTCACCCTTCTCCATGACCACAGCTTCCTCCCTCCACAGCAGCCAGGATTTGTTTCTCCCTTAAACCATGTGCCTGCACTTTGTACCTTCTTCAGTGTGGCCCCTTCTCTACCTTTAATTGAGGAGGTTTTTTGTTTTTGTTTTTGTTTTTGTTTTTGTTTTTGCCAGTCTTTAGGTTAATTTCTGGGATATTTAGGATGATTTGATAGTTATCTAATTGTATTCATGGAATGAGGTAAGCCTAGGGTCCTCCTATTCTGCTGCTTTCTGCCCCCTCCCAAATTTATTCTTAAAGAACCACTTTAATACTCCATTCTTCAGCCATACTGAGAGGCTATGCTTGCAATAATCTTCTCTTCCTCTGACTTTATGTACAAAATAATTTGATATGACTATATATATATAATATATATATACTATTGTATGCATATGATATTTGACTTCTTAACTAGATTTTAAATGCTCAGAAAAATAAAATTTATGACTTAAATTTATTCTTTGTCCTGACCCAGTGGATAACAGTTCTAAACACATATGAAATTGTGCTATATAATTTTTAGAGTGAAGAACAATAAAGCAAGAAAGAGAGAAAGGAAAAGTTAGTAGAAAACAAAGGTGAGAAGGAGAATGAGAATAGGGTTTGGTTCCAAAGACTGGGACTTTCTGGAACTGCTGACTATATGAACTGTCCACTGCAGTTGCCACCGGTCACCTGTGGCTATTTAAATATAAATTTAATATAAAAATTAAGCAAATTTGGTTCCTCAGCTAACTAGCTATATTCTCTGTCCTTGCTATCTGTATGTGACTAATGGCTGCAGTACTAGAAAATGCAAGACATTTCTGTTACAAAATGTAAGCATTTCAAGTATTGTTCTAAAGGAAACTTAAATGGAAAAGAGGCTCAGTATGTGTTGAATTAACCATATATTTGTGGTTAATCTCTCTTTTCATTACAGAGAGCCATATTTTAATAACACAGGCCTACTATCTAGTCCTATATATACCTCTTCACATGCATACTTGCTTTGATTGGCAAAAGACCAGATGGCTAAAGGAGGATTGTTAGTCAATATTAATCATTTATAACCATTTATTGCTTAAGAGATACTTGTCTGTATGAAATTTAATGTGCTTTAAACATAAATTTAATGTTAGGGTAACAAGTTTCTGACATACATACCAAGTTTCATATTCATTTTGCTAAACAGATTAAGTTGAATGAATTTTAACTCATCAGAACAATCTGTAAACAAATGGAAGATAAAATGTTGAAAGTCTATTTAAGGTACCAAGATGATTGTGATTGCAAGTAGAGAAGAGATAAACTACTAAACCTTATGTGAATCTCAAAAAAAATTTATGTACATTGAGCAGGTATTCACTAAACTAATATTTTTTTATTTCTTGATGTACTCAAAACTAATACCATGTCTAATTGTGGGCATGCTCTATAAAATTCAAAACAGTTAAGAGAGGTAAATTCGACTAAGAATGGTTCACATCTTGGATCATAGCAAATGTCTGAATATTCTCAAGGGGTTCTTATTTACTGAGAAAATAAGAAGATTTGAGTTTATGTTAATAAATTGCTTATACTCAGATCATTAGGTGTTTGAAGAACTCATTTTTCTTTGTAGGGAGTTGTTGTAGATCAAATTAAAGCAATATTTGTCTTAAGTTATTTAGTTGAATATCATTTCAAGGATCACCAGTAGAGAAGTGATGATAGAGTTGAGTGTCCTTTTGTTGTGAAAGAAAGAAGGTAAACTAAAAACAGAATACTTTGAAGCATTGAAACTGAATTTTAAGAGCATAGTCCTGCTTGCTCTGGTAGTTTTGAAATCTACCAGAAATCTGGTAGTTTCAAAATCTAGTTTTGAAATCTAATAAAGTCATCCGGGGTGCCTGGGTGGCTCAGTGGGTTAAAGCCTCTGCCTTCAGCCCAGGTCATGATCTCAGGGTCCTGGGATCAAGCCCCACATCAGGCTCTCTGCTCTGCAGGGAGCCTACTTTCCTACCCCCTGACTCCGCCTACCTTTCTGCCTACTTGTGATCTCTCTCTCTGTGTCAAATAAATAAATAAAAATTTAAAATAATAATAATAATAATAAAGTCATCCTACCTGATACAAACTGTAATGTTGAATGTGACACTTGTAATTTGTTTGTAATATATTATACATTAGAAAAACTAACAGGGTAAACTTGTATATGTTTTAAGCATCCAAATTGACTTTTTAAAGTGACTTAATTTTGTTTCAAAGTCCTATGAACATTTTGTTTTTATTCGAAGAGAATGCATTCTATGGTAACATTTAAGAAAATCATGATGGGTATTCTTTGAGCCATTGTATAATTTTTATTTATTTTTAAAGCATTCATAATACCCTAGTCTCCTGTACATATTCCCTATCTCTGAATTAGGAACAATGGTGAACCTATTTTCCTTTCTTTTTTTTTCCCCTCTTCCTTTTTTTGAAGATTCAGTAAACACCTACTCTGTGCCATAAACTGTGATAGATGTTGGGTCATTGGCCAAGTGGAGATGTTCTTTAACTTCTTAGAATTTAACAGCATAGAAGAGATAAATTAAGAATTTATGATGTAGTAAAGATATAACTCTCATATCATATTACATTAGAGAGGTAAATTAAGATCACAACTAATACAAGTTACCTCTGCCGGAGTAATCTGCTAATACTCTGTAAATTGGATTCTCCACTATATCACTCAGTTTGCTATTATCTGCAACCAAGGAACAAAACCAAGCCAATTTGCTTTAAAAAAAAAAATAAAGGATAAATCATCTACATAATAAAAGTCCAAAGGCAGGGTGTTTTTCCATCAAGGCTGTTGTCTCTGCTTCACCCCTGCTGGCATCCTTCATGCTCCTGCAAGAGCAGCAAATCATACAACTAGAAAAGGGAAAAACTGTCTCAGAAACCCTCATCTGTCTTTGTAATTCTCAGCAATCTAAATTGGGTCAAATATGCACCAATTCTTGTGTCAATCCCAATAAAATTCAGGGCACAACAGCAAAGGAGGAAGGAGGTCCCTAGAAGTTAACAGGGTACTCTTGGCAAAAGAAGGACACAATGGAAGTTGGGGAGACCACTGGGATCCATTCTTTTCAGCAACTCTTGTGCTATACCAAACATCAAATCGTGCAAGTTGTACTAACTCTAAAGGTGGAGAAATAAAGGGCAGTACTTTTATAGAAGTCTTGGTTTCGTGGTACTTCTTCTACAGGACAAAAAAAGAGTATTTATAAAATGTCGTATTATTTGCTATCCAGAAAAATCATTCACCATTTTTTCAACTTACTTATTTTTTCCTCCCTACTTCCCAGGTGGGTCTTGCACATAGAGAAATTCTGGCATGAAAACTGGTTAGAAGATTTACCCAAATTCAAAAACAGCTGATCCTAGTACCATTGATAGTTGAAATATGTGGTCCAACATTTCATTGCCACATCTTGATAAAGACCAAAAATGAGGATATACAGCTTCACATATGGTAAGTAAACAATTTATATAGGTTGCTTTCGATGTTGTCCTTGTTTGGCTGTTCAGTAACTGCTTGCCTTTGACTGTGTTACTTAATAACTGTGTGGCTCAGTTCCTGAACCTCAAAAATTAGGCTTTTGAGTTCCTGTTATATAACTAAAAAAATTGCAGTGGGCATAAATTGGGATAATGTATACATAAAGTCACATGGATAAATAATACACAAACATGAAGTAGTAGTATTATCTATTGATTAATAATACAGAGCTATAAGTCTTAGTGATCAAACATTAGGAAATATGTTTTGGATGTATCAAAGATTATATATTATGACAGAGCGTGGTAAAAGTAGTTAACAAATAATTGCCTCAAATGTCACTTTTATCTGGGAATTATCAGTTCCCCTCAATCGAACTCTAAAAGTATTTACTTGATAGCTCTAGGTGATTAAGGTTGTATATTTTCAGTATATTTTCAATGTAAAATATTCCACTCAGGGAGCACAAAGGCATTTTTTATTACACATCAGCAACACCAGCAGGAGGTCAGTGCTCAGTGATGGACTGGGGCAGGGAGAGTTATTCTAGCTGACAATTTGTTCCTAGGTCAGATGCCATATGGGCCTACTGACATTTAAAAATGTAGCTGTTTTTCTCCCCCCGCACACACAGATTTTTCTTTTCTGGCATTGAAGTGTTATATTCATTTCCCTAAAGAAGCAACAGGGAAATGAACTGTAACAAATACTGTTTATTTCTGGAATGAACCCCCTCAAGTCCTAGAGAATGGCCTGGGATTAAAAGAATTGCTGATATTCTTAAAAGATCTCGCCTCCACTGAACAAGAGAGCAAAAAGCATGATGGCTGTTATAAATAACAATTATGATTTTAATATAAAATTGCTTCGTTGAAGTGGTTTGAGTTTGCAGAGATAACACACAAATTTTTATTTTTACTAAATAAATCCATAGAGATAAACGTAGTTCCAAAAAATATTAAATGAAGGATCTGAGAAAAGGCTAACTTCATGTTCCTCAGATGACAGCCTTAGATCAGATGGTTAATGCTTTTAATTGATCTCTGATGAGAACCCTGAGGCATAAATCCAATTAAGATTTATATGGATATGTGCATAAAAGTCAAATAAACTACTCTATATTTTATCAGAATAGAAATTTTTGAAATTGGAATGTATGAAAGTGAATATATTTAGGTTACCTAATTAGGAGTTGCTTAAAATAATTTTGTAATAATATCATTGTTTGTCACATATGGAGAATACTCGTAAATCTCTAGTTGTAAAAGGTACAGTTATAATTACAAATATGCTACTAAAAATTCATCAGGAAGATGATACATCCAAATTGAGTCCTTTTTCTTGCATATTTTTTCAAGACAATTGAATTATTTTCCTTTTTTTCCTCTCAGGTATGAATATAATACCATTAATTTATTATTAAGGAAGTAATGACTTTAATGGAGAGATGAAGGAATTTAATATTCAAAGTTGAATTACCTAACCTAATTCAATCATCTAGTAAAGGCCATGCCAGGACCAGATATTCAAGCCCCCAGTTTTTTGTTCCCCACATGTCACCATGCCTAGAAATAATTTAAGTCAACCTTCAACTCAATATATGAATTCAGATTATAATAGTTCAAAAAGAGACCATTTCTTCTCTGATTAAACAGAGATTCGGCATACTGTTACCCATTTCATTTTTCTTTTTAATTTATTATTTTTCAAGATTTTATTTATTTGAGAGAGAGAGAGAGGGAGAGTGAGAGCAGGAATATAAGCTTGTGGGGGAGGGGAGGAGCAGAGGAAGAGGAAGAAGCAGACTCCCTACTGAGCAGGGAGCCCAGTGTGGGCTTGATCCCAGGACTCTGGGATCATGACCTGAGCGGAAGGTAGATGCTTAACCAACTGAGCCACCCAGGTGCCCCACCCAATTTCATTTTTTGATAGTTCTAAATTGTTTAGTTCTTTCTAATATTAAGCTGAGAGTTGCCTTTGGACAACTCTCATTCATTGCTTCTCCATTTATGATCTAGTACAAAAAAGAACACATATTTCTTTCAAAAAGTAAGTCAGCTCTTATAATACCTCCACCCCTCCACAACTTGATGTCTTCTTTCTCAAATCAGAACAGTTCCATCAATCATTCTTTATGCATTGAATGCAGTAGGTGCTCAAGACTCACCTGCTGAGATAAATTTAAATGGATTGAATTATTTATAAAGTTTTTACTATGATTTCTTAAGTAAAATTCTTTGATTACCCGCCTGAAATTTTGCATCTGGAATAATAACAACCAAAAAGCAAAACAAAACAAAATCCCCCTCCCCCATATATACACAGAAACATAATTTTTTTTTTTAAGATTTTATTTACTTGAGAGAGAGAGATTGGGAGAACAAGTGAGAGGAGGGACAGAAGGAGAAACAGATTCCCCACGGAGCATGGAGCAACTCCAGACTCAATCCTAGGACTCTGAGATCATGACCTGAGCTGAAGGCAGATGCTTAACCAACTGAGCCACTCAGGGTTCCCAGAGAAACATAATTCTAATACAGTTTAACTGTAGTATATACTGAAGATTAGTGAGATTCTAAATGAACTTTTTTTTCTTGGTTTAGTAGTAAGGTATATAAGTGCTGTTTTTACCTGTTCTTATGACCATTAATATGCATTTGCCAGATGACCTGTGTATATGGAGATGGTCTTTTGATGTGGAACAGAAAAGATCTAGATATGAAGTGATCATAAGATCATGTCTCCCTTAAATTCATCAGCTATATTATACTGGATACCTCTTAATGTTCACTGTGTAAAAATGCCCTACAATTAAAGACCATTATAAGAAGCATGTCCCAAAGGAGTTTGCTTTCTCTATTTTGTTTCTGGAAACCCAGGTTCTTATCTCATATGAACTAATAATAGAACATGGTGAGTTTGCTTGCCTCAAGTTTAAGCCTCAATTTATCCTTCGTATTGATAATATAGTTACTTTTAGAATATACATCTTATATTTTTGCTGTAAGTAGAACTTACCTTAGATTTACTTGAAAAAAAAGGTCAGAGAATTTGTCAGTTTAAGAGGTATCAAATATGATATAGCTTCACTCATAGCTAGATCTTTTCTATTCCATGTCAAAAGACCATCTCCATATACACAAGTTATCTGGCCAATGTACATTAATGATCACAAGAACAGGTAAAAACAGCACTTACACACCTTACTACTAACCCAAGAAAAAAAGTTCATTGAACTCCAGTCCAAAGACTGGAAGGGATCATATAGGTAATGGAAAGTTGTTAAAAGTTTTAGAATAGGAAACAAAAACAATAAAAATTTTGATCCAAGGAGATAATTCTCGTAGTGCCTGACAGAAAAAAAATTACTAAAGGTAAACTGGAAGTAAATGAAATAGAAAATTTTCACTTTGTTCTTTGTATTATTGACAGGCCGGGGCAAATAATATAAAAAAGTTAATCCTCTACTTGCTAGACTATGAAACAGGAGTGATTCCAGTATTTTACAAAAAAAACCACAAATAAATGAATTAATGTGATATTTCAAAATAAATGTGTTAATAAATGTGTTCAAAGGAAAGATAAGGTAATAAAAATTATGGTGAAACTATAGTGAACTACTCAAATTCTCAATATCCTTATATGAATGTAAACAGGTAGCTGTTTCAACATTACTACATTACTACAACATTCAACATTATGCCTTCTCAAATACTCTTTAGAATTAAAAGTAATGAAAATGTAAAAATGATATCCATATCAGTACATAGATTAAGGCATTTGATGTTTAACATGCATAACTTATAATGGGCAGTGATAGGCAGATGGGAAGTTAGAGGGTCTGTATGTGAGCGTAATAGAAAATAACCAAGATAATGAAACATTGACTGTACAGCTTTTATAATTGCTATCCATTTATTAATCCCATCAGTTTAATTTAAAGCAATACACAACACAGTAAGAAAACTAATTCATGGTTACCATGGTAAATTCAAACACATATAAAAAGCCAGCTGTGAATCAGTGTTAACATTCAGTTATTAACTCAATCAGCTTCTGTTAAAGGACCAACTACCATAATACAAAGGCAATTAACAACTACCACGGGACAACCATGTGTTTTGCACACTTTTTCATTATTATGTGTCAGGAAATACTTTGATAGTATTATCCACATACCATCACCCACCACAGGGTCACCAAAGCTGCAAGTAATTTCTTATGCTAGAATAATGAAATATTTGAATTTATAATATAAATAAAAGTGAGAGTTATTAAGTATTAACCTGTTATATTTTAAATGTATTTTATACTATGATTACATCAATTGATAAAGTGACTATTCTCTTACTATTCTCTTTTAGTCACAGTGAATACTATTACAAATAAATGAGTCTATTGTTAAAGTTGAATAACAGCAGTAAAGCAAATTTCATGACTGGATTAATAAGAAGAAAAACATGAACTTGTATTAATCAATACAATTCATTGATTTTCTTTATTTAAAGGTATCAATATCAATATGATCCAGAGTTCTCTCCACATTCTATCCAGTATGTATATACACATGCGTATGTGTGGGTGTGCATATATGTGTGAGTGTTGTCTATTCACTCAGGGAGCAGAAGAGATGAGGTAGATATTGAGGGTCATTAGAAGATAAACACCTTGAAGGCAGGGGTTTCTGTCCAGTTTGATCACTGTTTTATCCTCAGTGAGACAGAGTAAATTCATGTAAGTTAGATCTGTTCAGCGAATGCAAAGAAAATTGTACCTGATCAAAAAAAAATGTATTTCTAGAATAAGAGTGCTGGTTCCTTTTGGGGTTTGAACTGCCTCAGTGAAAATAATTTTAAAAGGGAAATTCCATAGATGTTTTAAGAAAATAACCTAGTTGCCTACTTTGACAGATCTATATCATTTGCATTACATAAGCTTTCATAAGTGCATTTGGTAAAAAAATCAGGTCTCATTTATATTCATACATTTAGTTAGTCTTTAAAATTCATAGTTTAAAAGGAATTTTTAAAATCCTTTACAGAAGGGGCACCTCGGCTCAGTTGTTTAAGTGTCTGACTCTTGGTTTCAGTTCAGATCATGAGATCAAGCCCTGCTTTGGGCTCTGGGCTCAGTGCGGAATCTGCTTGAGATTCTCTCCATCTGCCTCTGCCCACCCCCCATTCTTTCTGTCTCTCAAATAAATAAATAAAATCTTTTAAAAAATCCCTTACAGAATGCAAATGAAGTGATCTGGTAACAAACAATAAATTACCTACTCAATAGTCTAGGTATCTACTACTAATACTTTTGATTTCTTCAATTTCTTTGTTTACAAAGCATCATCAGATATCTGAGTTGTAGTCTAGATTTTGCTGTTCGGTAAAGGCAAATTGCCTTTCAGAACGCCTTTAGAGACAGAATTTCTGGGTTATTTTTCAATGTGTTTCATCAATGTATGAACATTAATAAAATTTTCCTCATAGAGGGTTGATTAACTATGAGTTTGCTATCATTACTAACAATTTTGGAAGTTGCCTGTTCATTATTAATTTAATGAACAAGTATAGACCACCTCTTCTATGCCATCACTCAGCTAGATGATACATATTCAAGATGAATAAGATCTCATGATCTAGTTGGAATAGGTGGACAATTAAATGGTTTGGGGGGCACACTAGGATCCTGAGCTGAAAGAGTTGTGACCTAAGAAGACAGGTATGAAAGGTGGATGGTGAAACCTGCAGACATTGAGGTTGTAAAGCTAGCCAGGCATAGAGCACTCTAAACACCTGTTTGTTTAGACACTTTTAACAGGCTATGGGGTGCAGAAGATGGTATGAGAATTGGTTTGATGAATGAAAAGTTTGCTTTGGTGACACTGGATGACAAGAGAAAAGAGACTAGAGCCAATATGACAAATTAGAACCATATTTTGATAGATAAACCAAAAAATGATGAAAGTCTGACTTAAGTAGAAGCCGGGGAAATGCAGGAAAGACAATAACTTAGAGAGATGATAGGCTGATAAAATCCACAGTACTTGGTCATCACTGGAGTTTGGTGACAAGGAAGAGTCTGGAAGGAATATAGAATAACTTGTAAAACTGGGTGAATAATTGTATTCGCTAAGAAGGGGATAACAAAAGAGATGAAGTTTTGGAGAAAAAAAATAATATGCACTTTTGGACACTAGATTTAGGTTGCCAAATTATAAGTAAAATTCCAGGAGGAGGGAAATGTATAGCTTTGAGACTTAAAAAAAAAAAAAAGTCTAGGCCAGAGATAACATTTGAAAATGATCAGCATAAATAATAACCAAAGCTCTGGGAGAGAGAAAGTTTTACTGGAAGAGTGATGAAAAGCCATTCATGTGTTTTGTGGAAAAAGGAAAATGATGTAGGGATCACATTTTAAGAAAGTTTTGTGCCTCACTTATATATTAGGACTGCTCAAGCAAATGACTTTAAGAAATCTGAATGAATAGTAAATGGTTATAGGATGCAGAGAAATTGTTAAAGATATCTGTTTATGAAGTGACATGCAATTGACTTATCCCTTCCTTTAGAGTCCCTTCTAACTATAGGATATCTTGCACTATAGGATTCTCACTACAAGAAAATACCCGTCCCTTACTCTGGATTCAAACTGGAAATGGAATTAAAAGGTCAAAATATTTGAGATGATCACTGAATTCATTTTTTTATATTTGTTTAAAATGAGATTCTCCATTCTCCACAGAGTACATGAGTTAGAATGCTTCTAGCCGCAATAAATAGAAAATCAAAACCAAAGTAGTTTAAACAATAAAGAAATGTATTGACTCACATCACCAAAAGACTAGTAGTAGGGAAAGCTTTAGTGATGACATAGTGATGTCATCAAGGACAATGTTATTTTCCATCTATAGGCTTTGACCCTGGCTTTATCCTGTGCCCGGTTTCCTGAATGATTCTTCGTGGTAGCGGGATGGCTGCCAGTAGCAAACGAGGTTGTATGCCTTTATGCTCACATCAGAGGTATAAAAAGAGAAGCCTCCGGTACCTCTTTCTTATGAATGAGGAAGACGAGTCTCAGAAGCCTCCAACCAACCCCCAGTGAAAGGTTAGTATCATTGGCCAATGATACTTCTTGATGAAAATTGCTCCTGTAAAGGTCAGACCCGCTGCTAGAGTTGAGGCATGAAGACCAGTTCCCTCAGTCGTATGGATATTGTATTTGATGTACACAAAATTGAAGATCTGTTAGGAAAGCACAAAGCAGGGTGGTTGTTTGGGGGGGTCAGTGTCAGCAGTGCCTGCAGCAAGGAGCTTCAGTTCTACAGTATAAATATTCATAATATTAATAGTTTCAGAGAAATACATCAAGAAAATTATGAGGCCCTTTATATGAATTATCACATTTCATTGTCATAACACTCTTTATTTTGGTGACATCTTGCAGTGGAAGAATGGAAGTTTTTAGAGATTATGTAATTTACTTATAGTCCAACAAATGCAAGTCTCGATCCCAGCTTTGTCTGTCTCCCAAGATATTTGTCATGACACTTCAGTCTCAAGGAAAATTCTTGTTTTTTCTGCCTCATTTCCCTTTTGTTGATACAGGTATTGTTTCTTTCCAAACAATTGACCAAGTCCTGCTTGGTGACCTCAGATCTTTAGGTATCTGAAGAGTGTTGCTCATATAAGAAATCTCTTCTTGTTGTGAACTCCTTCCAACCTAGAGGCCCAAGAGAATACCATAAAGTCACATGCTCAAAAACAATGTAGGTCCTTAGAGTCTCTTGTACATAACAAGACATGTGCAGCAGTTGTGCTGAGAAGCAGGAACAGAAATAATTCTCACAGCTTCTGCTTTATAGAAGTGCTCAGTAAGGCAGACAAGGCTGAAGCTTTCTGCTGGAAATCTATTAATTTCACAAATTAGAGCCAACAAGGTGAATGAGAATGTAAACTTAGACTGCTTCATGAAAGCAAGTCTAGTTTAGCAAGGTTGCTTAGAGAGTCCAGTCTTTTAAAGGTCATGAAGTTGCAGTAAAATGTTATTTTTCTTCATTGGCTCTGTATTAGGCAAAGTGAAGAAAATCTCTTTATATCTGGCTTGGAAAATATGGATATAGAGTTTATTTTAGGAAACATGTCTCTTCATTCAAACTTTTTCATACTAGATGAAAGAGACCTAAGAAACAAATAAAAATGCTGTCAAAGCCTTTATTTGAAGGTGTTTGTTATATACTAATTTAATAAGTGGTTCATTTTGTTCTTTATATGACTTGATCAAAGGCTTATATTTCAAAAACCTCGATTAAAAAATCTTAGTTTGGATTATAATTTTAATCAGGGTTATTGGATAATTTAGGAAGTGATGATAGGAAAATTTTAATCGTTAAGAATGTACACAACTGGGAAGGAAGTAAAATGCAAGTTAGAGAGGAAAATGATTTATCATTTTTTCTTTCAAGAAACTATTTTAATATATTTTCTAATGGAAACTATATTTATTCATTTACCTTAAAAAATTCAGTACATGGAAGGAGCTATCCACAGAAGGAGATGTGAATTCAACCATAAAGTGGCTGAGAGTGGAATCGGGAAATAAGATTTGTATTTAAATAACAGAAATGCAATGTGAAATTATAAGTGCCGTATAAAAGGTAAAAGTGATGGTATTGCCAAGGGAAAAAATATGTGCAATTGAATAATCAGGGAAGATTTGGTGAGTAGGTAGCCCATGAACTAAATCTGAGGATTTAGACTTGCAGATAAGGAAATGAAGGATCTTTGCAGAGAGTAGGGACAACACAAAGATCAAAATAGGAAAGTAGGGGTATGGTAGATCAGTACCATTACCCCCATTAGTGTGATGGGGGAGGCTTCTTCAGGTCAGTGCCTGGCTCTTTGTTCTTGTGGGAAGAGACTGACCTTATCTAAGATTAAAATTTTTCTCATCTGGGGCTTAAAAGATAGTGAATATGTTCCCAATCTTTAGTGTTCCCTTCCTCAGACATATGGACAAACCAACCCAGGCTTTTGATCTGAAGCGTGAAAGGGGGGTCCAGTACTGGCAGTGAGGCTGGGCTGGGACTAGTTGAAAGTGAGAGAATCTAGTGGGAGAGGGTAGGAGATCTGGCCATTGATGTCTCTGAAAGTCCGGTCTCTCTTTCTTGCACTGGATTCTATTTGCTCTGTCTATCTAGTATTTTTAGATGTTGGATTTGAACATTATTTGAGGAGAAAAAACTGCATAGCTGCACAGAGGGACCTTGAATATCAGAAGAAAGGATTGGGACTGCTTGAGAAGGGATCAGTAAGTCTGTAATGTTTTTAACAAAGGGAATGAACATGACCAGATTTATGAGAAGGAAAGGTTTATGATTAATTTGCCTTTCATTCTTCAGTATCTAAGTATAGCCTTGCAAAAACCAGATGCTTAGTAAGAGTTTTCATTTTCAATTGTTAGGCATATCAACGAACAAGATGAAGTGAATAAGGAAAAACTGGTGGATGAATAAAGGATTTAAGGGTTGCAAAAAGTATAAAATGTTGCAAGAGACCTAAGTGGGCCTTGACTAGGGCAGTGACAGTGACAATGGGGAGAGGCTATGACTACTAAATATTTGAAGGAGAGAACAGACAGGAATTGAAAACTGATAGGGTATTAGAGTCAACAAAGAGATAAAAAATGATTCCTAGTTTTAAACCTGGGGTTTGTGAATTTGATGGTATTAAAAAAAAACCCAAAATAAATAAAATAAAATCTAATTTAAAAAAAGTATACATACATAAGGAAGGCAAAAGAGATATTTTGAAGATGAAAAGTTTAGTTTTGAACATGTGTTTAAGGTGACAGAGATATAAGTATATATATATACTTTTATATATATGATATATATATAAGATATAATATATATATAAGATATAATGATAAGTAGTGGTAGAAGCAAGCCTGACTTTTGCATGAGATAAAAACTACAGATAAATAATAGTGGGGAGGCTTCTGAATCAAGGTAATTGAGAAAGGAGAGACTTAACAGAAGGTGAAAGTCCAGAACGTATTTTGAGGAGTCTTTATTTAGGGGAATTGGAAGAAAATCTGGAAAAGTTTTTATAGATACGATGTCAAAAAGCTATTTTATTTAATGAGAAAATTAGAAATTAATGAGGTGATAGGAAGCAGAAGTACAAAGACTGTGCTTGAACTCCTTCTACGTCAAGGAAAGAAATATTGAAATTCAAGTTTAAGCAAGTCCACAAAAGAGCCATGTTTGACTGGCTTAGCACTCTGTTCAGTATCTTGGACTAAGTAGTTGCTCCATAAATACATAAAGATATTTTAATTAAATGGATTAAATAGCTTAAAAGTCCATAATTTATTGTGGAATAATTGTCTTCTCTGTTCTTTTTTTTTTTAATGATAGGTATAATAAATGTTTATTGTAAAAGTTTCAAACAAAAAAGTAGAAAGCAAATAGGAAATTACTATCAATGTTTTTGTAAGATTTATTCCAGTTGGCAGTAAAAAATAACCAGAGACAGGAGGCCAGATAATAGGTACGAGTAGGCACCAAATGTAAGATTTATTCCAGTCAGCAGTAAAAAATAACCAGAGACAGGAGGCCAGATAATAAATCCAAGTAGGCTTTAATGGAAGTGCTCTCAGGTGAGGTTCCTTGGTCCTGGTTAGGACAGGGCCAAGGAAGTTGCACCCAGGAACATGGCAGGCCGATATTTATGGGGGAGAAAGAGGGGCTCAGGTAACCATCATGTAAGAGTAGGCTTCGGGGCCGGACAATGCCTTATAGGGGCACGGTTTTTTAGGTCTTTGTTCCTTTGTGTACTGAGGAAGGAAGGCCTCATGGCGGGAAGGTTTCAGGGTGAAATTCTCAAGATGGAGGATCAGCGGTCATTTTATTGAATCTCCTGCTCTCCCCAGGACCTCTGGCCTATATAACAGTTTTGTATGTGTATTTTAGGCATTTTTATATGCAATATATACAGATATATTCAGAATAGAATTTGCTTTTTATCCTTCACAGCATATTGTAGGAGGTTTATCATATTAGTACATGTACATTGATCTTACTGTTTTTAATAGCTAGTATAATGTTCCATAATATGACGTATAATGATTATTTTTGCCATACCAATATGGTATACTGACAGGCACATAAGAAATACACGTTTCCCCCCATATTTAGCAATGATGATGCGTTACATTTTCTTATATAAATATCTTTGTGCACAGGTGTGAATAATTTTGTAAGATGGATTTGTTTTTGTCGAAGAGTATATTAATTTCTCATTTGTTAGTTATTGCCAAGTTTCCTTCAAACAGGCAGGATCAATATAACCTCTTTACAAACATATGAAAGCAAATATATAAAGCAACTCAACCACCATTGGTTTGCTCATTTGCTATTTTGACACTAAGGATTTACGTCCCCACACATAAATTTTACTTTAAATATTTAAAATAATATTTCCTGTGTGAAACCTATAGCAATGAACAAGTATTTCCTATAGGGGAAATATGCCAGACTGTTTTTCTCCTTTGTTCCCCATCTCATGATTCCACTAAATATACGTGTTCATTGGAAGAGTTGGGTTGATTTCAGTTGAGTTGTGTAGTGCAGGTGTGGTAACTCTAATAGGAACAATAAATCTATGTTTGTCTAGGGGATAGTCAGGTAATAAATATATGTAAAATTGTCAAGTTTGACATGATTAACATTCTGAATAGGAAGGATCATATACCTAATGTAGCAGGGATAGTCAAATTTAATTTACTTTAATAATTTAATTTAATATGGTAATTTCATATAAAAATCAAAATGTAATGCTATTGAAATATATATTATTAAAATATGCACATTGAGAAAAGCATATCTGTGGGGCAGATTTTATGACGCATGATGCTAGTTTTGACTCAGTTCCTAATGGTGATGCTTGGGGCCCACATTGGGTTTGACTAGATGATTCACACCCAATCCAGTGTCTGAAAGACCCTTGGACACTAGAATGGAGGGAGGTTCTGTGGCACTTACATGTCTGCATAAGGGTAATGAGATCTCCTCTGCAAACCTAGTATTTGTCCTATATATCATAGATTTCTAAAATGGTTTTATTACCAAAAAATATGTTTATTACTCTACTTAAATAAATTTTCATAACCTCTCTGCAAGTTATTATCAAAATTTTATAGATCAGAAAGTGAAGAGGCCCAGATATGTAACTTGATCCAAGTATACATGCAAATAAAGGGCACCCTAGACCTCCCACTTAAATTTAGATCAAGTGCTCTTGCTAAGATACCACAGTTATTCCTGTAAGTACCTGAACTGATTTCTAGGGTGAAATTCTCTAGGGAAATCCCAGATCATACCTTGGGCTCCTCTGTGCTACATGTTTAGACATCAGGACATTCAAAGGGCCTAAGTGGTTCAGGGCCTGTCACTGTGGGACACATAACAGCTGACACAGAACCTTTCAGGGTAATTTGTTGCCCCAGGATGAGCCCTGGAGTGTTATGTAATGCAACTAACCAGGAAAAACAAGCTACAAATTGTAAGGCCTCAACACTTAAACTGTGTCTTCCTGTGGAAAGTGACAAATAACAACCAAGTTACTAGGAACACAAAAGTGAATGTATATCTGAGAATGTCATGGCCTTTTGAAAGGCAGTTTTAGAATTGTGTAGATGTTAATAGAGATTAGCACTTTTCATGGGTCTAAAAATCAAATAAATTATGAGCAGCTCAGTCAAGATAACCAAAACTTAAATGGTATAAAAAAAACCATCAAAATAACTTTAAACATATGTCTAACCTCTTATTTATATCTTCTCAACAACTGTCCCACTTCTGTTTAGCCCAGCTTTACAAGTAATTTTAAACCATTGGTTCCCCCAACATCTATAAAATCACTGTTGTTTCATATAGGATATTCGCTTGTCCCTCTCATCCTCCTATCCATCCACATGCACGTATACCTTCCCATATCACCAAAATAAGAGAAAGCAGACTCAGGAGGATCTGGAGGAGGGGCAGGTTGTGAGGACTGCAAAGGTCCTGCCTTCAGCCTTTGGGAGGAAGAGGAGGAATGAACTGAGAAGCAGGCTCAGTGTTCCCCTGCGCTGCCTCATTGAATCTGGGCTTATCACTCTGGGGAGTTGCAGATGAAGGGGGATATTCATGAGGAACAATTTGAAGAATTTGGTTTACTTTCCTGGCTTTTATTTATATTTTGTGCTTTAAAAAGTCTGGAGATTTAAGTTTCTGCTCAAATTCCAGAGTGCAGTAGTACTCTAATGAAGGAAGACTTAGGGCAGGTAACTCCCCCCATTATATTTCTGTGAGCAACAAAGGGAAGGGTATGGATTACACCTTAGTTTTATTTTAGGAAATATTCTTTTTCCCAGGATGGAACCAAGGTCTGCACCTGACGTAAATTTAAAAAGTAGAGTCAAAATTCATTTTGTTTGTCTAAGAGTTGCTAAGTAATTCTCTTTAGGGCTGACCTCATTTATTTTTAAATATAATATATACTCCTTTAAAATCTGACACACGACAGAGGTATATTTAGTCACCATATGGTAACTGCTATGACAAACCATTCCAAAATCTCAACGGCTTAATACAATAAGATTGTTTTATCTTTCTTGTGTCAGAGCCTATGGTAATTAGTTGGGAGAAGAAAAGCTATGCTCCACACAGTCTTAGGGGCTCTTGTATCTATGGCCATATCATCCTTTGAGGCTTTCAAGTCCCCCAGTAGGTAAATGATATCCAGGTAGCAGGAAAGAGAGGATGGAGGATCACCTTGGAAGTTTGTACCTGAAGATGGTGGACATTGCTTTCACTGGTGGCAAACCATTGGCCACAAAACCTAATCATGTGGCCTCATCTAAAACTTCAAGAACAATTAGAAATCCAATTTTAAAGTATGCTAAGGAGGAAACTAGAACATAGACCTCAGTTTGTGCTAGCCATTTCCACCACATGTAATGACCAATATTTCTCAAAAATCTCACTATGTTTTACTTTTAATTTGCACTAACAAGAATAAAAAAATTATTGAAAAAAAAGAAGAGATTCTACCCAAAAATATACATCTATTTTTTCTATGTTGTAAAATACCCGCTAGATTCTCTAAATATGAAAAGCAACCTCCTTTGTATATTTTGTTGTTCATTATATTAATAAAAAAAATAAAAATTTTTTAAATAGCTAGTAGAATGGTTATGTAAATTTTGATTTATCCAGATAGTAATATATTATACAAGATATTTGGGAAAATATTTAATGAGATGGGGAAATTATTCCAATATATTTTTGATGGGTATTAAGGTCCAACTAATATATACTGCATATGTTTAAAGTGTACACATTGATTAATGTTGATATATGTATATATCCATGAAACCACAACTACAATGAAGGTGACAGATTAAATCCATTGACCTCAAAAATTTTCTCTTGCTTATTTACAATCCTTACCCACTGCTCCCCATCTCCAAGCAACCATTCATCTGCTATCATTGTAGTTCTTAAGTTTTTGTATAAATAAAATTATGAAGATGTGTACTCTGCTTTCTTTCACTCCGCGTAACTATTCTGAGATTAATCCATGTCGTAGTAGGTATCCGTACTTTTTTGTTGATGGTGAGTAGTATTATCTGTATATACCACAGCTTATTTATTTATCCATCTATTAATGGACATCTGGGTTGTTTCCAATTCTGAGTTATTATAAATAAAGCTGCTATGAATAGTCAATACAAGTCCTCATGTGGACTTACGCTTTTTTCTCTTGGGGAAATACCTAGAAATGGAAGGGCTGGATGAAATGGTAGGAGTTATATAGAACTTTTTAAATGAAAATTGCCAAATGGCTTTTCACAGTACATAGTTGTAGCATTTTATATTCCCCCCAGAAGTTTATGAATTTCCAGTTCATTCACATCCTCACCAACTTTTGGTGTGGTCAATCTTTTTAGTTTCAGCCATGCTGGTAATTTTGTAGTGGTATTTCATTGTGGTTTTGATTTGCATTTCTTTAATGACTAATAATCTTGAGTATCTTTCCATGTTTATATATGCTACCCAAAGGTGTTATCTCTCTTCAGATATCATGCCTATATTCTCATAGAGTTTTGAGTGGTGGCCCTTTCCTCTGGACTTTTGATGTCAGCACTACCCTCTCAAATAAAGGAGATGGCCCAGAACTCTAGACCTTCACCCTCTGGGCCCATGTTGGCATCAATAGCCCTGAGGGCCTTTGAGTCACCTGAAGAGTTATTCTTTCCTTTTTTTCAAAGGACAACACATGCCCACAACCAAGTAGCTTTTTTGGCTCATTTCCTGCTATAAAGTCCCAGTATTCTGACAGTCTTCTTCATTTCATCCCATGTCTGTCCCCTTCTATCCAACTTGGCAGTATTTTTGCTTAAGTGGTTGATTGGATCTGAGTTACATATCCAAACTCTCCAGCCAAAATTTGTACAGCCATACCTTGGCCCGGTTTCAGAGCCCATTATGTGGATAGACTGAGAATCTTCCAAATCATTAAGTTCTGCTTCCTTCTTGCTTAACAGTTCCTTTTTTTTTTTTTTCTTACCATATCTCTTTTCTTTCACATTGGCTTTCACGTTGGCTAAGGAGAAACCAGGCTGCATCTTCAAAATTTGCTCCTAAGCTAATTATTCAAGTTCATCACAGAAAGTTCTACTTTCCAATCAAAGGCAGAAAATAATGCAGCCAAAATTTTTGCCACTTTACAAAATAATATATATATCCTTTATGTATTTAAGTATATAGATATATAGATAGATATAGATGTATAGTAGATAAGTGTCATTATACTGTCTACAAACTTCTCTTATTCTTTCCCTTGCTAATACATTTCAAACATTATCCTATTTTGATCCACATATACATGCATAAACACATATATGTATATAATTCTTCTTAATGTTTACAAGTTATTTTATAATATGCAGTTTTATATTCTTCATCCTTTAAGAGGTCTGTGATCTTAGGAAAAGTTACTTAATTTTCCTGTACTCCAGTTTCATTATTTAAAAACACTGATGTTGATAAAATATCCATCTCATAGGCTTGTTATAAGAATTGAATTATAACCCTATGAAACCATTATAACAATATTTGGCAGAGAATGAGCACTAAATAATTGTTACCTATTATTATTATTTCCAAGGGTTTATTTGTTTTTGTTTTTTTTTTAGATTTTATTTATTTATTTGACAGAGAGACACAGTGAGAGAGGGAACACAAACCAGAGAGGGAGAGGGAGAAGCAGGCTTCATGCTGAGCAGGGAACCTGATGTGGGGCTCGGTCCCAGGACCCTCGGATCATATCCTGAGCTGAAGGCGGACACTTAACAACTGAGCCAACCAGGAGCCCTATTTCCAAGGTTTTATGCCAGTGCTTTTGTATGTGACCAGAAGTCCTGGACAGAAACAATTCCTTTTGGCAATGTTAAGAGTGAGATATTTCTTCCACATTTAGTCTCTCTGCTCCTGTTAAGGCCTCATTCATCTAGCACTTTAGTCACTCAGGTGATCATAAAATTTACCAGTGACAATGTGGAAAAGCAATCACATTCTGGATTACATGGCTGTCACTTTTCACTATCCTAGCTGTTTCCCTCTTCATCCACTGTCTGCTAGGCCCCTTTCCACGTGGCACCTCTGAAACTGACAGCCTCTGACACATTGCCCAGAAACATCTTTCTGTGAAGTAGCTATGCCACGTCTCAGTGGCCCTGATATTCAACCCTGTAACATGACATCCTAAAAGGTCTCCATCCTCAAAGCAGCAAAAACAAAAACAAAAACAAATCTAAGTTCAAAATAAAATTACATTTAATTGAGTTAAATTATTTTCTTTTGTTAGAGAAGGAGATAAAGATTGACATAAGGTCAAAGAGTGTAAGATTTGTGCAATCCCAGAAGATGGTAAACCATTGCTTTGAAGATCAGGGTAGGGGAAATGTATTCTCATTTAAAATTTATTAGTAAAAATTTGATTAGTCATTAAATTTATCCATTTGATTCATTAATTTTCAACCAAGTAAGTTGTCAGTGAAGCAGAACTCCATAGTGTGTAAATCCTAATCGAATAACTTAATTTATGATCAAGGTGTGAATTTCTTAAAACATATCCACTTCAAATCCCCTAGTGAGATTCTGTTGGGCAGGCATGAAGAATATACTTGATGTTGCTTAATTTTTAGTCTCCATGTATCAAATCACACTGGTGTTTAAGTTTGCACATAAATTTTGAGATAACAAGGAGTCCTCTTTGTTGTATTTGGTATGCTTATAAACTGGCACCTGTTTTTAAGAATTAAGATGAGATTTTGCTCTATTTTTGAATATGAGTATAAGCCAGTTTAAGGTTGAGATGCAGCATGTTCCTTGGCTTTTCAGACAATTTTTTTCATTCGAAGTTTGCTTTCGAGATGGTGGCTGCATGAACGTGTCTCCCTTTCCTCCACAGCGGCAGTTAAAAATCCATTCAGAGGTTTTAAGCAAAGTTCACTTGATTGTAGGTCAGTACCCGGTGGATAAATCACAAAATTGCTTCAAATAATGTACGTGATTTGCTTTTTCCCTGCTGAGGAGAAGCTCTGAACTGAGAGAGCATGAAGTAAGGACTGTTTCCTCACCCCTAAGGTTAATGCCTCTGTCACAGCTGAAGTCCCCGTCAAGGAATCACAGAGAAGTAGCTTAAAAGGCAACTGTTTTCATCAATCTGCCACCGGCAGCAGAAAACGAATGATTGTGGTTCCTATCTTTGCCAGTGGCAGAGCATTTGTTAAAGTACAAAGATAAGAGAAAAGAAAGGGACAAGAAATCCCTTGGCAGAGAGCATGAATGAAATATGCCACCAAAAGTGCAGGGCCTTTCAAAAATAGTCTCTTATAATCACTGAGGCCAGTTAGGGTGGCAAAGTAGAATGTTTTGGTGAATGTGTTAGGTGAAAATTCCCTTTTTAGTATTAGGCTATTGACCCCCTGCTTGGAGAATAATCTTCCTCAAGTACCATTTTCATCATGTCATTCCTAGTCAAGGACTCTTAGGGAAGAGCACCCTGGTGTCTACCATATTAAACCCAAACTCTTCATCCTGGCATCCCCAGTGGCTCTCTCCACCTGATTCTTGCCCCTGTTGTACCAGCAAACAGGCCCTTTTCAGTCCATTCAAATACATTGGCTTGCTTTCCTCCACGTAATTTTTTTTTCCAGAAATTGGCTTTAAGATTTTGCTCCTCATTCTTTTCCAGCCTTGAATGTTCTCCTTGTTCCCTATACACTTATTCCAAACACACTCCCGCATCTACTTCCATTCCATGCCTGTTGAATTCTCTAAGATTAGCTTTAAACTGACTTCCCTCAGGAAGTCTTCCCTGACCATTCTCCTATTAATTTTGATTCTGCATCCCCCTCAATTCATATTTTGCACTATTTTTAAATATATATTCCACACTGTGAATTCTACTGCTACAAATTTGGTACCCCAAACTAGAGTAAAAATTTAACAATGGTAGCACGTTTTATGCTTGTTTTACCAATGACTCGATCATCATTCATTCTTTTATTTATTCAATAAATGTTTATGTTTACTTATTATATGTCAGGAACATTGCTAAATTATGAGCCCAGGAATGGACAACAAGCGGCTCAAGGTTGAGGGAGTACCTGAAGTCTAATTAAATTAAGATCTGAGTGTCGTATAAGTGCAGAAGAAGTTCAGATAAAGCTTTCTGAAACAAACAAAAACCGGTCATGTCTTAACCTATATGTAACTGTATTTGGGATAAACTAGGAATTTCTGTGAAAGAGGATACATGATCAATAATCTCATTAATACAAGGTAATAAAAAATTGATGGGATGTCAGAATATAAATGTGGTTCTTGAAGACCTCAACCTTAACTTTTTGCTAGCACAATCATTTTTTTTTCCTCATGGGCAGTTTTGCTGAATGCAAGTTTATTTTTTAAATTTTGAGTCCTTTAAATAGATGCCATGCTAGATACTGCCTATTACAGAATTATGTAGAATTTACTTGGTGGTCTCAAAAAGTAAATAAATGTTGTTATCCTCCATGAATCATAAAATTTAGATATGTAATCACTTACTCAATAACCTTTTCTCATTATCTTCAACCTTTCAGCAACATTCCTGGCTATTAATCACTTCTTTTTCATTAAACTCTCTCTAGCTCCAAGCTACAATATTCCTGGTTCATCTCTTACCTCCCTAATAATTTACTTTTTTTCTCATCAATATTTATGAATATAGGGAATTTCCATATTTCACGACTTGCTCATTGCTTTTCTCTATATATTTTCACCCATGTATGTTCTGTGGAAGACAATACTTTTCCTTTTGCTAAATAATCCTCAAAAAAGAAGAAACTGTTTGATGTAACTGATGAGAATTTGAGACATTGATTGGGTCATAGTTACTATGGGGTGAGGTCACCCCATGTGTAGCTTTCCATTTTGCCCTGCTCCAACTTCCTGTGCCCACCTCCATGGGAAGAGGTACACTGAGTGAGGCCGAGACCTTTGAGAGCAGATGTCATCCTTGCTTATTTCTGCCTCTACTTCCTCTGAGAATGGAAAGGGATGGATATGTTCATCTAATATTCACTCTTCAGATCTATCCACATTGCTCCCCAGTGCTTCTGTGACTTTTTTATTTTGTTCATTACCTGGATCTTTGCTTATGCTGTAGTTAGAAGGTCAAGGCTAATTTATCTTCCCTTGGAGGAGGTCTCCTCCTCTGTCTTTTCACTCGTTTTACATAGGATACTGTCTACACTGGTTTAGGACCAGATTCCTAGACCATGTAATATATAATGTAATACCAAAGTACAGCTGATATTGTTATTATATTATTGAGAAATAAATACGATAGGACAAAAAAAAACCTCTTACATTTGAAAATTCAGAGTTTCAGTATATAGACGTTTTGTCTATATGGATAGATCTACTTATTTTTTATTAATATGGCTTAATCCTTTAATTTTTTCCCTTTAATTTGTTTGGTCATTTTCAAGCCAACTTCAAAAGTAGTTAAGTCTCAGATGAGCTACAGAACATAAACATATGGGAGTTTGGGCTTACATGTTACATTTAGATATTCAAGGTAATAGCCCATTTAGTTTTAGACATTCAGGGTAATAGCCCATTTCAGAAGCTATATTGGTCCAAGTTCTCCAGAGAAACAGAACAAATGGATGTTTGTGTGTGTGTGTGTGTGTGTGTGTGTGTTTGCATGCAGAGAGAGAGAGAGTGATTGATTGATTTTGAGGTGTTGGCTTATGTGATTAAGAAGGCTGACAGGTCAAAAACCTATAGGAATGTTAAGGAAGCTGAAGACCCAGGGAAGATCCATTGTGCAGGGCGAGTCCAAAGGCAGCCTGCTAGCAAAATTCCTTCTTTGGAGGGATCACTCTCTGTTCTATGGCAGTCTTCACTTGATTAGATGTGTCTACCCCACATTATAGAGGGCAGGCATCTTTACTCTTATTTATTAATCTCTACCAAAAACCATCCTCAGAAGCATGCAGGATAATATTTGAGCAATTATCAGAGCATCAGGGTCCATCCAAACTGACATAAGAAATTGAAGTCAAAAGTCAAAAGAAAGAAGTCAGAAGTTCATCTTTACCTTACTTTAGACTTTATTAAAAGTTGGGGAGGGTGGGGCACCTTGGTTAAGCATCCAACTCTTGATCTGAGCTCAGGTAATGATCTCAGAGTTGTGAGATCCAGCTCCACATTGAGCCCTGCATTGGGCATGGAATCTACTTAAGATTCTCTCTCCCTCTCCCTCTGCCCTTCTCGCTTCCCTAAAAAGTAGAAAAAGAAGAAGAGAAGAAGGAGGAGGAGGAGGAGGAGGAGGAGGAGAAGGAGGAGAAGGAGAAGGAGGGAGGAGAAGAAGAAGAAACGTTGAGGATGATGGGGGAGGGGGAGGGACTAGGTCCAAGGCTAAGCTTTTGAATTCATATGACTTGACTAGATTTCTAAATTACAATCCCCCTAACTGCCACCCCATCACAACCACTACCTACTCTAACATTGGCTCTGTATTATTCCCTGAAATTTTCCTAATTCTGGATAATCAACAACTATTAAAACCTAAGTGTCCTCTGAAAGAAAAATGGATAAAGAAAATGTGGTACAGACACACACACAAATATTATTCAGCCATAAAAAAAAAAGAAATACATTTGTGACAACATGGATGGACCATTATACTAAGTGAAATAAGTCAGGTAGAGAAGTCAAATAGCATATGATCTCACTTATATGCGAAATCTTAAAAACAAAAACAGACTGGTGGTTACCAGAGGTGAGGAGTGGGGGTGGGCGAAATGAATGAAGGAGGTCAAAAGTTTCAAATAATCAGTTATAAAATAAGTGAAGTCCTAGGGATGTAATGTACAGCATAATGACTATAATTAATACTGCATTATATATTTGAATATTGGTAATAGAATACATTTTAAAAGTTCTCACCACAAGAAAAGAAAATTTTAACTGTGTGGTGATAACTAAACTTACTAGGGTAATCATTTTGCAATACATACATATAGGAAATTATCGTGTTGTACATCTAAAATGAATACAAGATTATATGTCAGTTATATCTCAATAAACAACAACAACAAATATATACTGATGGCTTATTAGGTTCCATGCACTATATCCAGGTACTGGCCATAGCATAGCAGCCTGTTCTTGTGGACCTTACATCTTATTGAAGGCCACAGACAACATAACATATACTATGTTATAGTATAAATAAATGATATTTATTTATTTCCATTTTGAACATAAAATAATGAACATAAATGAATAAATTTATTTTCATTTCTTAATAAATGAACATAACATATACTAAATAAATAAATGAACATAACATATACTATGTTATATATTATATTTATACCAACCACTATGAAGAAAAGTAAAGCAGGGTATTAAAGTAGAGAATAGTAGAGAAACTATTTTACACAGCATGGTCAGAGAAGCCTCTCTGTGAAGGTGATGCTTCTGTTTCAAGCATGGACCTAAAGAACTAGGCATGTATCTGGGAAAAAATATGTTCTATTCAGAGAAGCTAGCAATTGAGAAGTCCTGAGATGGTTTCAGCTTTTTATATTCAAGGAACAGCAGAGGCCAATGTGACCAGAACAGAGTGAAAGATAGAGAAAAGGTAAGAAATAAGGTCAGAGGCAGCTAGCAACAGGTTGTGGTTGGGGATTTCAGGGATCTGAGCTATATTTTCAAGTACATATTTTAAGTAAGTTGCTTTGATGATTTCATTAATGAACAGAGAAAAAAAAAGGAATTTTGGATCTTACTTTATAAGCCAAAGTTTTCTAATGTAAATTCAAGTCTGGACTTGTCAGATAAGGAAAATGTGTGAGGCATGTTGATGGAAACTCTGGTGACCTGGAGAGTAAAAGCCATGTACAACGTGGGTTTCTGGTACCAAGCTCTAGCTAGTTATTACCATACAGGGAATTCAGCTTACAAGTTACAAATTTGAGACTTCTGATAAAATGGCTTGGTATGCTAATCATTATGTGCATTAGGGAAAGCATTTATTAAATCTCTGTTCTGTGCCAGGCATTGTAGAAGTAGCTTTCATACATGTTATTTCATTAAGTCCTCACTATTATATTATATCATGGATACTTTTTAGAGAACATAGCCATGATGAAGGCAGTTCCTAACTTATAAGATGTTCAGAAGCCATGGCAATTAGTTGGTGGTCTGAATTGGCCCATATCTCATCACACAGTTGGGTCAATAAAATGGCACGTGTAAATGAGACTCATCTAGTTTGTCTGAGCCGCCATGGTTTGATAGCTATCTGGGATTAGAGACAGATCATTATATCATAAATTTCAAAATTACTTTCCAAGAACTAGTTAAGTACTCTTAAACTCTTCATATATACCAAGGTTATTAAATAATTAAGAGTAAGAGAGTTGGTTTTGGAAGGATTTCCTTCTTATAAGCTATGCTATGAGCTCCATTCCCAGAAGGAAAAAGGGTAGGGATCTTGACCCATCACAAAAAGCCTAGGAAGAAAGGTTTCTCTAGGATTAATTCAGAAAACATTTGTCTCCTGAATCTGAATCCCATTTGGAAAAATCTCACCAGCCAGAGCGATGGCTGATTTGATGGCAGGAACTAAGTAGAAACTTCTACTACTTTATTATCCGATTATAGAAAATACTGCAAAGACTAGTTATAGCTATATAAATGAGTGCAGCAGCATGGGTTATACTAGATCATGTACAAACAAGAAGAAAACTAACTAGAATTGCTAGATATCTACTGACTAAAGAAGCATTAAAAAAAATGAACTGATAGTATGTCACCATGTCAAGGGAAATGCAGATAAGCAGGTCCCAACAAAGGGGGATTTCTGAAGGACACATAAAAATGTTCCAGGAGAGAGTCAATTTAAACACTGGCTAGGGTCATAAAACTTGAAATTAGTTTATGACATTCGCAGTCAAGTGAGAATTTCACCACTCTCATACTTCCCACCCCCACTTTGTTCCTCAACCTGGGAAAGCGTCAGCTTCCCTCATGACAAGATGTTGATGTATAGAGCACACAACTGTTATCAACAATTACTTCAAGAAATGTTAATGATTAATCATCTCTAGATCAAACCACTACAGTATAACTCATACAAAACTTGTCTGAAAGAAAAAATTCTCTCAGACTTCCACAGACATTCCTTAAACCAGAAGTTGGGAAACTTCTTAATGTAAAAGGCTAACTAGTAACTATCTTACACTCTGCAAGCTAGATGGTCTTTCTCCCAACTTTTCAAACCTGCCACTTTCAGTATGAATGTTTCAATAGACAATATGTAAGTGAATGAGAGCTATGTTCCAGTAAACATTTATTTACAAAAATAGGCAACAGGCTGAATTTGTTCCAAGGGCCATATTTTGCCAGTGTTTGCCCTAAGTGGTGGAAGCAATCATATTCCTGTTTTATGGGAGTAGTGTCATTGTGATATCCTGGAAATAGTGAGTAGTCCAAATGTTAAGCAACCAAAAGTCATAAATATTTAGTTTGACAGTAACGAAAACTTTGCTTGTCAAACTGTGTTTTGTTTTGTTTTGTTTTTGCCTCACTTCAGGTGAAAGAATTCAAACTTTAGAATAGAATTATCACTCTGTTTTTGTTTTTAAGATTTCACATATAAGTGAGATCATATGCTATTTGACTTCTCTACCTGACTTATTTCACTTAGTATAATGGTCCATCCATGTTGTCACAAATGTATTTCTTTTTTTTATGGCTGAATAATATTTGTGTGTGTGTCTGTACCACATTTTTTTTTTAAGATTTTATTTATTTGACAGAGAGAAACACAGCGAGAGAGGGAACACAAGCAGAGGGAATGGTAGTGGGAGAAGCAGGCCTCCTGCCGAGCAAGGAGCCCGGTGCAGGGCTCGATCCCAGGATTCTGGGATCATGACCTGAGCCGAAGGCAGATGCTTAACAACTGAGCCACCCAGGCACCCCTAATGAGGTAATCGTCATTCATTTGTAACATTACCTGTCTTAGCTTTATTAGTTTATTAGGAATTAGGTATGAGAATCTAATGAAGCACCTGATTAATTGATTTTTTATTTTAAGATTTTATTTATTTATTTAACAGAGAGAGAGATTATAAGTAGGCAGAGAGGCAGGCAGAGAGAGAGGGGGAAGCAGGCTCCCTGCTGAGTGGGGCTCAATCCCAGGACCCCTAGATCATGACCTGAGCCGAAGGCAGAGTCTTTAACCCACTGAGCCACCCAGGAGCCCCTGATTAATTGATTCTTAGGATGTGACTTGAAGTAGAACTTTGTATTACACATCTTGGTGGATATAAGAGTAAAAGTATTTTGGAAGTACACCAAGCAGACAACAGCAATTAGAGAATCAATCATTGACAGAATTTTTAAACAAGTTATTAGAGAAGATTATTTGATCATAAAGTAAATTTATAATATATTATTCTTGATTATAGAGAGATGAAAATAGGTAATAAAGCAAATGTAATGAAGATTGAGTTATTTGTTTGGGGGGGGAATCTATAAGCTTGGAAGTTTGTACTTTTTGTTATTATTGTTTTGTATTGAAGTTTGATTTAGAGTAAAAATACCTTTATCTTATTCTCATAAATAGATGTTAGTTCTAAAGCCCACATTCTGAGAACTTCAAAAGAGAATTTTTCCTCCAGTACTACAGAAAGTTAAAAAAAAAAAGAACCTTTGCTCTATAAAGATTTAGAAATATTCTGTAAAATATAGCAAACAATCTTTCAGATGCACACCTGAGTTCACATGAAACTAAAGGAAAATACCCAGAATCCAAAATCAAAGAAGTCAGAAAACCAGAGTTGTTATTTGAAACTGAAGCTGTTTCTGCCCCAAGGGTCTCTACAAATCTCAGAAATCTAGAACTGAAGACTGGAAAAGCCACTTGGAGTTTAAAAAAAAAAAAAAGAAAAAAAAGCCAAGGATAAAGAACTGAGGTCCTCCACAAACCTGAGCCTCTTGAAAGACTATAGCCAGTGAAAAAGAAGACTGAAAAAAATCTATTTATTGCCCTAAGGAGGTGTCAAGGAAATAAGTCTGTGTTGATCAGCAACATGGAATAAAGAAAGTTCCCAAGAATTAAAATTCATAATATAGCAGTTTTGCAATTTGAGGTTTGCATTTATCTTATATGTTAGGTTCAGAAAATAAGAAAAATAAATAAATTGCAGTGTTCATAGCTCCCAGAATTATGTGACAAGTAAAAACAATTTTTTTTTCTTAAGGAACATACCTTCATGCCATGTCACAAGGAATTTTTACAGTTAAACCTTCATGAAACATGGATTCACAGAACAAATTATAGAGCACCTAAGGAAATAAGCCACCTTGAAGGGAAGTCACCAGAAGCAATAGTATAATTAAACTTGCCAGAATATAATTTAATTGGAAATACCAGCAAAAGTGTATAAGACATATATTACATATATACAGAAAAAAGAAACTATAAATACAAGCAAAATGAGTCTGAAAAAACAAAAGAGTTTGCAGCAATAAAAACTACTTTTTAAAATTAAAACTCAAATGAAAATGCATGCAACCCAGCTGAAAATAGAATTAGTGAACTGGAAAATTAATTTGAAAAAATTATGCAGAATATCACAAAATAAAACAAAAAAGTGCACCTAACAATTATGAAAATAAATTCTTCTCAAGTACACATACAACAGTGAAAAAGAGTTTTTCTCTAAATAAAATAATTTAGATACAATAACAAAAGAAGTTTAAAAGAGCAACAGGAAAATTTAAGATAGACTACAAAGAAGTAGTATTATAAAAGAGATCATGTGATACTTGTCTTTCTCTGACTGACTTATTTCGCTTAGCATAAATTAGAAAATAATTTGAACTCTACTAACATATATCAATTCTATGTAAAATAGCTGAGGTGGTATATGGAAGAAACACACACCTTAACCATTTGCATTGGACAAAATTATCAGGCTAATCATCCAGCCAAAGAAGCTGTAGAGTGTAAATTAGATAAAATGTAGTATAAATTAGATAAAAAGAAATAATATTCCCAAATTCTTCTCATGGAACTAGTGTGATCTTGATGATGTTTAAGTAGCCAAAGACATAAAATTGTAAGTAAATCTCATTTGAAAAGACATATAAAAATCCAAAATGAGTATTATTAAATTCATTCTAATAATATATGAGATTAATGTATCAAGCAAAGATGTATTTATCCCAGCAATGCAAAAATGGTTTTGGTTTAACATTAGAAAATCTGTCAGTGGAATCCTCTACACTGATAGAAGGAAATAAAAATATGGCCATTTTAATAGCCAAATGAAAAGCATTAGATAAAATGTAACATTAATTAATGATAAAATAATAATAAGCTTCCATTAAACTAGGGAGAGATTATAAATCCCTTACTCTATATAGGAAGACTACCAGAGTGTCACTGGCAGAACTTATAAACATTTCCTTTAGAGTCAAGTGTAGGGCAAGGAGATCCATTGCCACCACTTTAATTCTCCCTAGGACTGAAAGTTCTGGTGAGCATGAAAATAAAAGGGGTAGTAGAGGAGAATAAATATTATAAATGGCTAAAATATATATAATCATCCAGATTATTTGTTATCCACATAAAAGACTCAGAAGAACCTTAAAATATTAGAAAAATAGGAACACAGCAAGGTGGCTGGGTTGGTAAAGAAAAATCAATGGCTTCTCTACACAATTTTTAAACATGCTTAATTTTTAAATGTCACTTGTGTTAAAAACAAGAATATAAAATACCTAGTATAGATGCAAATGATGCTTGAGATCTGTATGGAAAAAATAACACTTTATTTAAAGTCATTAAAAATACCTAAAAAAGTAATAGAAATATATCACATTAATGTGATATAATCATTATCTTAGAGATGACAATCTCTTCATTGCAGTACAAATCAAAATTCTGAGTGGATTTTTCATGAGCTTGACAAGCTAAATTAAAAAAAAATTGGAAGAGCAGATGGCCAAAATTGACAACTCAATCCTAAAAAAGAATAAAAGGTGATGAGAGTTCCCAGTTACCAAGATTTATTGTCATATATTTATTATAGGATACCGAAATTTATTATGAGTGAATCATAACATGCATCTATGAAAATTTGATTTATGATGGCAGAAACACTACGGATTAAGAAGAAAGGATGAACTATTTAGCAAAAAGTGGTGGTTGATCAATTAGTTAATCAGGTGGAAAGTAAAATACAATTATCTTTCAACCTTGCAACACACACATTACAGATTGATTAAAAACATAAATATGAAAACTAAAATTTGTAGAAAAATACTACAATGGCTTTTGTTAGGAAGGAATCTCAGAACACAAACAACAGTTACCATGAAAAAGAGAGTTAAATTTTATTGCTTTAAGATTAAAAACTCCTATTCATGAAATGGAACAAATACAAGGCAGACACAGGGAATTCCTGTAACTGACAGAGGATTAGTGCACAGACTCTATGAAAACCATCTCCAGATTAACAACCAAAAAACAAAATCTCATGGAAATGTGGCAATATATATCTTGATGGAAGAAATAAACCCCAAACACAAAAATATTATAGAAAGGTTATCAATTGCACTAAATAAACAGACTCTAAACTGAAACCACAATCATATGTAATTTTACACCAAATTGGCCAAAAAAATAGTCTAATGATTTGAAAAGTTGGATACATGAAAGCTATACTACTGACACAAATGTATTTGGTGTAGCCTCCTCTGAAAGAAAACTGGCTATACACTACATAAACACTACATAAAAAAATGGAAATCAGGGCACCTGAGTGGCCCATTTGGTTAACCATCAACTCTTCTTGATTTCAGCTCAGGTCACGATCTCATGGTTATGAGATCCAGCCCTGCCTTGGGCTCCGTGCTTGGTGTGGAGCTGCTTAGGATTCTCTCTCTCCCTCTCCCTCTGCCCTGCCCTCCACCTCTCCACTTTTCTTAAAAAAAAAAAAAAAAAAAGGAAATAACCTATGAAATTGTACTTCCAGGTATAGAGAGAAACTTTGCACAAGGAGACATGCACGGTAACAATATTATAACAGTCCTAAAGAAGTGTAGCATATTTATTTCAAACTCTATAGCTATTGCAAATAAATGACCTAGAGTTACACATATATTAACATTGATGAATTTCACAAACTATATTGAATAAAAATATTATTTTATAGGGATAGGAAGAGAATAAAGTGTGCCTGAGAATTACAGAAAAAATGTTTTAGTTGTTTCCTTCCGAAGGAATAGAGTGTGAAATAAGAGAGGGTTATGCTCTATATTTTAGCGGTGTTCATTATACTGTTGATATATTTTCTCTTGTCTGAAACTGTTCAGAGTAAAATGCATAAAAAAAAAAGAAAGTGTTTAAATATTTTAATCTTGTTTTCCTTTCCTATCATATGGCTCACTGGTCTATGCCATTTTTTGCTTTTGTTCCCCAGAAAAATCTTGGCCAAATTCCTTCTAGATTATTCAACTTTGCTATGTGGATGTTTAGTCTGTATATCCCTATCCTTACTTTCTAATTCTTATATTGTTTCCAGATTCACAATGCTTCTTGGACAATTAGCGTGAAAGAGAAAGGGTCATGTTTTCTACACAATAAAAACTAAAGAGCACTATAAAAATTTTCTCAATTATATCCAGAAATTTCAGAGGCTGTTTGGTATTAAGAATGGATCTAATCTTACAGCTCTGGAAGCAGTTTGGCTCTTTCGAGAAATACTTGAAAGCCCAAAAGCTAGTCCATGAAAACAGAATTAGTGAAACCCTGTTCAATCATTCACTGTCATTTAAGGGAATTAAAGCGTGTATGAAAAGCACATCCTGCCCTATTTAATTGAGGAGAGTAAGTATATTCATTGAACCAAGCAACAAAAGAAACCTGTGTGGTGCAGGGATTTCGGAGATGTGCTGTAATTTCCTTTTCAAATATGTATGTATGTAAAGATACAAGCAACCACAAATCATATTAGTAAGAATACGACATATATAGTCTCAACAAAGGAATTTGGCATATATATTTTTACTAATAATCTAAAGTGGCATGAAAAGTGGGTACATTGATATATTACAAAAACTCCAAAGAACAAACTTCAAATGAGCATCTGTGTTGGTGTAGGGATACTAACTGAAGATGTAATGAAGGGGAGATGATCCACCGTGTGTTACTCTTAGAAGATGCTGATAAAACTTCTCTTTTGAAATGAAGCATTTAAAAGACTTGGAAGACTTGGGTACCATAAAATCGGAGCATAGGGCCCAAGATGGGCTTCGGGAACATTGTCTCTGTATGATCACTGCTGTAGGACTTGGTACAACTCAGCTATGTAGTGTGTGTGCAGGGGCTAGCTTGTCAGAAAATGGTTGAACAGCTGTAACATAAGACAAAGTAATACATGTTCTTGCTTGAGAAGCAGAAACAAAAATGGACAAAGCACAGTGTGGCTCAAGGTAGCATGACAAGGCACAGTAGGGTAACTTAAGGAGCAAACCTACCAAATTGCTTCTAGCAATACAAAATGAAGTAGATCAGAGTGTGGGGAAAGCGGCAAAGAGACACAGCGGCGGCGGTAAACCAGATGCCCCCGAAGGGCACCCTTAGTGGCAGAACTTTGCAAGGGAATATTCCTTAGGCATTTTAACGTAAGGACCAGAAAGTATTTGTCACTTCTAATATGTGCACATAAGTATTTGTATATATAAAAAGAAACTTATATTAGTAACTGTAACAGAAGAAAAGGAATACATAATTAAATTATACTTGAATTAAAGAAGTAGTTCTAAACAAGCACCGTTTCTTGTGGTAGATTCCTTGCCCAGTATCAGAGAAATAGTTACTTTTAACTAACAAAGATGGATTCCCTTGAGATGTCTGTAAATTTCCATTGAAGCAAAAAAAGTTTGTAAAGTCATCTGAAAACATTGTAACAGAAAACATTAAAAAACATATTTACCTCCAGAATGAAGACAAAATGTATAGGTCAGAGAAGCTTTCATGGAAGGTAACTTTTTGAGATGGTCTGTGAACACTTTGCAAGATTTTGATAAATGCATTTGAACAGAAGGTGTCTTCTGTATACAAACAGTCCCCATGTAAAAGCACAAAGACAATAATGAGCTTAGAGTTCATGGGCAACTGTCAAGAAAACAGCTTGACTGAGAACAAAAAAGTGTTTTGTAATTAGCAAATGGCATTGGATAGCTGAGGTGGAGTGAGATTCCTGAGAGCTTTGAATTCCTGGATGAGGAATTTTAGTGTTATCACACAGACGAGAAGAAGACATCCAATTATATGAACTGACCTGCTTAGAATGCTGTTTTAGTAAGATTAACCTCTCTGTAAGTGTGTAAGGACAATTTAAAATGGAAGATTGGAAACTCAAGAGAAATAGGAGTTATTTGCATTAACCTATCTAAGAAGTGATTATGAGCTGGGCTCCTGATGGTAATGGGAAATGGCTAATTCTCACTTGCACAGTTATTTTTAAACTTATTCACTCATTTATTCATTCAGCTAATATATATTGAATGCATACGGTGGGCCAAGTTCTGTTCTAGGCACCAGAGATACAGCAATGACAAAGTAAGTCAAGGTTCCTATTCTCAAAAAATGTACAAAGACCAGGGAAAAACAAAAAATAAATAATTTTTTATAGTGTTAATGGTGAAAAAATAAAATTGAACAATAGAATAGAAAGTAATGAAGATAGTGGTTAGTTGAGATTGGGTGTTTACTTAGGGAAGGCCTTAGAAGAGGTTACATTGGAGCTAGGTCCTTTTTTTTTTTTAAGATTTTATTTATTTATTTGTTTGTTTGTTTGTTTGTTTGTTTGTTTGTTTGACAGAGAGAGAGAGAGAGAGAGAGCACAAGCAGAGGGAGCAGCAGAGAATGGAGCAGAAGCATGCTTCCCACTGAGCAGGGAGCCCCGTGTGGGGCTCAGTCCCAGGACCCTGGGATCATGACCTGAGCCAAAGGCAGACACTTAACCAACTGAGCCACCCAGGCGTCCCACATTTGAGCCAGATTTTGAATGAAGTAAGGTAGTGGTCCTATGCAAAGAACATCCTAGATAAAATAATACAAAGACGCAGAGCCAGTAGCATTCTTGGTGTGGCGATTCACTACATAGAGCAGCATATTAGCTTCAAAGAATCTTGTTTAAAATTTGTTACGACTTCTCCAATTTGTTTGATTCCAAGCTGTACTGGTTATTATTGGAGCTGTTTTTCTTCAAACACTTATTGGTGTGTTACGCTAGACATTTTCATGTCAAAGTCCTACTCACTTTGCAATCTCTGCCTCTTTTGTGTGTGTAAGAGAAAACATGTGAATGCAAGTAAAAATGTCATTGCCTGGCGCAGTCCCTGGTTCATAATAGTAAATTTGCATTAAGTAAATGAAATGCCAGGTGTTATTCTGATAGTTCCTTGAGACTAGCTCAGGGATACTCCTGCTCAGTTCCACTGGCTTTGCCACCACACTGTTTCAGTCATGCTCAGCTCATCCTGGAACACTTCCTCAGTGAGGGTCACTGTCTTCTGCCACCTTCTAGGTTCATCTCATCTTACAACCCCTACTGGAGTAATCCCCTTGGGAAGCAGTTTCATCCAGTTGCTTCTCTGATCAAAAACTGATTCTACATCGGTTACAGAATAAAGTTAACTCTTGCTTATATGAAATTCAAGGCTCTTTTTCCAATTGTACCCCAATCTATTTTTTGAAATTCTTATCTCCTCCATTAGCCCATCTTGAAATTTCCTACCCATTACCAATGCACAGTGTTCTGCACCACCTAAAATAATATTTCCCTCCCCTCTAATGTAAAACTAATTCATGTTACTCATATTTTAAAGCCTACGTCGTTTTAAGGGTCTTTAATTGATACTACACAGCTCACAATTCTCTCTCTTCCTTCCCAATTTCTTCAATATTTGTCGTGTGTACTACTGATGCAAGATAGATCTATCATCTATCTATCTACCTATCTATCATACTGTACTATATATCACATTATACATAGATATTTGTTTATAATTTTTCTAGTTATGAAAATATATGCATATATGTCAATTATATTTTGAGCTTCTGAAAGGCAAGAACAATTTACTTCTGTTATCTCTATTAACACCTGAAGAGTTGTCAACTCCTAAGAAATACTCAACATTATATGTTGACTGATTAAACAGCTACATATAAATTATAGACAAACACATTCATGAATTGCTAATATATTTGCTTTTATTCCATCATTAGTCAAAGTTTGGCATGTTCCGCAATACGTTTCCACTTTTCCTTCTCATTACACACATATGTCATAAAATGTGTTGTGTATAGTTTCTCTCTCTTCATATACATATATACATGCACATACATATGTATTTGCACACACATATACATACATACATACCACATGTACAGAATCTCTTTATACATAGGATGTGAAATACATATGGCACAGTGTTGGCTTAACAACATAAAGTCACATTTAGAACGACAATATAGGTTATCATTCATTTTTTTATTTTTAAAAAGTATTTTTATTCTATATTGTAATATGTCATATGTATTTTTAGGATATAACACCTTTCTGATAATTAAACTTATTATATAGTGAATCTTTTTTATTTCTAATCATGGTTTAGGTTGATACTCTATTTTTTCTCTTTTTTTTAATTGAAGTTTGACACTGTCATTAACTTTTATTTCTGAGAATTAAACAAACCAAGAGTTGGCAAATCTAACCCACTACCAATTTCTGTAAATAAAGTTTTATCAGAACACAGCCACACCCATTTATTTACAAATTGTTTATAGTTGCTTTCCTCCTGAAAAGAGAAGTTGGCTAGATGCATTACGGAGCATATGGCACACAAAGCCTAAAATATTTACTATGACCCTTTACGGGAATGGTTTGCAGACACCTGATCCAAAATAAGAAAAGACATATGCTTTTGGTTTGCTTAGTTCTTGAGATCCAGGTGTCAAAGATCAATGAATAGTCTTCTGTTTGACTTCATTCACATTTTGTAATAGGACACATTCATCCAAAGGGGCATTGTTTGCAAATCATTCTTTTGTTTTCAAGGCATTCAGTTTGAGAGGTACTGATCTTGAAAATGTGAAGATATTACAAGGACAAGTCAGAAGGTGTAGAAGTTGAGCTTAATTCAGAATTATTTTCTTTCAAATTTCCTTTGATTATGCAAGGCCTAATTAGCAAGCTAAACCATAACACGAAGAATGTGTTTGCTTTGCAAAATCAAATCAATCACACAATTTATGTTCCCTGCAGCTGCTACTTCCCATTTTTATAGAAGCAGATTCATTCCAGCTGTGGATATGAGCAGCTCGGCCTCCTACTCATTGATATTGGAGATATTTCACACTCATCAATATGATGCCAACAACCAAAACTTGTAAGCAAATTTCTTAAAAAAAAAAAAGGCCAGTATGTGGAACTGAAAAATGACTAAATTTTAATATGTCTTAGATGTTTAGTAACCCTGAGGAAATAGAGTAATATTAGAGTAATATACTATTACATATTAACATATCAATTTCAAAGTTCTGTCTATTAACTTGGTGGTTTGGATCCTATGAGTCTTTTTATGCATCTCAAACTGACACATTAAAATATTAACTTATGACAAATTCTAAAAATATAACATTGAATAATATTTTTATTCTTTTGTAACATAACCTTAAGCAACTAAAGAGAGGATATACCTCATTTTAAAGAGACAATCAGTCTCTTGTTAATGAGTTAACAAATGAACTCATTTGATATTTTCAGTAAATTTCATTTACCTTTTCACATCCAAGCATATATCTGTGCAATATCTAAGGTATGGGTTTTGGCTCTATGTTTACTTATCTTTATCTCTTCTCCTCAATAAATCTCGGACTAATTAGTCATGTTGTTATTTTTCTAGTTCTATCAACCTTCTAGCACAATGATTATCAAACTATCCCAGAATTGTAAGAATATAAATTCTTTCTAAGCAAAAGCAACACCTAAGAACTTCCATGGTGAAATGTGCATGGAATCACACAGTAGCTTGAATATAAGTATAATGTATCCCTGTTCACAGAGCAGGATTCTGAAGTCCCTTTCATTAACTTTTCCTGTGTGTTGATAAGTTAGAGAAATCTGAGATCTTAGCCAAAGTTATTTTTCACAAAACAGCACAAATACATTCTGCATTTTTATTGTTATACTTTTGGTAATCTGCACTTCGTGTTTCTAAATTTTTTTCTTTTACTCTGGTAAGGGTAGAATTGATTCTGAAAAGGACAGAGGAATAAAAGAGGAACCCACTGTCATTATAATAACATATTATTATTTAAAAGTCTAATAGATTTAGAATTCGTACATTAGCATGACATTTTCATTTGTGCATGTGGCAGTTACTTTTGAGCCGACATATTCATTTAAAACTTAATTTAAGGAAGAGTATTCATGTGGCATGTCTTGTAAAGCCATTAGCCCCAGTTGAGGAAATGTTCCTGAGCTTCTCTCAGGATCTGAGTCATGCAGGAAGAGTTGTGTATATGAATAAGGGCAACATTTGACGAGGGTGTCTAGGAGTAGGGAAAATTCAATGGTATTGATTTATATTTCATAAAGTATATTTTTATAGTTACATCGTAAAAGTTAAAAATAATAAATTTCCATGGTTGAATAATTTTTGGAAAACATTACATATTATCTCCCTTGAAAATTCAGTTTTCAGTTGTATACTAGAAGCTCTGAAAAATCTTTTTTTTTTTTTTAAAGATTTTATTTATTTGACAGCGAGAAACACAGTGAGAGAGGGAACACAAGCAGAGGGAATGGTAGCGGGAGAAGCAGGCTTCCAGCCGTGCAAGGAGCCCGATGCGGGGCTCAATCCCAGGACCCTGGGATCATGACCTGAGCCGAAGGCAGACGCTTAACGACTGAGCCACCCAGGTGCCCCTGAAAAATCTTAATTCAGGGTTCCTGCATTTGTTTTGTTTTGTTTTGCTTTACGATTCATTTTCCAAATGTATTTAGTCATAAAATGATTTCTTAAAGCATCAACTATTGCCATCCTCTGGAAAAAAATGTTCCCAAAAATGGTTTGGGAAGGATGGAAGTACGTCTTTAAAAAACACAAAACAAAACACAAAAACAGATGAAAACACACACTCAGCTATGCAAAGCCCATAGGGTACCACTCTCTCACCAGATTTATTTACAGTTTGTGCCAATTCTAGGTTCATTCGGGTATTTTCTGGTTAAGAGGTGACCCTGAAAAAAAAGACTCTCAGAAGGGAGCTGGGAGGGTAACAGTGATTCAGTGATTCTCAAACTTCTTTAATGGGTCATTTACAACTGGCAGGCACCTTTCAAGAAATCCCTAATTGCCCTCTGTGGTTCTCCGTGGGAATTTCTATCTGCTAAGAGTTACATGCTTCTGCCACATCCCTTGTTAAGCCATAACCCACAGTCACAACATTTAACAGTAAAAATATAATAAAACAAATTTCTTTCCAAACCAGGGTGCCTTTGGCCCTTTGTCAATGACCTTAAACAAACATGTAGACCAATACCTGTGTTTAACCCTGTGTTAAGGCTGGAGATTTAAAAAGTGATAAAGTAAAAGCCTCAAAGAAGTAAGGAGTCAGTTTGGATATAGTGATATAAACAAATAAGCACAATAAAACATGATATATGCAGTCCTAGTGGAATAATTAAAGGGTCATATGGTCACAGGGGTGAGAATACATTCTGCTTGTGGAAGACAGGTAGAAGGTGGCCATGGTTTCACTGAGTAGGCAATATTTAATCAGAAATAATTTAATAATGAATAAAATAATAAAATGGAAAGAATTCACCCCATGGGGGCAAAAAATGAAGTAAGAAAGCTATTGCCTACTATAAAGACAAAGCGTAAGTTGGGTCTCAAACTACCAGGGACAATTGTATCAGGTCATTATGCCACTTATGTCTCTAGCTATGACCTTGAGTAGTAAGAGCTACTGGTATAGGCATTTAACAACCACTTTTGAGAATTTCCTATGTGCGAGGCATACTTATTAAGTAGTAGGTATATGCCTGTGAACAAGACACACACCTCAGGCTTAAGATCTAACAATATAATGGAAAAACATTCAAATAGGCAATTGAATCAAGTATTTAGAAAATAAATGTATGCAAAATGCTACCTAATTTGGTAGGTCTGTTCATTGTGTTTATGAAGAGTTTATTATGTTGAACTAGAGTGGTAAACAAATGATTCTGGTCATTCCCCTCAAGAATTCATAGTCATAGATAGACTTTGATGAGGCTCTGATTCTAGCTGTGTGTGTATATGTGTATCTGTGTGTGTATATATATATCCACACAAAAAATTACCTCCTTTGTAAAGTAATCCAACAGCAAGCCTCAGTTGCTATATAGGTAATGGTACAGCTTCAAGACTTCAAAGTGGAGCATTGTAAATATTCAATTCATATTATGCAGAGGAATCCATGCGCTTATGCATCACAAGGAAACTTCTAGTTTGATCACCATTGGGGAATTTTTCTCAATGTGCCATTTATGTTTTGGATGCTTTCTGCTATTATTAGGTCCCCTTATTAAGAATTAGGGATGGAACAAGAGATATAAAGAATTCCTATATATTATTGTCTCTTTTTTCTTTAAATTTTTATACATACTTTTTTTTTTGGTAAAAGAAGTTTAATTAATAAACATCTTAAGATAACTTGAGAAGTATGTAATAAAAAAAGAAACGAACCTCACAGATCACAAAGATTTTGCTCATATGCAAACTTCCTGTCCATTTAAATTTGGCATATTCAGTCTACTTAACTGAACTGTTTAATGCGGTAATTTTTTAATTTTTTATTTATTTTTTATTTTTTAATTTATTTGACAGAGAGAAACACAGCAAGAGAGGGAACACAAGCAGAGGGAATGGTAGCGGGAGAAGCAGGCTTCCTGCCGAGCAAGGAGCCCGATGTGGGGCTCGATCCCAGGACTCTGGGATCATGACCTGAGCCGAAGTCAGACGCTTACCGACTGAGCCACCCAGGCACCCCTAATGAGGTAATTTTTTTAAAACATAATTTAGTTTGAGGGATGAATGATGTATTTATGCCCTCCACAAAGATGACAAGTATGGTATTGTGATTAAGAAAGGAAAACATATTTCCTGGTTATAATTATTCTGGCTCATCAGAGCTCATAAAATATGTTAAGGTTCTGCCACATCCAATGAGGTTATTTAGG
>CM053611.1:75605433-75650158 GCA_028646535.1 Procyon lotor
ATATATATGTGTAAATATATATATGTAAATATGTATTTTTATATATTTATAAATATATAAATATTTAGACTGGTGAATAGAACAGAGCCCCACACTTGATTTTGGATGTATTTTGGTCTGTTAGAAGAAACTACCTCCCAAAATTTTAAAGAAAAAACTTATAAATATATAAAAATAAGGGTAAACACAATGAAAGGATGGAATATGAGTATAACAATGAAAATTTAAAAAGATTTTAAAAGAGGGATTTATAAGAAGTTGGTTAAAAATTAAAAAAAAGAGTAAGAATGATCAGGCTGGAAACTAGAACAAAGCCATGCACTAGAATTAGGATCTATTAGAAGAAATTGTATCCCAAAATTTTAAAGAAAAAAAACCTATATGTATACAAAAAATAAGATTAAATACAATGAGGGGATAAAATATGAATATAACAGTGAAAATTAGAAAAGATTTTTTAAAAGGTATTGATAGGATATTAGTTAAAAAGCATTAAAATAAGAGGAAAAATGAAAAAATAGAATAAGAAAATAAAATTTAAAAAATTTAACCTTGAAAGCCTAAAGGATCATGGGAAAAAAGCCATGAATTCTGTGTGTTGGTTTTTCTTAACTCTGGAGTTCCACGGTTCTCATTGATCTCATTGATCGGTGAACTTGGTCTTGGTTGTATGTTCTTGCTGATCTTCTGGGGGAGGGGCCTGTTGCATTGATTCTCAAACGTCTTTGCTCGAGGTGGAATTGCACCACCCTTGCCAGGGGCTGGGCCAAGCAATCTGCTCTAGTTTGCTTTTGGGAGCTTTTGTTCCTTGAATGCTTTCAGTACAGCTTTGAAGGAGGAGAATGAAGATGGTGGCCTCACAATCTTCAGCCCGTAGGAGCCAAGAGCTCAGGGCCCCACTCTTCAGTGCACCTTCAGAGAAAAACAGTCAATCACTCCCGTCTCCCTGGTCTCTGACCACACTCTGAGCTCATCTGGCCTGTGACAGAATGTTTCTATCTCTGGTGCACAGCCCTGTTTGGAGTCTCCAAACCCAGCAGATTCCTGTAGCATGGTTCCACACAGTTCCTCCCTAAGGAGGAAGGAGGGTGGTCTCTCTGGATCCTCCCCTTGTGGGGCCCCTGCACGAAGATCAGTGGCCCGATTCTAGCTCAGATCATGGTTTAAGGTAATCCTGTGCTGAGAGTCTTCTTTTTGGCTCTGTCTCTGCTGTTGGCATCCCTGCTCTGATACCTGGGAGTTCTGCCACCCTCAGACACCCCTGGTCTTTTTGTATCCCCATGGGTCCTGAGATGACACTGAACCAGCAAGGGCTCCAACCCCACCCCCACTTAGCCTCTGGAGCGATGTCCCCCAGTGTAGCAGACTTCTAAAAGTTCTGATTCTGTGTTCTGCTGCTCTGCAGCTATCTTCCCCTCACTTTAGATTCACGTCTCCACACATCCTACCTTCAGAAAGTGGTCGATTTTTCTGTTGGTAGAATTGCTATTCTTCTCTTTTATCTCCTGTTGAGCTTGTAGGTGTTCAGAATGGTTTGATAACTATCTAGCCGAACTTCTGGGATCTGATGATATCTCAGTCTCCTACTCCTCTGCCATCTTGCCCCTGCCCTCAACTTGAAAATTCTTATGTGAACAAAAGTCTGATTTCCTGTGCATCATTCTATTTTACCTTTCTTCTAGTTTTAGCAATATCTCCTCACCTTCATACCACTGTTTTTATTGTTTAATTATTTGAACATCTCTGGTGTGTAAGCTATAATTTTTTTGTTATTACATTAAGGTAACATTTTGCTGTAAAACTTCTGTATAGATGCCTGGGGAAAGAGAGAAAAATAAGAACAAATCTGCTAATAATAAAAATTACTTTGCTATGTAAGATGAAATTGAAGCTGTGATTTTTTAACATTAGCCCTCTATGTACTTGATACTTCTCAACCTAAGATCAGCTAATTCCTTACATGTTTTTACCCTTGATCTAATTTGGTAATTTTTAAAATATTTTTTTCTAATCATCTCTGTTAAAATTAGAAAGGGAGTAATATATTTTCATAGAAACATTATTGGCTTAAGCATTAGACAAATTGAACTCAACACTTTATTGTTCCCTCATTATGTATGCAAGCTTGAGAAAGTCATCACGTCCTCCAAGCCTCAGTTTCAACATCAGTAAATCAGGACTAATAATACGTAGTTTGCAAAGGTTTTGAGATTTATGATATTATGGATGCACAGTACTAGTCCATTGTTTGCTCTCAATAAATACTTAAGGAATGAAATTTGATATGAGAATGGAATTTTTGCCAATCCAAGGCATATTGTACATTTTTTTCTTTTGACATTTGCTAATCAGTAAGAACCCAAGTTATCTTTAATATAAATAAAGGGATATTATTATGTCACCCAGGCTTGCTTTTCTCTGACATGTTGTTAGTATCCATTCTTTCTTTAAGTTTCCATAATTTGTTCTTCCTTTTTGATTGAATCTGCATTTGCACCTGTGTGTGTGTGTGTGTGTGAAGGTACTCATGTACACATACAAGCATGTATGCACACACAAAATAAAATATCTGGATAAGAAGCATAGCAAGTGAGTTGTTTTTTTTTTTTTTTTTTTGAGAAGTTGTTTTTTCTGGGAAATAGCATAGCAGCTAGGGGAAGAGATGCAGTTATTTTTTTTTCCCCCAAATACTTTTATTTTTTCGGTGTTCAAGATGTAGTCATTATATAACCATATGTAATTCTGTACAGTACATATTTTTACAATATGATATTAACACATAGTATGCTGTACTTTCCTAATTAAAATGATATTTAAGCTAAGAGAAAATGCTGGTTTTGTTTGCCTTTAACACTTCATCTTTGAAAATGTTGAATTTCTTAACAATACAAACTACCTTTAAAATTCATGCAGTGATCATCTTTGCTCTCCTGTGGCCTTTACACCATCTATGTGTCTTTTAAATCAGGAAAGAAGTCATGTTACTTAAGTTATTATATTGTCCCTCTAATATCCCAAGTGAAACACTAATTTTAAACTTCTTACCAGGAAGACTTAAAAAGAAAAAAAAAATGATACTCGATCTATAGTGGATACTGAAGTTTATCGTAGTAATAACAAGTATTATACAGCAATAATTTTCTTTATTTAGATTGCATGTGGTCATAAGCAAAGAATTGATCCTACATAAGTCTATTTATTGTTCCTATGGGTCTAGAGAAGCACTGTAAAGTTGCTACTAAACTAAAAAAGATTTCATATACAGTGTGTCTCTTATATTTCAGTTTTGTAATCTCCAAGGAGCCTTTAAAAAATAGATTTTCTTTATGGCAGGCTTCCCCATGCAATTCCTTTTTGATTATAGTTTCCTTTTTTCTCCCCAGATCTTTCAAAGGCAGCAACACCTGAGTTCACAAAATGACATTGTTATTTTTTACTATGTAATTTTTAAAGACAATAAGCTTTTTATTCTCATTTTATGACTAAATGATATATATGCAAAGCAAGATTCCTATTTAGCCCATATACAGTTTTAAATCATGTCAGATGTTCCAGATATTAGAATATATGATAATTTCTTAACTAGAAGAAAAAGAGCCACCACCTTGAGCCCCAACATTTTGTCAGTATCTCCCTTCAGCATTTTGTCCATTCTGTCAAGATTGCTTTAAGACTTAGGGCTAATGGGGTAATATTTAAACAGAATAGACCTCCTGGATTCTGCTTTAACTCCTGTTGGTAGGTGCCATAATCATTTTTAAATATTTTAAATATCAAGGTACATTGGTAGGAAGTTAGATATACATTACATAACAATTTTGTTAGAATTTTTTATAATTAGAAAGAAGTATACAGAAAAAATTTAAGAATATATTTGCATGTAAGTGAAAAAACTGCATCTAATGTAGATTAACATTCCTATTTTAATAGGTACAAAATAGAAGAAATGCCCACAAGTTGCAAAAACTATCTTAGATTAATATCATCTAATAGGTTAAGTATTTGATACTGAACAACTCATTTTTAAAATTGTGCTGATTCACCTGATTCTTTTTACATGTGTTTTTTATTGAAGTGTGATTATACAGTCACTTATTAGTTTCAGGTGTCCAACATAATTCAAGAATTTTATACATTGCTCAGTGTTCACCACAATAGGTGTAGTCACCATCTGTTACCAAGCAACATTATTACAATCTTATCAGCTATATTCCCTATGCTGTACTTTTTATAACTTTCAGAACTGGAAGTTTGTACCTCTTAATCCCCTTTATCTATTTCACCCTTTCCCCTACCCACCTCTCAACAATGGGGCAATCACCCATTTGTTTTCTGTATTTAAGGGTCTGTCCGGCTTTTCGTCTGTTTCTTTGTTCATTTGTTTTATTTTTTAGATTCCACATGTGAGTGAAATCGTATGATATTTGTCCATCTCTGATATTATACCCTTTAGATCCCATCCATGTTGTTGCAAATGGCAAGATCTCATTCTTTTTTATGGCTAAGTAATATCACACCATAATGAGATGTCACCTTATACCTGTCAGACTGGCTGGACTCAGAAAGATAGGAAATAACAAATATTGGTGAGGATGTGGAGAATAGGAACCCCCCTATGCACTGTTATGGGAATGTAAGCTGGTATAGCCACTGTGGAGAACAGTATGGAGGTTCCACAAAAAATTAAAAATAAAAATCCCATATGATCCAGCAATTCCAGTACTGAGTATTTACCAAAACAAGCAAAACCACTAAAACAGAAAGATACACAATCCCTATGTTTATTGTAGCCTTATTTATGATAGTAAAGATACGGAGGCAATCCAGTGTTCATCAATAGAAAATGGATAAACAAGATATATATATATCTATATATATTGGTAGATATAATTAAATATATAATATATATGTAATGGAATGATTCACCTAATTCTTACCTGGCATGTTAGAGTCCCTAACATCTATCTATAGTTATTAATATAGTTTACTTCCCATTCTCTTTCCTTAATTCTATAACTCTCCTTTACCTCCACATTTCTGAGCACCTCATGGTGCTCTTTCTAGCTAATGTTCTATTCCCTCTTTGGAATAATCTTGACAGCCCAGGGATTTCTGATGATGCTAAAAATAAATTCCTCTCTCTGCAATAAATATAAGATTTAATTAGAAGCAAGAGAATAAGTCCGAAGGGAAAACATTTGAATGTCAAGGTGAAAATGATTTTTTTGTTTCTGATTCTGAGGCTATCTTTGTTTTGTTTAAAAAAAAAAAAAAAAGAAAGAAATCTCAGACAATACAATGAGAGATCCAGTTTGTTATGTAAATGATTCCACCATTTAATTTGATTTTTACTATGCTTCCAAATAAAAAAAATGTCATATCAAATAATTAAATCAAACCTAAATACAAAGTTTGAACTATTCCACTAGTATTGTATGTTCCCTACAATAACCACCATTATATATCCTTATCATGGGGGTATAATTAGATGATTTCTTCTCTAGCTTAATATGAATATTTAGTATATAATTTATGAATGATCATTGCTCATGGAAAAAGGCTACCTTGTGAAACTGAGCAGCTTCCTAAAGTGGTACTATTAATTGTTGCTTCAGAACAACTCATCTCAAATGAACAAACTAAAAAAGTTGATAGGTCTGTAACTATGATTCTCCCAATAAAATTAACTGACTCAGCCTCTTGAATTTCTGGAACCTTTTGCTTTTTGAAGGTAAAACATTCTCTCAACTGCCAAAAGTTCAGCTTTATGCCAAGACAGTAAAGTGCTAAAATTAAATGCCATTCTCATTTTAAACAACTGAGAAGAAAAGTCAGCTCTTCTTGAGTAAATTAAACAAAAGACTTTGACATCAGAGGATCACTGAGAAAAATGCCCAAACAAAAGCGTGTACAATATTAGTCAGTAAATCCGTGAAAAGCCCTGACCAAAGACAAAAACATTGTAGTATTTTAATATACTGTGGGATTTTTTTCAATTTACATAAAATGGATTAAAAGGGGTTTGAAGTGCAGGAGTCTTTATTCAATAGCTTATCTACAAAAACAACCAATAGAAGATTTATATATCTTTGTAAAACTTACCTTTCTACAAACCTTCATGATTATACAAATCCAGGCTATTCAAGGAGATTGTAGTTCACAGAGACCCTTGATTTGGCTTGGCTTGGCTCTGCCGGATAGAGGAGATGCTACATGCTATGACTGCTCATCAAACGTTCCTCTTTGCCCTAACAACAAAGTGTCCATGGCAATACAATTAGCCCAGAGTCCCTTGAGATAAAGTAATGAAGAGGCAGGCTGTGTTGCTTCAACATTTTTGCACTGAGCAGTCTCTCTCTGTGTCATCTCATATCTGAGAATCAAAGAGTAGAACTAAATTAGCAAATGGATAACCTCAAAAAATGTACAATTCCCTGGAATCATTAATCAGTCTTGACAGGAGCTTAACCTTGGACTGAGTGATACTGAACTTCAGACCCAAAGAATGGAATTTGAGGGAAATGAACTAAGAGACATGCTATCATTGATTCCTTGAATTCTCAAAGTTTAACTTCCTTCAAATAAAGTCAACAAGCAGTGATTTACTTGGTTCTAGGGAGAATGTAAAAATTACCCGTTATACGTATTTTCCATATATATGGAATAATATGGAAGTTATTGGAAATAATGTAGATTATTTGCAGATCACCTTTGATCTGTTTCCTCTTTTGAGGACATGGTCTATTAACTTTTTAAAACTGCCCTTAGAGACAGTATTGAATAGCAGAACCTTCAGTGAAATGAAGAATAAGAAAAGTCTAGATTCCTCTGCAGGCTTTGATAATTACAAGGCTATAACCTTTTATAAGGCACTTAATCCCTTTAGGTCTCTGTTTCTCATTTGAAAGAGAAGCAAGTCAAACATTTGCTTGACTTTCTACTACCTTTCTACTACTTTTCCCAGCTCCAAATCTTTATAAAGTTTTTATTATATTATCTCTGATAGAGGGGGATAGCCTGTGTCTGTCATATACCTATTGTCTCTCAGCTCCAAGTCCATCAGTAGAAACCCTTGCTCTCTGATACTCAGGGCTTGGACTCTGCAAGACCCAGTCCTCTTTTGCCTGGTTTCTCAATAGATCCTCTCAAGAGGAGGCTCTGGAGGAAGGCTGCAAGGCTGAAGGAAGGATATGGGATTTGTTTCTTTCTGTTTGTTTTTTGTCCATGAGCAAGGTTAGCAATCATACGTTGCCTTAATAATTAATGCCAGTTTCTAGACGCTTTTAAAATTCCCACTTCTTTTTCAGCCCTCTATATTTAGCCAAATGTTTTCCCTATATTGAATTTCTCACTGTACTTTTCAATATTCTGTCTGGACTTAGCCTGGTCGTCTTTATCTGGTTCAATGCTGCGTTCATGGTCTGAAAAATCTGCCCACATTCAGAAACATGGTCTGAAACATGTAAGCTCTCACTACATGCTGAGTAACTATAGACTTTTAAAGACAGGTGACCTTGATTCAAGCCCTAGCTTTACCACTTAATAGTTCAGTCATCCTGGGAAAATTTCCTAATATTTCTGATCCTCAATTACATAATCTAAAGAAAAGTAAAGTAGAAATTGTATTTAGTAACTGTTGGTTACTTAAAAAACATGGCTTAAAGCACTTTTTTAATTATTATTTTGTTTTGGTTTTGCACACCATAGCATCCCCAACATTGAGCAGATTGTCTGACTCATGGTTGATATTCAATAAATTTGTGTTGAACGAAAGAGTGAAAGTTGCATGTAATTTTAAAAGTTACAATTAGCCAGAATATGGTAGATACTTGAAAAATTTTGTCTATACCATCTTACTGTTTTTTTTAAGAGTCAGTATTTTTCCAGGACTAGAAGGTATGTGGGTAAGGACTGTATTTTCCACAGCTCTTTGTGCTTGATGCATAGCACAGCACCTGTGTGTATAGATATTTATGAATAGTTGAATGAAGTCTATTGCTAATAGCACTCCTCTACAATAAGTGCCTCATCTTGATCTTGGTTGCAATCCTCTCCTTTTTTATTACCCTAGCTTAACTGTGTATGACATAGCAAACTAGTATATAAGAGATTAGGTGCCAATGTTCAAAACCAATTTCCAACAAATTACTAGTGGTTAATCTCTCTGTTCCACAACTTTCTCATACATAAAAGGTACTACTACAATTTCCAATCTCATAGAGCTGTTTTGAGGATTAACTAAATTACTACATCAAAAGCTTTTAGAGCATTGCCTAATACATGGTAATCACTCAATAATACTAGTTCTAGAGCTAGTTCAGAGCTGCTAAAATATGACGCTTGAAATAGGTGAAGTATAGATTATAAATAAACCAGTTACTGAGTTAAGTGTATCCTAGAAAAATAACTATTTGTTGAGAGCATTCTTTTAATCATGACAAAAATAAGATTGTTATTCAGTTTTTATGGGCAAAAACTCACTTACCAATGGATGGTGAAGGAATAAAACATAACCTTAGCAATACCAGGTTCAAATGAAACCCTAGAGAACGGAATATATTGTGTAAAACCCAAGAAAAATATGAATTTAAAATTCCCATTTTGCTATTTATAGATAAATGATATAATTCTTGGAAAATGCTACCAGTGCTGCCTCTGAACTCTGTTAATTATTTAACAGACAGGTACTCATAATTATTTTAAGTAACCACTAGTGACATTAATTTTGCCAGTGAACATATAAAGTTGTCATGATCCAACAGAAATCCACCTCAGAAACCTGGCAACCTTTTTCCTTCTCACCTTGCATACCTAACTGGTCATAAAGGGTTATACAAATGAACCAAAGATGCTCTCTGTGCATTGGCCCCTAGCTTCTTTATTTTTCACTGCAGGCTGAGACCCACTAGTTCAAAAGTCTGCTTGTAGCAAACTCCAGTTGGACAAAGATAGTAGCATCTGCAGCTCCTTGAGTTTCTGAGTGGTCTTGTCCTATGAGGAACTTCCCCTCTCATGTGAATCTGCCCACATGACCTGCAATATCTTGTTCCATGTTACCGCATCTCATGATCATATCTTTTTCTTTAACCAGCCCTCAAATCTCTCTTACTGTTTTTTTTTTAAAACATTTCTAGGATTCATCCTTTAGTTTTTATCCTGGTCACAAGTGCTATGGTTCAAGACAATCCTCTTTAGCCTCAGCGTTTAAAATAGACTTGGAGCTGGTCTCTCCACCTCAGTTTACCCTCTATATAATTGTCAGAACGAACTTCGCAAGCATAAACCTAATCATATTATGTGCTGCTTCATGTCTCATTAGTATTTCATTACACTGTGGCTTTGTTGAATTGAAATGGGCAATGCAGATGTCTAATGCTAAACTTTTAAATTAAATAACATAAAAATAAAGTAAATAACATTTGTTTATAAACATGAATAATAACTAAAAAATAAAGTTATAAATTATGGGAAAAAGTACTGGATGACCATTTTAAAAAGAGACAAAATAGCATTAGTTTGTGATATGTAAAAAGACTTCCAAAGAAATCTGCAAAGTTGTTTCTAAAATAACAGATTTAAAATTATGTGAAGTATATTACAGTGATTTTTCAAGTAGGTCTGTGTTATTTCGATGTCCATAAAGAGAATTGTCACTCATTTATAAAAGGGTCCAAAAGGTACAGGATTTTAAAAAGTAGTAGAAAAAATAAAAACAGCAATCTATCCTCCAAATGTGTAAATTTACATGCTCATTCTAGCCAAAGTTGTTTGATTCAGGTTAGATTCATTTGTCATTTAAGAATTCATAAATCAATCATAGAAAAAATTCTAGTAAAAAATTTCTTGTGAAATTATTAATCCTGTTTCACCAGATAATTTTCTAACATTCGGGATGTTATATGTGTTTTAAAGGTCAAATTCCAAAGCTGTCTCTCAATATTCATTCATATATTTAACTTCCAATTTCTGATTTTATATTTTATAGCAAGCTCTGTGCTTATTGTTGATATAAAGACAAGTAGAAAAGATCCTTGATCTATAGTAGTTTGTATTGTTTTACAGTAAATATGTGTGTGTGTGTGTGTGTGTGTGTGTGTGTATAATTATATATTCTGTCACTGAATGAAAATGACTATACAGGGTTTTGTTTATACAAGATACAGGCATAGTTTAAAGGAGTCAACCCCTTTTAAGTAATCAACCCTCTTTTAGTGAATGGAGAAAAGGACTGCAAAGAAGAAATTTTTGGTCTGGATTTTAAAAGGAAATTCTCTAAGACTGCTTGATGGGAAAGCTACTGCCAACCAGACACAAGATTGCCCCGGGACCTTAACTCTTGAATAACTTGACACATAGTATAAAGTTTTATTTCTATTAGATTTTTACAATTTTACTTCACCATAAAATGGTATTTAAAATTCTCACAATTTGCACTTTAAAGGAGGAAAAATATATGCACCATAAGGATTAAATATGATAGAAAAGAAATCACCTGTGCCTCTACACTCTCATATGTAAAATAGGAATGCAAAAACCACATACAACATAAGGTTATGGAAAAGATTATTATCTGTGCGAAGAGCTTAGAAGAGTACCTGTCACACAAATTCTAGTTAAATGGTTTTTTTTATAATTATCAACATTATCCTCATTGTTAGAATATTCTGACTGCTTATACATATTTTTAGTGACTCTTTAAATGAGACAAAATAGACAGTATTTTTCATGTTATGTTACTTCTATTATATTTCTTGTTACCTTAATGTAGAATTACCCTAGGATATACGATTAAATGATTTTATTTGTAATGTGCTACTTAAAAGTGAATTTAAGGTGGTCTGAGATGCTTTGTTTCCTACGCATAACATCCTGCATGAAGGGCCAAAGATGGCACCAAGAAATAAATGGCTTCTACAACTTCAAGCCCTGGAAGTGTGCAGTCAGAAGATAAACATGAAAGTACTAGGTACTAAGTGAAACGTACTAAGCCAGGGGCACCTGGCTAGCTCAGTTGGCCAAGCATTTAGCTGTTGATTGTGGTTGGGGTGATAAGTTCCAGCCTTGTATTTGGCGTAGAATTTACTTTAAAAAGAAAAAAAAAAAAAAGAAGAAGGTGCTGAGACGGGAGCTAGTCTGTGAAAAGTCCTCCCAATCTTAGAGTTCATCCATGACAGACACCTGACAAATGTTTTCCCAAATTAGAAGATGATTCTAAATACCTATGTAATGTTGACAATACTGCTTTGTAAGTCTAAAACATTTTTTATTTTTTTATTAACATATAATGTCTTACTTGCCCCAGAGGTACAAGTCTGTGAGTCATCAGACTTACACATTTCACAGCACTCACCATAGCACATACCCTCCCCAATATCCATAACCCAGCCACCATATCCATATCCCCCTACCTCCCAGCAACCCTCAGTTTGTTTCATGAGATTAAGAGTCTCTTATGGTTTGTCTCCCTCCTGATCCCATCTTTTTCATTTTTCCCTTCTCTACCCCCTCATGACCTTCCGCCCTGTCTCTCAAATTTCTCATATCAGTGAGATCATATAATAATTGTCTTTCTCTGATTGACTTATTTCGCCTAGCATAATACCCTCTAGTTCCATCCACATCATTGCAAATGGCAAGATTTCATTTCTCTTGATGGCTGCATAGTATTCCATTGTATATATATACACAACATCTTTATCCATTCATCTGTTGATGGACATCTAGGTTCTTTCCATATAGTTTCCAAACCAAATAGTTTGGCTATTTGGACATTGCTGCTATAGACATTTGGGTGCACATGCCCCTTCAGATCACTACATTTGTATCTTTAGGATAAATACCCAGTAGTGCAATTGCTGGGTCATAGGGTAGCTCTCTTTTCAACTTTTTGAGGAAGCTCCATACTTTTTTCCAGAGTGGCTGTACCAGCTTGCATTCCCACCAACAGTGTAGGAGGGTTCCTCTTTCTCTGCATCCTTCCCAACATCTGTCATTTCCTGACTTGTTAATTTTAGCCATTCTGACTGGTGTGAGGTGGTATCTCACCATGGTTTTGATTTGTATTTTCCCGATGCTGAGTGATGTTGAGCACTTTTTCATGTGTCTCTTGGCCATTTGGATATCTTCTTTGCAGAAATGTCTGTTCATGTCTTCTGCCCATTTCTTGATTGGATTATTTGTTGTTTGGGTGTTTAGTTTGAGAAGTCCTTTATAGATTTTTGGATACTAGCCCTTTATCTGATAGGTCATTTGCAAATATCTTCTTCCATTCTGTCAGTTGTCTTTTGGTTTTGTTGACTGTTTCCTTAGCTGTGCAAAAGCTTTCAATCTTGATGAAGTCTCAATAGTTCAGTCTAAAACATTTCTAAACTATCAATAAAAAAAATTTATCACTCTGGTAGAAGGAATTTTTTTTTAGTTTTTTTTAAATCTCTACAGAAAATGATTTATAGAATTGCTATCATAGGAAGATGCAATCAAGAAATTTGCAGCCGATTTGTAGGGAAGCAGTATTATAAACGTAGTGGTCATTGGTGAATATAGGTATTGCTTTATTTCCTCATTTTTGTGATATTTGCAGTCCCAATCAGCTTTTAACAAGTTATACTTGATTACAATTCCTTTTCTCTCAATAACTATATTACACCAGTTCTTACTCTGTTTTGTATTTTTAAAATATAATTATGCCCTTCAAATTGTCTTAGTCCTAGGCCTTTCTCACTGACTGTTGCTTTTCTATCTGATTGGCAGTGGAGGAAACTGAGGCACAGAACCAAAAGTCACATTGCTAGTAAGTGACAAAGCAGGATTACTGCTATTATCAAATGAATGTGATGAGAAATATACAAATAACAACTATGAATAAGGACCCTAGGGAAAACAGATCAAATGTCCAATTGATGGGAGAAAAATTATAGAAAAAAATTCAATTATACGTATTCGAAGCCAGAGAGGCCTGTCTCTCTGTCTTGAGTAAGTTGAAGGAGGGAGCAGAGACCAGCAGAAGTTTGCAGACTGAGTGAGAAGGTGCTCTGAGGGTACTTTGGGAGGAGATGGAGAAGCAAAGCCAGGAAAGGGAGACAAGGAGAGGAATAAGAACAAAATGAAGATGAAAGGAAAAAGTGAGAGAAAATAAAGCTTTTCGTTTGACTAAACAATCTGTTAGGGTTTTGCCTCCAAAGAATAGACGCCTACTTGCAAGTTTGTTTTTGAGTAATATTGTGTGAGGAACATATGTGAAGTATCTAGTGAAAATTTAATATTTGGCTCTCTTAATGTTACTTTACAGTTAAAAATATATATAAAAAATAAAGAAACTCAAATACAAGAAGGATGAAATAAAGAGAGTAGTTGTCCCAGGTCCAAGTAAAAATTACATAGGATTACTAGAAACCTTGAAATAAATGACAAAATAACATCATTATAACCTGATGGAAGTTTTGTAAACCTCAGAACCTTTGAGGAACTTTACATTAAGATAGTAAGAAATAGATTTAAATGAGAAGTACCCTAATCCCTTGATTACATTGCCACATGGCACCACCAAGATGAAGATAATCTGACCACATGAAATAAATATTTTATCTAGATTGCTTAAATATGTATTCAACTGTTTCAATTTTTTTCTTTCTAAATCAGTTGATACAAGATATCTTCATCAAAGGCTGAGCCATGGACCAGAAATATTGGCAATTGTTTCTTCATTCAGTCATTCTCTCAAAAAAATATTCAATGCCAATTGTGCTACAAGCACTATGCTTTGTCCTGGACGAACAATGAGTAGCAAACCAAGCACAATAGTTACTCTCAGGGAATTTCTATAATAGATAGTCATTAGTCGAATAATTACATAAATGAATGTATGACTACATTGTGTGAGAGAAATGTTATAAGGGAAAGTAACTGAATAGGAAGACATTCCTGAGGAAGTGTCTATCTAAAGCAGAAGTGATGGAGAGAGAATATTCTGGTAGAGCGAGCCAGTCAGGTTAAGGTCACTGTTCCTTAGCCTAATAACAAAGTAATTTAAAGGTGGAGAATGGATTGAAAAGGAAAAAAAATATATATATATATAATGAAGAAAAAGTGGTTGCAGGTGACAAGTGAAGTAGGACAGAAACAAATAGTGGCAGTTTGTGTTGGGTGGTAATGTTGAAGATTAAGGGAAATAAAGATATTCAAGAAGTATTTAAGAGATAAAAATATAAAAGATTTACTAATAAATTGGATATGACAGCAGTGGTGAAAGGAAGACCAGTGTGACTGACTTTCAGATTTTCAGTTTATACCTCTGATAGATGTTTTACATACTAAGTTGGAAAACAGTAAGGTGAGATGAAGGGATGGTAGAGATAAGGAAGGTTATCTTATTGGATTGTACTAAGCTACGCCAAAAATCTACTGCTAATACAACATTTCTCTAGGACTCAAGGCTCTACACTGAGCCACAATTACCTCTAATGATAAATGGCCATATAGGCATAAATCATTTAGTAGTGAGCAGTATTTCATCATCTTCACAGATAATTCTATAACAGGACCAAGGGAAGTGTAACAGCACAGATTACATTCTGTTCTTTAATTAGATGGTTTCTTCTGGCTCATATAATTGTTAATTTGGTAGCAGAGTGGAAACAGAATATGTAAACGTATATGCAAGAACAAAGTTGGCCTTTTAAAAATCTATGCTAAATGTGTTTTTCTTTACATTATTCCTAAGTAGCCTTCCTGGAAGATGTAGTCAGTACTATAATCAGTTTATTGATCTTCTTTCCCAACATAATTTAAACCAGAGTAAGACATTTCCACTTAACAAAATAAAAATCTAGTTAGACGTAATATTTGGCTACAGTTGTTTACTTCTAAAGAGAACCATGATAAAAATAACCTTGCATATTCCCAAACCACATTTTCCACAATTCTCATTTTTGATGATTAATGGCATATAAAACAGATGAGAATTATTTATTTCTATTCAATATTCAATAGAATTCAGGCTCCATCAGAATATAATGTATTTATAAATATGTTCCTCTGAATATAATTCTAGCTATCATAGCCCCATGACTTCCCAAATTTTAGTGAAGTGTGGATTCTAAGAACAGTTTTCAATTACATGTGAGATTTTGATTTAATCGCTTTGCTCCCTACCGTGTTTAAAAAAAAAAAACAAAAACAAAAACCTCAATAGCTCATGGAATTTTTAAAGATTAGAGCTGATTTCAGATGAGAAAATCCAGGGCCAAAGAAATGAAGCCAACCTCCTACAACCACATAGGAAGTTCCTGACCAGATAAGAGTGCAGGCTAATGCTACACGGGTCCAGGCCAGTGTTTGTCCTGCTGCTGCTTCTCCACCAACGTTGACTTTTGAAGCCATTTTATGTAACACCCACTAAATGCTACATAAATTCCCTAATAGAATCTTCAATGTTTGGTTACCTCCAATTATCCCGCTTTTATAGAGGATGGAGCTGAGCCATAAATAGATTAATACTTTACCTCAATAAAGGGTAGAACTGTATTCCAATTTATGAAGCCTGACTGGCATCAGGGAAGTTGACCAATACACTACGCTGCCTTTTTAGAAAGGCTCCCCGAATAACTGAACCTGAAAATGCTGCCTCTTTTCTAATAATTTATTTTATATAAAATATGAAAATATGTAAACTTTATCCATTAATGTGAATAACTTAAATATGTTCAAGGATATTTTAATTGTTAAAATATAAGAAATTCTCCTGAAATCTCGGTCAATAATCCCCTAAACTTAATTTAACATATTTACCTCTTCATAAATTAATATTCTTTATATTCTTCAGAGGAATTCTAATTACAATGACTTAGCCAAGGGTAGAGTCAGCCTAAAACTCCTTAACAGTCCTTAGAAGTAGAATAATTTAATTCAATAAAGGTTCTGGTCTTCTTAGTTTCCTTCCTTTTTATAGTGAGAAAGTGGTAAAATAGCAAAGAAAGTCCGAAATGGACTTACCGTAATGGAGCTTATTATAATGTACTTATTTGATTCACATTCTACTTTGCACTTTTTTTTAAAGACTTTGATTTAAACATCATTTTTATTGCTACAGATATGCATTGAAAAAAATATTTTGAATGAACTGAGCTGCTTTTATTGATGTTTTACGAAATTTTCCACCAGAATATTCTCTTAGACCTTGAAGCTCTATTAGAATGTAGATGGAGTGTGGTAAAGGAGAAAAATTACTTTTGAACTAGGTGCTAGGTATTTTAATATAAAATATCTCATTCTTATCACAGTTCTAAGATATGCATATGTTTTCTTCATTTGCCAATAAGGAAACTAAGGCACAAAGAGAGAAAAGATTGTAGGGGCGCCTGGGTGGCTCAGTTGTTAAGCGGCTGCCTTCGGCTCAGGTCATGATCCCAGGGTCCTCGGATCGAGCCCTGCATCGGGCTCTCTGCTCTGCAGGAAGCCTGCTTCTCCCGCTACCATTCCCTCTGCTTGTGTTCCCTCTCTCGCTGTGTTTCTCTCTGTCAAATAAATAAAAAAAAAGAAAATATTGTATATAACACCCAGCCAATTATAGGCAAATTGAGGACTCAGACTATGTATGTGTATAACTGAAGTTTTCCCCACTACTTTGACCCACAAGACCCGAAAATGTATAGATAGCATCTAAAATTTTCAAGTAAAAGAGAAGTCAGGGGAAATTTTTGTTTAAGGAGTCTGAACACAGCTGGGGACAGAAACAAATGGAGACAGATCACACTCAGGTGAAAGGGAATGTGGACAGGATAGCTGAGGTACCAAAAAGAGAGGGAGAAAAAAAATATTTTCTAGAATTTTCTGTGTGACATAGGTGAGAGATAGGGGATATCTAATAATAACATGTTAAAAATTGCTTTCACAGTTCATGGAATGAGTATAAAGCTTGAGCAAAGATTTTTTTTCCGATAGAATGTTCTGATATTCTGTTTTTTTTCTGATAGAATGTTACTTATTTTATTGTAACTTTGCTTAAATTCTGGACCATGTGAACCCTCCATTTCATTAGTATTACATATTAATGATCTATACTGATAATAAATTAACTCGGGCATTCTCCCATGTTATCTCCTGTCTTTTCCTTCCCCTTTCTGTGTACTATAAAGGAAGGATAGAGAAGAAAATAAAAGGCTACCCTAGACTTAGAAACATATGTATAGTACTTTCTAACACAATAGGAATCAGTGGAAATACAAGAATAGCATTGTAACTAAACTGAAGAAAGTTGACCTTTAAAATATTTTGAATTATTTATTTATAACTAAAAGTGAGATATTAGCTACCACCATATACATCTGAATGGATATGGAAAATGAGCTTCTCTCATTCCCCAACATTCCGTTCAAACATTCATCTCTCATCTATTCATCGGTTCATCATTCATCTATTTCCTTTTCCTCAATCTTCACATGCCTATCATTTGTTCATCTGTGTATCTTTTGTTGTCAAACAATTTATTGATTTTCTTCATCTATCCACTTAACAAAAAAGAATTAGTACCTGTTATGTGCCAAATTCCTCATGAAGAATTGGCTCTTACTCTTACCCCTTTTCTATGCCAATAAATGAGCTGGCTATCTTGTATTTACAACAGAGTAAATATAATCACAATGAATCGTAGAGTGCCTTTCCTCCCCTAATGCAGGAGTACTTCCTATATCATCATAGAGAAATGGTCAGACAGCTTTGACCAGGAAGATATGTTCTGGTTTTAAGCAGAAAATATAAAATGGCTTTTAGGAAGTTTTCTTTTCAAATCAAACAGCCTCCCTAATCTAAGGCTTAAAAGTGGCCTAGAAATTTGAAGAGTTTTTTGCAGTTTGAAAGAAAAATGTAGAATGTTGAGAAACTCTTCTTAAATTGTGGATTACATTGAGACCTAAAAATATTTGGGTTATGAGTTCTCTAAATGCCTTTAGTTTACTCTTGGCCACTTTTCATTTAGTATGTCAGAAATCAGAATATATAGTCTTCCCTACCACCCTTGAAAGATACTTTAGGGTACTAACAGGAGTCCATTCCTAAGGAGAAAATGTGTATGTTTACATCTAGCTGTAGAAGACTGTGGATACCTTAGGAAAATATCTGAAAGTATAATAGCGTCTTTAAATGAGATAATCAGGACTTTTGATGTACTTTGAAAATTGTAGTAGTATATCTGTAAATAATTAACATTGTGCCTGATAGAGATTATATGTAATATTTTCAAATATTCATAGAACATTTTTAAAAATATTAATGCAACAATTATAAAATAATATCCTATACTAAGCTAGAGAAAACAGTTTAGAAAATTTCCCTAAGTAGAAATTTGACTAGCTGCATTCTCTGACCATAGTAAAATAACCCTATAGTGCAATCTATTTTTTAATTTTTTTAAAAGATTTTATTTTTAGGTAATATCTACACCCAATGTAAGGCTCAAGTTCACAACCTTGATATCAAGAGTCACATGACCCACCAACTGAACCAGCCAGGTGCCCCACTACAGTACAATTTCTAAATTTAACTAGCAAATAAATAATTATAAAAACTTAAAAATATAGTCTTAATTCTCAGTGGTAGTAAAATCCAGATTACACTGACACATTACTTAAAATTTAGTTTTAGAACACTGTATATAAAAATTCAGACAATAGTGATATCAAGTTTAATAGTGAAATTTGTTAGAAATGCTGTCCAATTGAACTTTCTGCAATGATGGAAATGTTCTCTTCATTGTCCAGTATGTGACTAACCACATGTTGCTATTGAGCACTAGAAATATGGTTGATGTACCTAAAGAACTGAATTTCATGAGGAAAAGTCATAGTAAAAAGTACTTATATTAAACATGAACAGAAACAAACTAAAAGTTAAAAATAATGTTAACTCCAAAAGTTAAAAAAAAAACATTAAAATTGAAAATTGATGGCTTAAATTAGAAGTGAATTAGAATTTATAAGCAAATCCAAATTCAGGTAGCCTTTTAAGATGAAAAGCTGCTAGTGTCACACATCAGAAATGAAAAAGACATTATAACCCCCCAAAAAAAACTTTTTAAAGGATTAAAAAAGGAAAATCTCTTCTAAGATAACTGACATAATCTCACTAAATGTGACAATTGTCTCAAAGTATAAATTATAAAAATTGACTTGAAAATCGTTTTATATCAATTCACCATTAAATACCTAAAATACGGGGCACCTGAGTGACTCTGTTGGTTAAGTGTCTACCTTTGGCTTGGGTCATGATCACACAGTTCTAAGATTGAGCCCTGGGTGGGGCTTCCTGATCAGTGAAGAGCCTGCTTTCTCTCTCCCTCTGCAGCTCCCCTTGCTCGGGCTCGCTCTCTCTTTCTCTGTCAAAAAAAATAAATCTTTAAAAAAAAAACAAAAAACCTAACATGTACCAGAACAAATGTTTAAAATAGGTAGTTATTTGATATGTTCCAGAGAATTGGCAAAGGTAGACTCCTCCCAGAATTATTTTTGAAGACTAAAAATGTTTTGATATAACACAATGTTATGCAAAGAAGAAACTATATTTTGATATGATGAATAAAAGAAAAATCCCTTTAAAAATTTTAGAGAATTTCAAAATAGCATAAAGAAATGCCACAAACAAGTTGTATTTATCTAGGAAAGCAAGGATGACAAAGGTTAGAGAAATATCTTTATTAAATCTATCATGCAAAGTAGTGAGGATTTTTTTTTTAAATTATTTCAAATCATTTGATGAAATTTAACATCTCTTCCCTAGTCTCAAAAGCATTTAGAAGTCATTGTTTTCTAAAACATACTTCTCATAATATGAGTGAAAATTACTCATTTTGACCAACAGTAGACAGTTTTGGCAATGGAATTCTATAGCAGTGCTGTCCAGTAGAACTTAGAGCAATGGTGGCAATATTCTCTACTATCCAACATGATAGGCACTAGTCAGATGTGGCTATCAACCAGTTGAAATGTGCCTGATGATAGTGCAGAGCTGAATTTTTAATTTTTTAACTAATTTAAATATAAATTTAAAAGTCACATGTAACTAGTGGCTACTATATTAGAATCCTAGACACAAATCCCTCAAATCAAGAATACATATAAATACATTTATATATATTTTATTTATATATATTATATATAATTATATATAATAATGTAATATAATGATATATATTATTAATATATAATATATAACATAATATAATATATAATATATATTTTTATGTATTATATATAATTATATATAATAATGTAATGTAATATAATATAATAATATATATTATATATAAATATAAATAAAATGTATATAAATATATTTATATATATTCTTGATTTGAGGGATTTGTGTCTAGGATTGTACTTTCTAATATAGTAGGTGTAAATAGCCATGTACTTTCTAATATAGTAGATATATATATATATATATATATATATACACACACACACACATATATTTATAGTGCCAACTAAGTACTATGAACTATGCTTAGAGGATACAAAAGTGGTTGAATAGACCTCAGTCCTTCTGTCATGACAGTTAGTCATTACATTAACATTCAATTTATCTTAATGTAAGCAACATTAATATTATGAGTATTCATAGATCTCATATTGCTATGGCATATTCTCAAAAAATATGCCAAATTTAAGGAAAAAATCTAGTAGAAATTCACTTCTACTCTTATATAAATGAAATTCCACTAAACTGGAAATTCCTTGAATTCTGGGACTTTCTTTTGTTTATTGTTATATGTCCTTGCTTAGAATGGAATATGGGTATAGTAAGCATTCATTAAATTTTTGATGAAAGAGATAAGGAAAAGAAAAAAAGGATAGGGAGGAAGGAAAGAAGATCAAGTATATGCTTTCTCTATCAAATCTTATGATGTTGGATTATGGCATTGATATTATTACATTGATGCATAATGTAAGAACAGATAAATTGGGATTTCTATACCTCTGAACTATTTATAAGGTTATATCAGTTAGGCTCACACAATATTGTTTCAAACATCTAGTAAGGTGTGTTGGAGTTGTTGAATCTTTTAACATTTTTATAAAGGCAAATATATTTCAAGACTTCCTATTGCTATTAATAACCAATTTTATGTTTTTCTAGCACAGTCATTTACATATCAAAAGCAGTTATAATGTATTCAGTATTATTGTTAGAATTGAAAGAGTTTCATATTCAACAGAATTACTAAACACTGAATTGGGGAAAAGAATGGAAGTCAAAATTAATAAGTCAGTTGAGGGGGTTGGTGATCTATGTGGACACAAAGGTCTAGACACCATGAAGGTCAAAGTGAATGTAAATCCATGATCCTGGAGGCATAGTATAAGGAAGGAGGTTGTACTTTACAGTAAGATTGATCTGAATTGCAGTCCTTTCTGTGCCAAGTACTGACTTTATGACCCTTATATACATTGTGTGTAAGTTCTCATGATATTTCACCAGAATGGCATAGCTGTTAAATAAAGTATTGATAGAAAGCACCGGCATTGAGTCTGATCCATAGTTAGCACTTAAAAAATGCAAATTCCAACATGAATAGCATCTTTCCCTGCCTAGTATCTCCCTACTCTTATTTGCAAAGTCATTTCTCGTATTGAGATGGCATTTTGCATTACTGTACCAGAATAAATTGTTTTTCATGTGTTCCCCAAATTTTCTTAATAACACACTGAAAACAGTTTTTGCTAACATGTTAGCTATATTTGCTGACAGAGTAGGCATTTCAGTGCCAAAGAAACTTTTTTTGATGAAACTTCCTTATCTTCTTGAAATTCTAGGCAGTAAAAATGGGAATCCTTCTTACTCTTCAAAGACCAGTTGTGGGTAAATTACAAACAAGGTCAAATCTTGTTTGATAGAAATTTTCAGTTTAAGCAAAGGGAGTCTTTCCATATAACTGACATCCTCTGACCTTCCGTGAAGTAGGTAAATTATATCAATTCCTAAGTGTTATTTCTCAGCAAGTTTCTATCTATACTGGATCCTTTTGAAGACTTTCCATTTGACCTTGACGGCCTCTTGCATTATTCCCACACAGTCCTTGATTGATCACAGGGAAAAGTAGGTAGGGATGGGAAAATGAAAGATGAGGTAGGACTGAGAGAACATTTCAACCCAATTTTCACTTATACTCATGTTCCAAAAATGGAATGAAAAATGTAAAATGCCAAAATTCATTTTTAAAGTAGATTTTAATGGGATAAGAAGAACATTGTATGGTAACTTCTCATTAAGATGTAAAGAAAATAACTTGAATATTAAAAGTGATACTCGGTGGTTCCTTTTAAGCTTTTTGAGATGGCAGAAGGAAAAAAATCCCATTTTTGAGATGCTGTGTTTTATTTCAGTTTAGAATCAGTTTTGTTTTAAGATTGACAATGACCTGGCTTGGTAGTGCATTTCTTCCAAAGCAGTGTACTGAAACAACATTGCAGTATTGATTTATTCTACATGGTTGATAGTGTGATTGTATAATTAGAAGAACTGTGAAGAAAGCTTTCACACTTCTGCCCTGGTTGAAGAAATAAACAGCTCCATGGGATGAATCTTTAAAATACTAAAGGATTTAAAAAATAAGTGTTGTGTTGGTGAATCATGCAGCCCATGATAATTTGGGTTACATTTGTCCTTTAGTTACACAGAATGATACTTGAGTGAACACTTTCTTGGAGAAAGGGGAGGCTTAGATATTTCTTGACTTACCACAGCTAATAGCAGAAATTAATAATGTTAAAAACAGTATTTTCTCAAAGTTTAGTGTATATATATATATATATATATAAATAAATAAATCACCTGGAGTCTTATAAAATGCTTATCCTCAGGCCCCGCACCTTGATGTTTGGTTCTAATAGCAAGATTTGGGCTTAGGAATCTACACTCGGAATAAACCACCGGGTTGTTTTGTTATAGCTGGTCTTAAGACCACATTTTGTGAAACATTAGAGTAGAACACAACCTTTTAAACCAATTCAAGAAAGAGGTGTTCATATGTAATTCACTTATGGGCAAAAATCTTTGTCTTTACATAATCAGAGATAGCTTTTAAATTTCCCTAGATTTAGAAACATTTATAATGAGACATAGTAAACAACCCCAGAAATGATGGGGTTTTTGCTTATTGTTTTAAGTACTGGGAACAATCTGATCACATGGACTATTGAGAACATAAAATTATTCTATCAAAACAGAATCAAAACTCAGTGAGAATTGAGTCCTTATTCAGAAATCCAGGAAGCCTGAAATAAGGACCTAATAAGAAAAGCTATCAGCTTCTACTTTGCCTGAATGGAAATACTAGGAATAATTTTCTGTAGTCTGGAGGGGATTGTTTTAGTTTTAGTTCCCACATGTAAAGAGCTTGTGTCCTTAGAACAAAAAGAGCTGGACACACAGAAAATCAGTGACTCTTCTTGGATGCATTAGAGAATTAAGGTTGCAGGGCAAACTGACCCTCTGAAATCTGGGGGAGATGGAGACATCTTGAGAGTCACCTTATATACTTAGCTGGAGCAGAAGACAGAAGTCCTAAACCTACTGGTTGAACACTTAAATTGTAAACTTGACAAATTGCTAGAGGCTGTGTGTGGACTAGCTTAAAAATGAGAAATTCCTGCAGCTTCAATGCTTGGAAGGTCCTTCACTCCATTGTGGGAATTACCTGCACAATTCTGATGTGGAAGAACTGGGAAAGATCCCTTTCTAGATCTGGTGGGGGAAAGGAAGAGTCATCAGAATGAAATACACTCAGTATCTACTCCATAGAAAATGTCTGCTCTCCAGGAAACAATTTATGAGGCTTATCTCATCTGGAAGAAGGGCATATAAAGAAAGTGGGCAACATGCAAGAACAGATAGGTAATGTAAACAGAGAAGAAAACTCTAAAAAACAATAATAAGGAAATGCTATATATCAAAAATATAGGAACAGAAATGAAGAATACCCTTGATGGACACATTGGTATACTAAAATGGCCGAGGAAACAGTGAACCTGGACACTACGTCAGTAGAAACTTAGCAAACTGATCTGCAAAGAAAAACAATGAAAATATAGAACAGAACATTCAGGAAATATGGAACAATTTCAAAAAGCATCATATAAATGTTACTGCAGTACAGGAAAGAGAAAAAAGAGAACGGGTAGAAGAAATATTTGATTCAGTATTCCCAACCATTTTTCAAATTAATGAGAAACTCCAAGCCGCAGATCCAGGAAGTTCAAAGTAAATCAAGCAGAACCAAAATAAAAACAAACAAAACCTCACCAAGCCATGCAGTTTTTAAATCACAGGAAATCAAAGAAAAAGTCTTCAGTAAAGTCACAGGAGAAAAAGTACTTCATCTATAAATGAGCAAAGATAAAAATCACAGTGGATTTCTTGTCAAGCAAGAAAGGATAGAATGAAATATGTAAACTGACGAAAGACCCGCCAACCTAGAATTTTATATTCAGCAAAATTATTCTTCAAAAATGTAAGAGAAATAAAGACTTTTTATACAAACAAAAATAGGGAGTTCATCACCAACAGAACTGTCCTGCAAGGAATGTTAAAAAACAGTTCTTCAGGGAAAAGGAAAATGATATAGGTCAGAAACTTGGATCCATGTATTAAAAAAAAAAAAAGTACTAGGGAAAGAATAAGTAAAGACTTAAATATATCTTAATTTGTCTAAAATCTGGTGAATTAACAGGAATGATAATATATTGGATTATTATAATATATGGATAAGTGACTGATAGCAATACCCCAAAGAATGGGAAAGAATTGGGAATACATTATTCTAAGTTGCTGGTACTATATGGGAAGATGATAATGTTATTTGAAAATGGACTTAGATTAGCTAAAAATACATGGTTTTCTAAGGCAGCCACTAAAAATGTTTTTAAGAAGAATATGCTGAGAGGAGTGAAATGGATTAATATATAAAATGCTCAATTAAAATCAAAAGGCATAAAAATGGAGCAAAAGAAAGTGGTTACAAACATAATAGAATATTATTCCAACTGAAGCAATAATTAAAATTTATAAAAGATGTAAATGCACCAATTAAAAGAAAATTTCCAAATGGATAAAAATACATGACCCAATTATATGTTGTCTACCATCAAATCTGCATTAAACAAAGATACCCAAGTTAAAAATCAAGGAGAAAAATAAGCCATATTAACGCTAATCAAAAGAAAGCTGAAATAGCTATTGAATTTCACCAAGAAGACTTCAAATCAAAGAAAATTATGAGGGATAAAGATTGGCATGATATAATGATAAAGAGGTCAGTCACATAGCAATCCTAACTATATAAGCACTTAACAACAGAGCATCAAAATTTGTTACTCAAAAACTGATAGAACTTGAGATCAGTGGAAACAGTGAAGTAGGGACCTCTGAAAATTCTCACCTTAATAAAAGCACAACCACCTCAAAACTGTAAATTTTGTCAGTACCAACTTCTCCAGGACTTTGGAAACTAACCAAAGACTTGAAGAAACCCAGGAAGCATTTATTCCAGAAAAAAGAAAACAAAACAGCTAAATATTGAGGGGAAGAAAACCGAGATCTGTGGCATTTTAACTCATCCCAATCCTGCATGGTCTCCAGCCATGCAGAAGTCTTAAAAAATAATAGCCCAAATAATCAGTGCAATTTGGAAGCCACATGAGGGAACAAAATGTAGCTAGAGCTCTTTCAAAGTCTTCTTTCAAAAGAGTTATCATTATTTAACCTATCTGCAGGTTCCCTAGAAGACCCCACTTGCAAGGCTGTTTATATTTGACCTGACAAGGTCAATTTGACTAGTACCAAAAGTCTTTTTCCCCCAGAGCACTCATCATTCGTGATTTGTATTTATAAACTGATTCGGAAGTTTATATGGCAAGACAATGCACTGGGCTAGTCAAAACAATACTGAAGAACAATGAGGTTAAAAGATACTACTTGTTTTTTAAGTCTTACTTAAAGCTATAGTGATGAAAATACATGGTAATAGAGAAATAATAAACACATAGATCAATGTAACACAACAGAGAGCCCAAAAATGGACATACTCAAGTATAGTAAACTGATTTTGGACAAATGTGTAAAGTCAATACAATAAAGGTTAATATTTGTAACTAATGATGTTAGAACAATTGGTATCCATATGCAATAAGTGAACCTAGACAGAGACCTCATATCTTTACAAATGTAACTGAAAATTGATCTGAGACTATAAAATGCTAAACTATACACATCCTAGAAGAAAACATAGGATACAGTCCACATGATCTTTTGTTTAACACTGAGTTTTTAAATAAAACACCAATAGCACAATTGATGAAAAAAAAAAACAGATAAATTGAACTAAATTGCTCTGCTCTCTCAAAGACATTTGTGGTAGGATAATCTTTCTACCCAAATACAAAGTCCTAATCCCTCAAACCTATAAATATTACCTTATATGGATAAAGGTTCTTTGCAGATGGGATAGTGAAGAATCTTGACATTGAGGGATTATCATAGATTAGTTGGTAGGTCTAAATGTAATCACAAATGTGTCTGTAAGACATAAGTTGATGTTGACAGAAGTGGAGAACATAATCTAACCACAAATGCAGAGATTGGAATGGCTATAAACTGAGGAACTCAAGGAGCCTCTACGAACACCCAAGTGCCCAGGAACAAATTGTCCTGTAGAAGATCTAGAGGGAGAGTTGCTTTGCTATCACCTTAGTTTCAGCCAGTGAAACTAATTTTGCACTTGTGATCTCCTAAACTGAGAGAATGAATTTCTGCCACTTTAAGCATTTGTGATAACTTGTGACAGCAGTCACAATAAACTAATGGACACTGTTAAGAGAATGCAAAGATTTGTAAAATGCATATCTCATAATGGACTTGTACCCAAAATATATAAAAAATTTCATTCCAACTGGTATAAGGTTTGATTTGTATTTCCCTGATGATGAGTGATGTTGAGCATCTTTTCATGGGCCTGTTGACCATCCATATGTATTTGTTAAAAAAATGTCTATTCATGTCTTCTGCCCATTTTTAACTGGATTATTCTTTTGGGTGTTGAGTTTTATAAGTTTTTTTTTTAAAGATTTTATTTATTATTTGAGAGAGAGTGAGAGAGAGATTGAGAGAACAAGTGGGAGAAGGGACAGAAGGGGAAGCAGACTCCCTATGGAATAGGGAGCCCGATGAGGGCCTTGAGCCAAGGACTCCAGGATCATGACCTGAGCTGAAGGCAGATGCTTAACCCAATGCGCCACCCAGGTACTCTATACTTCTTTATGCATTTAGGGTATTAACCCTTTATCACATATGTCCTTTGCAAACAAAAAATTCCCTGAAACTTAGAATGCAACAGTAAGAAAACAAACTTAATCCACTTTAAAAAGAGGCAAAATATTTGAACCAAATACCTCACCAAAGAAAATGTAAATATGGCAAATAGCATATGAAAAGATGCTCAATGTTAGACACTTTTAGTGAAATGCAAATTAAAATATATAATGTAATGTTTTATCATTACTATCTGTAAGAATGGCTAAAACAGTTTTTTAAAAAAGAATATCAATAGCTGGTAAGGATGTAGAGCAACAATTCTCAGTCATTACCAGTGGAAGGGCAAAATGTAGCCGACCCACTACAAAAGAGGATTTGACAGTTTCTTACAAAGCAGAACATAGTCCTGACATATGTCCTAGCATTGCATTTGCAGGTATTCAGTTAACTGATTTGAAAACATACGCACACACAAACTTTCATGAGAATGTCTACAGTAGTTTTATTCATAATCGTCCAAAATCATTAGCAACCAAATTGTCCTGAAACAGGTAATGAATAAGCAACCTGTGGTATACCCAAGTGATGGAATATTTTTCAGCAATAAAAAGGAATGGAGTCTTAAGCATATAAAGTATGGATGAATCTTAAGTGTATATTGCTAAGTGAAAAAAAGTCAGCCTAAAAAGGCAATGCATTTCATTATGGTATTCAAATGCAATTCTGCACAGATAAAACTATAGAATCAGTAGGCAGACCAGTGGTTGGCAGTGGCTTGAGGAAGCAGGGGGAGGGGGAGTAAATAAGTGAAGCACAGAGGATTTTTTTTAGGACAGTAAAATTATTCTATTATATGACACTATGTATTTGTCAAAACCCACAGAATTTTACTGCAGTAGGGGTGAACTTTCATGTATGCAAGTTAAAAAAATATTTAGGAGGTCAAGGGATCTTAAGATAGAATGTGGAATATGACAAAAGAACCAAACTGTTCTAGAAAGCTGTGAAACCGCTTCACTGACAGGAGCAGTGGAATAATGTACTGACTTGAGTAACAGTAAACTGAGTGGTGTCTGTAAAACTAAAAGCAAAAGAAACTACATAAACATTCTGCTCTGGTCGATAAAGCTGGTTCTCACTGGCTTAGGGGTTAACAATTCTGAACTCGCAATATATTGGAATTGAGCAGTTAGTAAATGGAAGGGGTCGGTGGGAGTCTGTTTTCTCACTGTTGGAGTGGGGGTAACTTGGAAGTGAGGAAGGAAGCTAGAATGACTCATGTGATGTATTGGAACAGAGACATCAGCATCAACTCCTATCCTGCTTAATGTCAGTACAGATATTTGCATGTGGGGATATTTGTAGATAGGTGATAATATGTGGATTAGTATACACATATACATATTCTTGCTCTGTCAGTTAAGAGAGACTTTGTACAAATAGTTGAAATTGTTTGAGATTTTTGAACTTCCTTTCAAAATTCAAGACATTTCCATTATTTGCTATCTTGATCTGATGCTGATTAATTTTTATTGAGTGTGGCTAACAATATAAACAATTGAGTCTATTCATTTCTTTATTTATTCATCCAACAAGTATTTGCTACATGTCCAATGAGTCCAGACTATTCCACCCAGGTATAAAATCAAGAAAGTCATTGACTTCATAAACAAATGAGGAACAATTCAATAAACATATATTTACTGTATAACTTTATCTTCAATATGACAGATACATCTAAAACAAGTAAAAGAATAATAATTATTATTCTATGTTACTAGCCTATGATGAAATTTCAGAGCAAAAAAATATTTAGCTCTCTGACTTGGTGTTTGACAACTGCCTACAATAGAGAACATCCAGTCTGATGAATGCAGTGATTCATTAATCCAATTATATACTCAATTCAACAAATACTTGTTGGCACCTAATATGCTATATATGCATCCTGTCAAGAGTTAGAAATATCCATTCATTGCATTAGTCAACATTTATTGAGGAGCAACTATGAGACTATCTTTAGAAATTTCCAAGATGAATTAGATGTATTTCTTGTCTTTAAATAGGTCAGTAGAATGGGAGAGAAGTACAATTAAACAATTTAAATACACTGGCAGAATGTGCACAAAGCCTTATGGAGCTACGGGGCATATCATTTAACTTAGCCTGAAGGCCAAGAAGGATTCTTGTTACATACCTTTTCTGAGCTGCAGGACTAAAAGTTTGAGAAGGTAGTTAGGTTCCAGGAGCAGGCACTATTTTATAAGGATATAAAAAGTAAAAACATATACCACCAAGAGAATATAAGCAATGAGAAAAAGAAACAAAATAGAATATACAGGGAGCTACAAGCACTTTGGTGTGGCCCTTACTTCAGGGGCAAGGCAGGATTGATAGGTGATAAGGCTGGAAAAAAAAAACAAAACTCGAAGAAGAAGCAAGATTATAGAGAAGCTTAAACCATGTTGTAGATACTTAAATTTAAACTATGGGGCTAGTATGTGGGTTTTAATCTAGAAAATGATATGGGCAGATGTCGAAGTAAATGGTGTATTCCTTTCTTTGAGAATCTTACAACCTCAGAAATCAACTTTCTCTTTATAGGATTGCACTCAGTCCTTGAAGAAATCCAGAGTTTGGGAATAAAGAAACAAGTTCTTGACACCCTACCAATGCCAAGGAGAGATACCAAGGTCTCAGGGAAAAATACAGTGAGAGTTATCTTAGTAATTTTCTTTATTTCTTCCTCTCTCTCTCATGTTTTTATTTTTATTTTTTTCCTTACAAGAAAGTTGGGACTGTGAATTCTTGAGTTCTGAGGCTGATCTTTAGAAATACCTATTTTAAGGACTGAAACATTTAAAGAGCAGGATATCTCTCTAACAGGTTGGCATGTGTAGGAGGAGGATATTTTGTATCCTCTGCACTATCTAAGCAGGATCACTCAAGTGGTCACAAGCAAAGGATCATCATAATTGAAATTAACCTTTTGTTTTCTTCTTATTAAAGATGTGCCTTTTGATTGGCATTATAAAATGCTTAACACATGAAAGCACCTGCTTTTGATGTTGCTACAGTGATCACAGAAAAATATAACTTTCCTCTTAGTGAACTAAATGAAGCAAATTATAGTGAAGGCTGCGAAGAAGAAAATTACATGTTGTCATCAACTGAGGCAATAGAGTAATGATTTTAATAAAAACTTTCTCTATTAATTTTGTCAGTCACTTTCCTTCTGTGAGTTACTGTTAGATGACTAACCATCCCAGTGGTCTAGATGGGCTCACATTAAAAGTTTTGTTCTTTGGCAAAAGTTTTCTGAGAGCTATCAGGGAATTCAACATTCCCACTCATTTGCCAGAAAGTATAATGAAAGTGACACATAATAGACTCAAAGTTGTTGAGAAGAGAGAAAGTTGGGGGAAAAAATCTGACAACTCACTGGATCTCAGATTTTTGTGTGCCACAGAATCCCCTATGAAATGGTTTGACGTATAAATGCTCCAGTCTCTATCTCTGTCAGTCTCAAGAGAGAAAGTACCATCTACATTTTTAATGGCCTCCACAGACATTTCTGCTACACCCCAAACATTGAGAACCAGAGTTAACAAATAACAGAAAATTTCCTGGATGGAAAACTGATTTTAAAATTTAATAGTGAGAATAAGATGCTTTGCTGCATGCTTAAACATATATATTTCTAGCATGTTAAATTTTCTTTAAAGTAGGTGCGTCACCTATAAGATTGGAATTTGCAAAGAGGAACAGAGAGTAAGTAATGTGTTTAAACAACTCAGTACATTAAGAAAAATGTTTAAAAACATCAGAAAAGTAATTGCCTCTAAAACCAGATTTTGGTTCTCTGGAATCATTGGCAGTTTTTTTGTTTTTATTTTTTTTTTAAGATTTATTAATAATTTAAACACCAAGAGAGAGCACAAACAGGGGCAGCAGGCAGAGGGAGAGGGAGAAGTAGGCTCCCCATGGAACAGGGCTGGATTGCAAGACCCTGGGATCATGACCTGAACCAAAGGCAGATACTTAACTGACTGAACCATCCAGGTGCCTCATTTTTGTTTTTCTTTAAATTTGTATAACATGAAAAACAAAAACAAAACCAAAAGCTGTACCAAACAAGAACATACTTCAAATTTTAGAAGTTGGTACACGGAAAATTCAGTGTCTATATGCAGTACAAACATTTAATATTGATTATATATGTAATTTGGTATTTATGGGAAGGGTACTTTCCCAACAGTTAAACTTTTCTCAGTGACACTGTGAAATTTCCATCTGTCTCCTCAAAAATAATCCATAAAATTAGAGAATTTATTTTAAGGAAAGTATGCACAAACCTGTGACATCTGGTATGTTTAATGACCTTATAAATGCCATGGGCCTATCACTTTAAACTGATGAGATTTACATAATCCTACTTGAACCATCAGGGCATTGCAAAATAGAAGGGACAAGAGGACTAGAAGGCACAAATTTGAAGTTAACTCCTGCTAAGCTCAAGAAGTCAGTCTCCTGTCAGATTTTTGTAGATATGTGCTTCCCTGGGGCTATTGCAAACTTATAACCTCTGCTCTTCTGATTCAGTTATTCAACTCTCAAACAAATATGGTGGATAACTTCTTGAGTGCACAGAAATGAAATATGGAGGCCAAAATTTAGCTAAAATTGTAAAATGTCAGAATGAGCCTGCAAAATCCATCATTCTATGTTGAAGTGAAATGCAGCCAGTCCATTGTTTATATTAAAGTGAACATTAGGAAAATACACTGTATAGTATATTGACAACTGCCAAGGTAAAAAAGCGCAGTGGATCAAAGCATCAGTTGAATGTTAGAACTGCATTCAAATTCTGACTCTAGCAGTATGTCTGCATAGCCTTAGCTACTGTCTTTAAGCCTTCTTCATCCAAAAAGTTGACTTTGGTATCTTGATGAGTTCTTCGGATGACTAAATGTTATAATTCGCGTAAAGTACTGGAGAACTATCTAGAAATAGTATCTATGAGTAAAAACTATGTAGCCAGGACCATTCATTCCAGATATATTTACTGATCACCTTCTTTGTGTAGTAGGGGTAGCAGGTCATATCAAAATTGCCTGTGAGTACCTGTGACATTTTGAGGAGCACTTTAGAAGGCCCCAAAGAAGGGAAAAAAAAAAAAGACCCCAAAGAACCTGTAGTTTGTGTTTCAGTGTAATTACGCTTTAAAGAATGGGAAAGAAAGTCAAACTGTGTCACATGCAAAGATTTCCAAGAAGTTATGAGGGACTATAAATTTACAATAGCAAAAGATGACACAAGTAAGTTACTTTTTCAACTGTACTGAGACTCCCAGAAGGAATGGAGAAGAGAGAATGTTAGAGTTATTCAGGATTAAAGTACTGTTGTTTTTGTTTGTTTTTCCAGGCAGTTATAAAAGATCAAAAAGAAGTAAGTGCATAGATGATGTTGCAAGAATGTAGTTGAAGTCACAAAAAAAGGTATTAGAATGTTAATATCAGAGTTTAAAATTTTGAGTTAAAACAGTTGAGAAAAATGAGCAAGCAATTTCTAATAAATGACCATGGGTGTGGATGACTTAAGAAGAGTTATTAGTTTTGAGTTAAGGAGATTAAGACATTTGGAGGAAAAGCAGGAAGACTAGATGTTTATTCACATAGATGTCAAAGTCCCTCAAGGTTATGTTGAGGGTAGAGATGGACAGACATACTCTGGGTCAGTCTATTGCAACCTGCAATGGCTATAGTTTTGACCCAGGGCCAGGTTGGTAAGTAACACTATCAAGGGGAAATAATAAGATTATATGGATATATACCAATGGGTATTACGAATCTTAAAAGAGTTCTTATCAAGGTAGAACTTGACAATGGGGAACAGAAACTAAGTGAATGCTGACACCACACTATAAATGTGAACATCAATACTGTGCTCATCAGTGACTGAAGGAAGTGAGCTGAATGGATCCAATAATATGGGAGGCAATTAACAGCTAAGGAAAACTACGAGTGTAAGGGAACTAAGAAATAGTTGGGTATATAGGGAAGTTTGTTTACTATGAAAGGGCAATTCCAGAGGCCAGAGAGAAGAGTTACAAGGGAAAGGAATGAAAAAAAAAAGAGAGAGAGAAAAGGTTTATAGGATGTATAGGAAGAGGTTATGAAAAGTCAGGAAGGGAGGCATTTGCGATGGTACATAAGGATGTGGTATGTGGCTATTGTAGGATGGCTTAATCTTTAAGATCCCAAAAGGATTGACTTTTTTTTTTTTTTTCCAGTTTCTGAGGTCCAGGTGATTCAGGTGGCTTGCTTATTGGCAGGAAGCATATTATACTAGTTAGATGCCTGGATTATGAGGTCAAATCACCTAGTTACAGACCTTCCTGCAGTTCCTACTCACTGTGCAACTTCAGTGGAGTTAATTTATCTCCTTAGATCACCGGTCCATCGTAAAGTTGTAGGACTGAATGATGTAATGTGGAAAGTATTGGGATTTAGGCATATCACACAATAAGCTAAATGTGTATTGCTCTTACTATTTATTGTAGACTGGCCTCCTTTGCAAAGGAAAGCAACTTAGTGATGGAGATGGGGGAAGATGCAAAGGAGATTAGTTTCCAAGACTGCTGCCTTTATTGTTACAAAACAAACCACTCTGAATTTGGTGACTTTAAAACCATTTTTAAAATATTCTCTCATAGTTCTAAGGTTGACTGCTCTCAAGCATGCTTCTCAAGCATGCTTCTCTCTAATCAGGCTCCATGTGAGGATGGGACTAAAGTCAGGTAGTGACTATGAAATTCATTTTTTGGTTTCATAGGTTTTATATATTCAAAATTATCACAAAGATAGTAGAAAGTTCCCATGTATCCCACACTCAGTTGCCACTATAATCAACATCATATATTAGTATGGTGTACTTCTCACAATTAATGAATTGATATTTATACATTACTCTTAAATAAAGTGTATAATTTATTCAAATGTGCTCGGTTTTGCTCTAATGTCCTTCTGTTTCAGCATTTCATGCCAGACAACACATTAAATGATACAGATGGTCACATCTCCTTACACTAAATCTCTTGGCTGCATAAGTTTCTCAGACATTCTTTGCTTTCGATGACTTTGTCAGATTTAAGGATTGTTGGTCAGGTATTGTGTATAAAGTGCCTCCTTTGGGATTTATTCAATGTCTTTCTCATGGTTAGATTGGGATTATGTGTTGGGGGGAAGACCACAGATAAGATACCATTCCTATTACAAAATGTCAAATGTGTATATTATCCATATGACATCTCACTGTTGCGGTTACTTATATTCATTTTCTATTACTGCTGCAACACATTACCACAAACTTAGGAGCTTAAACCACCGAAAATAAAACAAAAACAAACAAACAGACACACAAAACCACCAAAAACTATTCTTATATTTCTACAGGGTACAAATCCAACCCAGGTCTCACTAAGCCAAAATCAAGATGTTAGAGGAGCCGCATTCTTCTCTAGAGTCTCTAGAGTTGCATACGTTTTCTTGTCTGGAGAGGTTCTAGAGGCTGCCCACATTCCTTGTCTCTGTGCTCCTCTTCTCCACCTTACAGGCAGCAATATTGCATCTTTCACTGTTTTGCTTTCATATTCACTTCGCTCAGACTTTGTTCTTCTTTCATTTTTAAGTACCCTTGTGATTACATTAGGCCCATCTGAACAATAATCTTCCTATCTTAAGCCTAAATTTCATCTGCAACCTTAATTTTTCCCTTTGATATACAACTATAACCTGTTCACTTGTTTGAAGCAATAGGGTGTGGACATTTTTGAGGTCATTATGCTGCCTATAATATTAATCTTAATTAATGATGTGCGGTTTTTTCTCCTTTTCCATAGTATATTCTCTGGAAGAAAGTCACAATATACAATCCACACTTAAGGTGTGGGAAATGATTCTATGCCTCCTCAAGGGCAGAGTAACTACATAAAGGATTTGGAAGCTTTTATCTATTTTCTCCCCTTTATTTGTCCATCATTATTTATCATTATGGACTCATGGATATTTATTTTACGCTTTGGATTATAATCTAATACTATTTAGTTAATTTCCTTAAGTTTTTCTAGCTTGGCTATTGGAAGTTCTTTCAGGTGACTCCTGGTTCCCCTCAACATATCCCCATAATTGCAGAGTTCTGGTTTTTTGATTTTTGGTGTGCTCTGTTTGTTTTGAGCACTTTTTTAACAAGATGCCCCAGGTTTGCCTTACATACTTCCTGCTCCATTGCAAGAATCAGTCATTTCTCCAAGGAGCTTTTGTTCCCTTTGTTGAAGTCCAGAGTCTGGGTAATAAGGGAGCTTGTTGCTATTAGAATCTAGTGTCATGATTTCTAGAACGTCTCAGCTAGAGTATGGAGAATTAAGACAGATATGCGTGTGCTAACAAATGAGTATGAAGATATTTATAAGCATTTTCATACTTAACCACCTATATCTATATTAAGCTATGAATTGATTTGGATGTCTCCAAGTCTAATTAATTACTGCATGGATCTTTTAGCTTCCTCTCTTTGCTTATCTGTAGCTCCCACTCCAATATTGAGAAATCTTACCCCACCACCCCTTTCTATTTCTTTAATTGTTCAATTTGATCCTACATAGAAAATGCAGTTGGAATTATTAACCTCTATGCCCATGAGAAAAAAATGTTAACAGCTAGAGTATATTTGTTATGTACAGTTCTTTTTGTCTTTAGTCTAATATACTCCACTAATTTCCAAAATTAAGTCAGCAACTTATTCTCCCACCCCATTCAGTGAGGTACATTGTAATACAGTTAGAAATTTTGTCACATTAAGCATTTCATTCTTTGATTCTCCTAAACCTTGGAATAATTTCACAAATATTTGCCTACACTGAGGGTCACTGTTTGTGCTGTGAAATTTTGTGAGTTTTGACAAATGCTCAATGTCCTGTATTTACCATTAGAGTATCAAACACATCAGTTTCACCACTCTAAAAAAAGTTCCTGTTGTTCATTGATCTAACTCCTAACCCTTGAACTCCTGACAACTCCTGCCCTTTGTAGTTTTTCCTTTCCAAGGCATTATATAATTGGTAACATTCGGTTTGTAGCTTTCTTAGGCTGGTTTATTTTACTAGCAATATGCATTTAAGGTTTATCTATATCTTTGTATGGCTTGGTAGCTCTTTTTTTTCTTTTTTAAGTATTGCATCTTTAATGCTATAAAATTGAAAATTTCCATGTAAGGTCCTTATGATAGATAATTTTGAAATTAAATCTTTCTATAATCTCTGGATTTTTAATGATTCCTTAATGCATGGATTGATTTAGATAGTCAGGTCTCATCATAAGTAACAGCATGACTAATAATCTTATTGTGTTTTAGTCTGCTCCTTTGTGATGTATGGAGTTACTTAGGAAGAGAGAGCTTTCCCTAGAGTCAATCTGCTTTTTAAGGCCAAAGATTCCCACAGGACCCAGAGATATTCTTGTTTTTTTTTTACTCTAATTTGCTCTGATTTTTAAAAGTATCTTCTGTGAAATCACTCACTTGGCCATTACTCTGTTTATCTCCTCTACCCTTTCTGCTTCTTTTTATTTTTTTAATTTTTTAAATTAACATGTAATGTATTATTTGTTTCAGGGGTACAGGTCTGTGATTCATCAGTCTTACACAATTCACAGCACTCACCATAGCACATACCCTCCCCAATGTCCATCCCCCAGCCACCTTTTCCCTCCCACTGCCCTCTCCTCCAGCAACTCTGTTTGTTTCATGAAATTAAGAGTCTCTTATGGTCTGTCTCCTTCTCTGGTTTCATCTTGTTTCATTTTTAAATCCCTTCCCCTATGATCCTCTGTCTTGCTTCTCAAGTTCCTCATATCAGTGAGATATTATAATTATTTTTCTCTGATTGCCTTATTTTGCTTAGCATAATACCATCTAGTTCTGTCCACGTCATTGCAAATGGCAAGATTCTGGGGTTTTTGATGACTGTATAATATTCCATTGTATATATGTACCACATCTTCTTTATCCATTCATCTGTTGATGGACATCTAGGCTCTTTCTATAGTTTGACTATTGTGGACATTGCTGCTATAAACATTGGGGTGCACGTGCCTTTTCAGATCACAGCATTTGTATCTTTTAGGTAAATACCCTGTAGTATAATTGCTGGGTCATAGGGTAGCTCTATTTTCAACTTTTTGAGGAAACTCCATACTGGTGTTTGTTGTTTTTTTTTTTTTTAAGATTTTATTTATTTGTCAGAGAGAGACACAGAGCACAAGTAGGACTTTTTGAGGAACCTCTACATACTTTTCCAGAGTGGCTGCACCAGCTTGCATTCCCGACAACAGGGTAGGAGGGTCCCCCCTTTCTCTGCATCTTCACCAACATCTGTTGTTTCCTGATTTGTTAATTTAACTATTCTGACTGGTGTGAGGTGGTATCTCACCATAGTTTTGATTTGTATTTCCCTGATGCTGAGTCATGTTGAGCACTTTTTCATGTGTCTGTTGGACATTTGGATGTCTTCTTTGCAGAAATGTCTGTTCATGTCTTCTGCCCATTTCTTGATTGGATTATTTGTTCTTTGGGTGTTGAGTTTGATAAGTTCTTTATAGATTTTGGATACTGAACCTTTATCCAATGTGTCATTTGCAAATATCTCCTTCCATTCCATGGATTGCCTCTTTGCTTTGTTACTGTTTCATTTGCTGTGCAGAAGCTTTTTATCTTGATGAAGTCCCAAAAGTTCATTCTTGCTTTTGTTTCCCTTGCCTTATGGAGAGGTGTCTTGAAAGAAGTTGCTGTGGTCCATGTCAAAGAGGTTACTGTGTATATTCTCCTCTAGGATTTTCATGGATTCCTGTCTTACACTGAGGTATTTCATCCATTTTGAGTTTCTCTTTGTGTATAGTGTAAGGGAATAGTCGAGTGCCATTCTTCTGTATATCTGTCCAATTTTCCCAGCACCATTTATCAAAGAAACTGTCTTTTTTCCATTGGATATTTTTTCCTGCTTTGTTGAAGATTAGTTGACGGTAGAGTTCAGAGTCCCTATCTGGGCTTTCTATTCTGTTCCATTGGTCTATGTGTCTGTTCTTCTGCCAGTACAGTGTTATCTTGGTGATCACATCTTTGTAATATAACTTGAAATCAGGCAATGTGATGCCCCCAGATATGTTTTTCTTTTTCAACATTTCTTTGGCGATTTGGGGTCTTTTTTGGTTCCATACAAATTTTAGGATTGTTTGTTCCAGCACTTTGAAAAATGCTATTCATATTTTGATCCGGTTGGCAATGAAAGTATAGATTACTCTGGGCAGCATAGACATTTTAACAATGTTTACTCTTCCAATCCATGAACACAGAATGTTTCTTCATCTTTTTGTGTCTTCTTCAATTTCTTTCATGAGTGTTTCATAGTTCCTAGAGAATAAATCCCTTTTTCTCTTTGGTTAGGTTTATTCCAAGGTATCTTATGGTTTTTGGTGCTATTATAAATGGAATTGATTCTCTAATTTCTTTTTCTACAGTTACATTGTTAGTGTATAAGAAAGCAACTGATTTCTGTGTATTGATTTTGTATCCTGCCACATTAATGAATTGGTGTATGAGTTCTAGTAATTTGGGGGTGGAGTCTTTTGTGTTTTTCACATAAAGTATTATGTTATCTGTAAAAAGAATTTGACTTCTTTGCCAATTTGAATGCATTTCTTTTTGTTATCTGATTGCTGTTGCTAGGACTTCTAGTACTATATTGAACAACAGTGGCAAGAGTGGCATCCTTGTTGTGTTCTTGATCTTAAGGGAAATGCTATCAGCTTTTCCCCATTGAGAATGATATTCACTGTGGGTTTTTCATAGATGGATTTTATGAAATTGATAAATATTCCTTCTATCCATATATTCTGAAGAGTTTTAATCAGGAAAGGATGCTGTATTTTATCAAATGCTTTTTCTGCATCAATTGAGAAGACCATATGGTTCTTCTCTCTCCTCTCATTAATGTATTCTGTCACATTGATTGATTTGCAAATGTTGAATCACTCTTGCAACTTAGGGATAAATCCCACCTGGTCATGATGGATAATCCCTTTAATGTACTGTTGGATCCTAATAGTGAGGCTCTTGTTGAGAATTTTGGCATCCATACTCATCAGGGATATTGTTCTGAGATTCTTCTTTTTGATGGGGTCTTTGCCTGGGATCAAGGTAATACTGGCCTCATAGAAAGAGTCTCAAAGTTTTCATTCTGTTTCTATTTTTTGAAACGGCTTCAGGATATTAGGAATTATTTCTTCTTTGAATGTTTGGTAGAATTCCCCAGGGAACCCATCAGGTCCTGGACTCTTGTTTCTTTGAGAGATTTTTGATTGCTGCTTCAATCTCCTTACTGGTTATTGGTCTCTTCAGGTTGTCAGTTTCTTCCTGTTTCAGTCTCGGTAGTTTATAGATTTTCAGGAATGCATCCATTTCTTCCAGGTTGCCTAATTTATTGGCATATAGTTGTTGATAATAATTTCTGATAATTGTTTCTATTTCCTTGGTGTTAGTCGTGATCTCTCCCCTTTCATTCATAATTTTATTAATTTGGGTCCTTTCTCTCTTATTTTGGATAAGTCTGGCCAGTAGATTGTTGATCTTATTAATTCTTTCAGAGAACCAGCTTCTGATTTCGTTGATGTGTTCTACTATATTTCTGGTTTCTAATTCATTGATCTCTGTTCTAATCTTAATCATTTCCCTTCTCATGTGTGGGTTAGGCTTAATTTGTTATTGATTCTCTAGTTCTTTAAGGTATAAAGATAATTGGTGTATTCGTGATTTTTCTATTTTTTTGAGTGAGGCTGGATGGCTATATATTTCCCCTTAGGACCACCTTTGGTGTATCCTATAAGTTTTGGACTGATGTGTTTTCATTCTCATTGGTTTCCATGAACTATTTAAGTTCTTCTGTGATTTCCTGGTTGACCCGAACATTCTTGAGCAGGATGGTCTTTAGCTTCCAAGTGTTTGAATTTCTTCCAAACTTTTTCTTGTGATTGAGTTCCAGTTTCAAAGCATTGTGGTTTGAGAATATGCAGGGAATAATCTCAGTCTTTTGGTATCAGTTGAGACCTTATTTGTGACCCAATATGTGGTCTTTTTTGGAGAAACTCCCATGTATGCTCAAGAAGAATGAGGATTCTATTGTTTTAGTGTGGAATGTTCTGTATATATCTATGAGGTCCACCTAGTCCAGTGTGTCATTCAAAGCTCTTGTTTCTTTGTTGATTTTTTGCTTAGATGATCTGTCTGTTGCTGAGAGTGGAGTGTTGAGATCTCTTACTATTAACATATTCTTATCAATATGACTCTATTTTGGTTAACAGTTGGCTTTTGTAATTGGCTGCTCCTAGGTTAGGGGCATAGATATTTATAACTATTAGATTTGCTTGTTGTATATACCCTTTAAGAATGATATAGTGTCTAACTACAGTCTTTAGGTTAAAATCTAATTTGTCTGATATGACAATTGCTATCCCAGCTTTCTTTTAAGGTCTGTTGGCCTGGAAGATGGTTCTCCATCCCTTCATTTCAGTCTGGATGTATCTTTGGGTTCAAAATGAGTTTCTTGTAGACAGCACATGAATGGGTCCTGTCTTTTTATCCAGTCTGCAACCCTGTGCCATTTTATGAGAGTATTTAGGCTGTTCATGATGAAAGTGATTATTGAAAGATATGATTTTATTGTCATCATGTTGCCTGTGAAATCCTTGTTTCTATAAATTGTCTCTGTACATTTCTGTTCTCTATTACTCTTGGGGTCTTTCTCCTTTTATAGAACTCCCCTTGATATTTCTTCCAGGACCAGCTTAGTGGTCACATATTCTTTCGATCTCTGCCAGTCCTGGAAACTCTTTATCTCTCCATCCATTCTGAATGACAACCTTGTGGGATAAAGAATTCTCAGCTGCGTGTTCTTCTCATTTAGTACCCTGAAAATGTCTTGCCAGACCTTTCTGGCTTTCCAGGTCTCTATGGACAGGTCTGACATTATTCTGATGTTCCTCCCTCTGTACGTAAGGATTCTCATCCCCCTAACTACCCTGAAAATGGTTTCCTTGGTTCTAAGATTTGCAAGTTTTACTATTACATGCTAAGGCGTTGATCTGTTCTCCTTGATCTTGAAAGGGATCCTCTCTGCCTCTAGGACACAAAGGCTTGTTTCATTCCCCAGATTAGGGAAATTTTCAGCTATGATTTGCTTAAATATATCTCCTAGTCCCCCCCCCCCTTTCTCTCTCCCTCCACCCCTTCAGGGATCCCAATAATTCTGACATTTGAACGTTTCATGGCATCAACAATTTCTCTAGTTGTGTTTTCAGGGACTTTAAGATGTTTGTTCCAGGCCTCCTCCTGTTCCTTCTTTTCTATCAATTTGTGTTCTAGATTACTGATTCATTCGTCTGCCTCATTTACTCTAGCTGTTAGAGCATCTAGATTAGATACTCTAGAATATCTAGAGTATCTAGATTGAATCTCATTGCTAGCATTTTTAAGTTCTTCCAGATTAGCTCTCATTTCTGCCCTTAGAGAATCTATGTTGCCATTAACGGTTTTCTCCATCCTAGCTGTTGTCTTCATAACTGTTAACCTGAAGTCTATTTCTGACATCTTGTTTATATCTGTATCAATTAGTTCTGTGGCAGAGGTCACAGTCTCTGAATCTTTCTTTTTTCTTTTTTTTTTAAAAAAGATTTTATTTATTTGACAGACAGAAACACAGCGAGAGAGGGAACACAAGCAGAGGGAATGGTAGCGGGAGAAGCAGGCTTCCTGCCGAGCAGAGAGCCCGATTCGGGGCTCGATCCCAGGACCCTGGGATCATGACCTGAGCCGAAGGCAGATGCTGAATGGCTGAGCCACCCAGGCGCCCCTTCTGAATCTTTCTTATGTTGGGGGTTCCTCCTCTTAGCCATTCTATTGAGGGGTGGTTGAGGGAATGTACAGAGTCCAAATTATTGACCACGACCCAAACAAGATACACCTGTTTTATAGGGACCTTAGGTTTGTTGGCTTCTTGTTCTTCCAGTCTATCTTCTGGGGGAGGGGCCTGCCATGCTGTTACTCAGGCAACTGTTTGGGCAGTTTCCCTGCCCCCTGTTCAGGGGATAGGCTCAGTGAAAATTGGTTTTTTGGGGGGTAGTGTTCTGTCCTTTAGACTGCTTATCTATTCTGACAAAAATACATTGACAAATACAGATATGTTTTATTATAAAAATATAAGGCAGTATGGTGTCCTTGATTTACAATAAAAGTCCTTAATATTATAAATATTACTTATATTTATCATACTTAATATACTTATAATATTATCTATAAATATTACTTATAAATACTTCAGTTTTTTTTATTAGCTGTATTCATTCTTTCTTTTATGTGTAAATCTATATATCATGTAGGTGATTGGATGGATGGATGGATGGATGGATTAGGAGGATGAAAAACACCCAAATCTTAAATAATAACTTCCTATGTTGGAAGCAAAAATGTATTTCTTGCAATGCCATTCATTTACCAGTATGCCAGTTGACTGAATAGATTTAGGAGCAGTAATCTTCCAGGACATACTGAATCAAGGCTTATAATTGACCTTTTTGATATTTAATATAGTTCAATCTTCATGCTTCCTAACTTTCTTTAAACTCTAAAATGTTGGGACTATGCTAATCTCAACAGGAACTTTATAGCTTTAGCCTTCCCAGATATAAGAACATATTTGCATAGCATGAACTTTATATTGACTCTTATGATTCCTTAGTAAATGTCTTTGATATATTTAAAAATGAATAAAATCCATCTAACATAAAACTGAGATGGAAATTAAGGACAAATTTTGATTTTTATTAATTCTAGACTTAAAAGGCACCATCTTAGTAGAACCAAAAAATATTTTAAAACTTCTGACTCACACATTTCTTGATCATGATCTCTAAACGGGTAGTCTTACAATGGGAAGTGGTAATGAATATTGATTTTAATTATTCGTCTACACATGTCTTTTATTTTACTGTCCAGCTCACATGAGTATGAGTCATTGTCGTTTATGGGAAAAAATTAAAAGACAGTTCAAGTTGAAAATACCCTGAAAAGATTAGGTTAAAAAAAATGAGATGGAGGGTTTCAGTAACTGAAAAAAGTTTTCACTAATCTTTTTATGTGCAAATTTCTATTTAAAAGATGAGCTTCAAATGGTCCAGTCTCATAATTCTAGAAACTAGGTGAAACCTTTATCAAAGCAAACTACAGATCAGTTTATATCATGAAAAAGTGACTAGACAAGAAACATAGGAGAGAGACAGAGTTATGACATGAGACAACACTTGATATTGTTCCTGGTGATATTAACTGTGTGACTTTTGAATCATTTTTTCTGACTCTAATAGAATGATTTGTATGAATACATTTCATAAAACATAAGCAAGAATTGAATATATGACAACTCTACTTTGTCAAGGATTTTTTTTTTTTAACTATACTGCTGGATATTTTATTTGGTTGGTTTATCTCTAAAATGATAAGTTTATTCTGATTTCTTTCTTAAGGAATTTTTTTTCTAAGTTGTAAGTAATATTTATAAATTTACCTAGCAAACAATAAGTATTTCCTATTTTCTGGAATATTGCATGTACTTTTCATTTAAAATAATGGAAAAAGTTATTTGTTAAATGATCTGTGAACATTGCTAGCTTCAATTATAATTCTTTAATAAACTTTCTGTTTACCCATAAATTTTACTCAATATTCAGCTTTGGTCATTTATATTTTCCTAGAAAATTACCTATTTGACAAAAATTATAACTGTATTTCTAAAAAATTTAGAGATATTAGATTCAAGAATTGTTAAAAGATATGCTAAGAAATATTTTTGGCAAATCAGAAATCAGCAGTATGTCTTAATTTACCCATTTCACTATGTCTTAATTTAATTAATTTACTGAAAAATACTACTGTCAAAATGTTTTCTTATTTTGGTTTAACCTGGTATTTTCCAAACATTCTTGAACATTGACACTTCTATTACCATACAAAAGCATTCCTTTAAATATACTACAAAACAAAGCTTTGTGGGGCAATGGCTTAGAACACTAGCATACAGATATATAAAGTGATCTCCCATACTTATTTATCTATTATATACTGCTTTCATAATTACAAAATAATAAAAATTTCAAAATATATACAAACATAAATGTGCATAAATTTAGTGGAAATCTTGATTTCTCACCCTCCATATGTGCTTCCTTTTTATAGATTTTTTAAATTATTTTTTATTAACATATAATGTATTATTTGCCCCAGGGTACATGTCTGTGAATCGTCAGGCTTACACATTTCACAGCACTTA
>CM053611.1:75650658-75668355 GCA_028646535.1 Procyon lotor
AGCAAGGAGCCCGATGTGGGGCTCGATCCCAGGACTCTGGGATAATGACCTGAGCCGAAGGCAGACGCTTAACGACTGAGCCACCCAGGTGCCCCTATACCACATCTTCTTTATCCATTCATCTGTTGATGGACATCTAGGGTCTAAATAATTATTTGCTTTTTTCTTAAGTAGTAATATATTATACATATAAATTCCTAACTGAAGATTTTACTGTATAATTTATATTGTTTTATTTACAATGCTTCCAAATTGTTTTAGTTTCTCATTTGAAATAATAACGGAGACTATTTCTTTTCTTAAATAGTGGATGAGTATTTCTTATATAAATTTTTTTTCACTCACTACTATATAGTTTGTTACACTGTAATTAGAAATTAGATCTGTATAAATCTGACTTTTTAAAAAAAGATTTGAGCACAGTTGACACACAATGTTTCAGGTGTACAGCTTAGTGATTTGACAGGTTTACACATTATGCTGTGGTGACCACAGATGTGACTATCATCTATCTCATTATATTGCTATTACAATGTATTGATTATATTCCTTATGCTCTGCTTTTTTATTCCTGTCACTTATTCATCCCATAACTGGAGACCTATATTTCCCTCTCCTCTTCTATTCCCTCACCCATTTTGTCCACATCTCTCCCTAATAGCAACCATCAGTTTATTCTCTATAATTATAGTTTTAATTCTGCTTTCATTTTGTCACTCATTTTTTTAGAATCCATTTATGAGTGGAATCCTATGGCATTTATCTTTCTCAGTCTGACTTATTTCACTTAGCATGATACCCTTCAATACCCTCAGATGCTTAATCTCATCCTTTCTCATGGCTATGTATTATTCCATATATGTATATAGTTTCCTTATCTATTTGTTTACTGATGGACACTTAGGTTGCTTCTATGTCTTGGCTATATTAAATACCGCAATAAACATAGGGGTGTGTGTGTGTGTGTGTGTGTGTGTATGTATATATATATATATATATTTGAGTTAGTGTTTTGTTTTTCTCTGAGTAAATACCCAAAAGTGGAATTAGTGGATCATATGGTATTTCTGTTTTTAATTCTTTGATGAACCTCCCTACTGTTTTCCACAGTGGCTATACCAGTTTACATTTAGACCAACAGTGCACAAGGATTCCTTTTACTCTACCTCCTCATCAACATTTGTTATTTCTTTTCTTCCTGGGTTTTAGCCATTCTAATGAATGTGAGGTGATATCTCATTGTGGCTGTGATTTGCATTTCCCTGATGATGAGTGATGTTAAATATCTTTACATGGTCTTTTGGCCATCTGTTTTGGTCTTCTTTGAAAAATGTCTACTCAGATCTTCTGCCCATTTTTTAATGGAATGCTTTCTTTGGGGTGTTGAGTTGTGTAAGTTCTTTATATATTTTCAATACTGACCCTTTAACCAGATATACCATTTGCAAATATCTTCCCTATTCAGCCTTTTGTTTTCTTGATCATTTTCTTTGCTGTGCAAAAACTTTATTTTGATGTAGTCCTAATAGTTTATTTTTGTTTGTGTTTCTCTTACCTTAGGAAACATAGCTAGAAAAATATTGCTAGGGCTGATGTTATAAGATGAATTACTGCCTATGTTTTTTTTCTAGGATTTTTATGATTTCAGGTTTCATTTGTAGATGTTTAATCCAATTAAAGTTTATTAGTTTATTTCTGTGTATAGTATTGGAAAGTAGTCTAGTTTCATTTTTTTACATGTAGCTGTCCAGTTTTCCCAGCATCATTTGTTGAAAAGACTGTCTTTTCGCCATTAACATATTCTTCCCTTCTTTGCTATAGGTTAATAGACCATACAAGTGTGGGTTTATTTCTGGGCTCTCTATTCTGTTCCATTGATTTTTGTTTCCATTTTTGTGCCAACACCATAGTGTTTTAATTACTGTAGCTTTGTAGTATACCTTGAAATATGAACTTATGGTACCTTCAGCTTTGTTCTTCATTCTTAGGATTGCTTTGGCTATTTAGGGTCTTCTGTGGTTCCATATAAATGTTACCATTATTTGTTCTAGTTCTGTGAAAAAATACTATTGGTATTTTGATAAGGATTGCATTGAATCTGTGGATTGCTTTGGGTAATAAGCACATTTTGACAATATAAATTCTTCCACTCCATAAGCATAGAATATCTTTCCCTTTGTTTATAATATCTTCAGTTTCTTTCATCAGTATTTGACAGTTCTCAGAATACCGGTCTTTCACCTCTTTGATTAAGTTTATTTCTGGGCATCCTATTCCTTCTGATGCAATTGTAAATGGTGTGTGTGTGTGTGTGTGTGTGTGTGTGTGTGTGTGTGTGTGTTAATTGCTCTTTTTACAACTTTGTGGTTAGTGTATAGAAACACTACCAATTTCTGGATAGTAATTTGATATCCTACCACTTTATGAATTCTTATTTTTCTTCTAATATTTTTTTGATGGAGTCTTTAGGATTTCTGTATAATGTTGTCTGCAAATAATGACAATTTAATTTCTTTTTTTTTTTTTACCAATGTGGATGCCTTTTATTTCTTTTTTCTCTTTCAGCTATTTCCTTTTATTTACAGCTTGTGTTCATTGCAAATCAATTCCATAGCATGAGAAGTTACTATGAATCAAAGCATAAATACACAAACACAATACACAACCCAAAATAGATATATACAGCTTTCAGGTATGAAACAAAATTGAATGTTCATTCACACATACAGCAGTGAGATCCGTTGGATAGTTGTTCTGGAGTAGTTTCCTAAAAATGGGAAAAAATGACTGGTTATCAAGACTACTGAGGCCACATTAGATAGTGGAACATCTAAGCATCAGTGTGTGAACATGCAAACAAAAGACCTTAGAGTGTCTATTTCTAAAAAGCTTTCTGTGCATCGAGATCATTGTGAAAAAATCTTTCCAGAATCAAGCCCACTTTAGGCTTAGGACCAGGTTTTCCAACTACCTAAAAATATTAACTAACAGGAAGTGTTCCAAATGTGGCTATTATGATTCATAATTTTTTAAAAAATTGCAAAAATAGTGTAAAAGTTTTTCTGAATTTAATGTAAGTAAGCTTCCCAATCTTCACTTCCTGAATACTTGATTCACAATTTTGGCTCCTGCACATATTTTGCCTTCTTAATTTCAAGATTTGTCAATTTTACCTTCAAAATAGATCATTTTTTAAATTGCAAAAAGTATTCAACATATGCAAAAGTAAAAGGCATTTTGAAATTAGTTGAGGTCAGTGTTCTTTTACTCTTTTGGAATCAGTTTAGTTAAATAAATCTGGCACTCTTGTTGAATAGGAAAAAGTGATAAGTACATAAGCAAAATTTACTCATTATGCTTCAATCAGGGGTTGATTCCAATCCATCATTGCCCTGGCACATGTCAATTACTATATAAAAAGTTAAATACAATGTCAAATCCAAAGCCTCAGAGGAGAGTTCAGTTCCCAAGAATCGCTGATAGCTTAACAATGTAAAACTTTTATCCAGAGTACATAGTCATTAAGTTAGTACTGCTGAAACAATGCATTGAGGATTTACAGTAATACCTGGACATTCTAATGTTCACTTAAATAGAATCATGGAAGCTTTTTGTATTAACTGTTTTATGGACTTAAAGATTTAATGAGCCAAATGAAAACTGAATCTGTTCACATCCCATCTTTTATATCTAGGTAAGATAAAATCTATTCTCATTTTCAAGGTAGAATTTTACATGTCCATACTTCTTTTTTTTTTAAAGATTTTATTTATTTGACAGAAACATAGCGAGAGAGGGAACACAAGCAGAGGGAATGATAGTGGGAGAAGCAGGCTTCCTGATGCGGGGCTTGATCCCAGGCCCCTGGGATCTGACCTGGGCCGAAGGCAGACGCTTAACGGCTGAGCCTCCCAGGCGCCCCCATGTCCCTACTTCTTAAGCCCTATTTAAAGCAACTATCTCTTAACTAATCTTGGATATTGTCTCTTCATCTTGTACATGAAATTGCAGTAGATTTAATAGACATTCATCATCTAGTCAAACCCTTCACATGTTCCTAAACCAATCAAATTTGGAATCCTCAACATTTTCTCTGTCAATAAAATAAGGTGTGGATTAAAAGATTCAATGAAGACCTGTTTTTTCCTTGTCACACTGGATGTCTAGATGCCATTTGGATTGGGTTTAGAAGATGGGAAAATATAGATGTTTCTTGGCCTGAGTCTTTGTAACAGTAGAGATATAGAAGGGAGAATGAGATCCAAGAAAAGACTGGCTGTTGACTTTAGAGCACTCACATGGTGGTGATGTTAGCTGAATTTGGGGCAGTCGAGGTAGTCTGGGAGGAGGTACTTGACAGTTTTAAAATAGTTTTTTGATTTGAATAAGTCTCCGTGGGTAGAAGCAGCACCAGAACCAGCAGCCCCAGTCTGAGCCTGGCCACCGTGGCTCTGCCCATGTCTGCTCTGTTGGCATTGGTGCATGGTCTGTCCCATTGGATGCGGTGTGAGTGGAGAACTCTGGCTCAGGGTGGGCTCAGGCAAGGTCTTCTTTTTCTTTTCTGATTGTTGTTGCTAGGACTTCTGATACTATGTTTTAATATAAGTGGTGAGAATGGATCTTGTTCCTGACCTTAGAGGGAACATCTGTTTTTCACCATTGGGGATGATGTTAGCTGTGGGTATTTCATATACGGCTTTCATTATGTTGGGGTATATTCTTTCTAGCCTTATTTTGTTGAGAGTTTTTATCATGAATGGATGTTGAAATTACTCAAATGCTTTTTCTGCATCTGTTGAGATGATCATATGATTTTTTGTTTGTGTATCTATTTTATTATTTTATTTTTCAGTGTTCTAAGATTCATTGTTTATGTAGCACACCCAGTGCCCCATGCAATATGTGCCCCCCCATTACCCACCACCAGGCTCATGCATCCCCCCACCCCTTCCCTTCCAAAACCCTCAGTTTGATTCTCAGAGTCCACAGTCTCTCAAGGTTCACCTCCCCCTCCAATTTTCCTCAATTCACTTTTCCTTTCCTTCCCCTAATGTCCTCCATGTTATTCCTTATGCTTCATAAATAAGTGAAACCATATGATAATTGACTTTCTCTGATCATATGATTCTTAACCTTCTTTTTGTTGATGTGGTTTCTGATTGATTTGAAAATATTGAACTCTCTTCGCATCCCAGGAATAAATCCCACCTGTTGTATGCTCTTGGATGATATTTTCTTGAGGATTTTTCTATCTATGTTTTCTTTACTGTCTGATTTGGGTATCAGGGTAATGCTGGCCTCATTTAGTGTATTTAGAAGCTTTTCTTCCTATTCAATTTTTTTTTAATAGTTTGAGGAGAGTAGGTATAAACTCTTCTTTAAATGTATGGTAAAATTCACTTGTGGATTCATCTGGTCCTAGACTTCTATTTTTTGGTAGTTTTTGCGTTATCAATTCATTTTGTTTCTTGGAGTTGGTCTGTTCAGATTTTCTTTTTTTTTCTTGGCTCAGTTTTAGAAGATTGTATGTTTTTAGGAATTTATCCAATTTGTTCTAGGTTGTCCAGTTTGTTGGTGTGTAATTTTTTAGAATGTTTTCATATAATACTTTGTATTTCTGTGCTGTCAGTTGTTATTTCTCCTCTTTCATTTTTGATTTTATTTATTTGCATCCTTTCTCTTTTTCTCTTTATGATTGTGGCTAAGGATTTTCAATTTTACCTTTTCAAAGAATTAGCTCTTGGTTCATTGGCTTTTTCTATAGCTTTTTGTCTACATCATTTATTTCTGCCCTGATCTTTATTATTTTCTTTCTTCTCACCTTGGGCTTTGTTTGTTCCTCTTTTTCTAGTTCCTTTGTGTGTAAGGTTAGATTGTTGGGAGTTTTTTCCTGTTTTTTGAGGTAGACTTGTGTTGCTCTATATTTCCCTCTTAGAACTGCTTTTATTGTGTCTCGGAGATTTTGGACTATTGTGTTTTCATTTTCATTTGTCTTCATGAATTTTTTATTTTTTCTTTATTTCATTGAGCCATTAGTTTAATATCATGTTGTTTAGAGTCCACATGTCTGTGTTTCTGCCAGGTTTTTCTTGTGATTTATTTCTAGTTTCCACTGGTCAGAAATGATGCATGGCATGATTTCAATCTCCTTAAATTTATTGAGGCTTCTTTTATGGCCTTATACATGATTTTCTGGAGAATGTTCCATGTACACTTGAAAAGAATGTGTATTCTGTTTTGGGATGGAAAGTTCTGTATATATCTGTTTTGTCCATGTGGTCCAATGTGTCATTCAAAGATACTGTTTACCTATTGAGTCCTGTCTGAGTAATCTACCCATTGATGTTAGTGGACTGTTAACATCTCCTACTGTTACTGTATCTCCACAAGTTTCTCTCTTTATGTTTGTTACTATTTGCTTTGTGCATTTAGGTTTTCCAATGTTAAGTATGTAGATATTTATAATTGTTTTATCCTTATGTTGGATTGATCCTTTTGTCATTAGGTAATGCCTATTTCTGTCTCTTGTCACAGTCTTGGGTTTAAAGTCTGTATTGTCTCATGTAAGTATTGCTACCCTGGCTTTCCCTCCCCTCCTCCATGCGCATGGTGAATATTTTTCCAACCCTTCACTTTCAGTCTGTATGTGTCTTAAGGTCTGCAGTGAGTCTTTTGTAGTCAGCATATAGATGGGTCTTGTTTTTTTAATTGATTCCGCCACTCTGAGTCTTTTGACTGGAAAACTTAGGCTATTTACCTTTAAATTAATTGATAGGTATGTATTTGTTGCCACTTTTAGAATTTGTTTTCCAGTTGTTTTTATAGTACTTCCTTTCTTCTGTTCTCTTTGTGATCAATGAGTATCATGGTGTTTTATTTGTCTTTTTCTTTATTTTTTGTATATCTTTTATAGGTTTAGGTCTGTGATTACAATGAAGTTCATATATAACATTCTAATTGAATAGTAATCTATATTAATTGGATGGTCTTTTAAGTTTAAACGCATTCTTAAAAAAATAAAGGAAAGAAAAAAATCTTTCTTTTCCCTCCTTTCTTTCCTTTTTACTCCCTTCTTCACGTTATTCTATTCATACACACACACACACACACACACACACACACACACACACACACACATTTCTATTTTCTTATGTTTAATTGTGGCTATTTCTTTTCCACCTAAAGAAGTCCCTTTAACATTTCTTGTAAGGTTAATTTAGTGATGATAAAGTCCTTTATCTTTTGTTTGGGAAACTCTTTATCTCTCCTTCAAATCTGAATGATAACCTTGCTGAGTGCAGTATTCTTAGTTGTAGGTTTTTTTACTTTCAGTACTTTGAATAATATATCATGCCAATTTCTTCTATCATACAAAGTTTCCACTGAAAAATCAGTTGATAGCCCTATTATTTTTCCCTTGTAGGTAACTTGTTTTCTCTCATGGTCCTTTAAAGATTCTCTTTTTATCTTTAAACTTTGACATTTTAATTATTATGTCCCATGATGTGGACCACCTTGGGTTCATCTTCTTTGGAACTCTCTGTACTTCTTGGACTTGAATGTCTATTTTTTTCCCTCAGTCAGGGAAGTTTTCAGTTACTATTTTTTCAAATAGGTTTTCTACACCTTTCTCACTCTCTCTCCTTCTTCTGAGACCCCTATACTGGGAATATTCATTCACTTGATGTAGTCTAAGAGATCTCTTAATCTATCCTAATTTCTAAAAATTCTTTTCACTTTTTGGTGTTCAGCTTATGTGTTTTCCATTACCCTGCCTTCCAGATCACTGATAGTTCTGCAACCTCTAATCTACTGTTGATTCTCTCTAGTGTTTGTTTTTTTTTTTTCCTTTAATTTCAATTATCATATTCTTCAACCTTGTTTTTTTGTTTGTTTGTTTGTTTGTTTGCTTTTAACATTTTCTCTTTGTTGGAAGTCTTACTGAGTTTTACCAGTCTTTTTCTCTCTTTCTTCAGCCTGGTGAGTATCTTTACAGTCATTATTTTAAATTCTTTATCAGGCATATTGCTTATTACTGTTTTGTTTGGTTCTTTTTCTGAGATTTTTTTTTCTTGTTCTATCTTTGCAAATATATTCCTCTGTCTCCCCATTTTGCTTGACTTTCTGTGTTTATTTCTATGCATTGCCAAAATGACCACTACTTCTAAACCTGAGGTAGTGATCTTTTGTTTGGTGTTGTCTATACAGCCCATGTATGGTTGATGACTTTTGTTGGCTGGCTGGCTGGTGCTGTGGCTATATATGCTAGTTATTCTTCTAAACCATAACATCTCTCTCTCTTGCTCTTCTCTTGCCATTCTTTCTATCTTTGGTTGTTAAGTAGCTGCTCAGTCAGCCCTCAGTTCTTCAGGAGGAACTGTTCTATTAATAGGTGTAATTTGGTGTATTCCATGGAGATAGAGATTTCACAATCTTCCTACATTGCCATCTTGAATTGGAACCATAAATCTGACTTACAGGTATTTATGAAGTATTCTGTTTCACCTGGTATATAATAAAGCTTGTAAATGTTTGCAAAATATAGTCTTTTCTTGGAAAGTAAAATATTTAATATGAATCAGTTTATCATATTAATAACATATTCATTACAATTTATTCATGCAACATTCATTCAAAAACACATGAAATATGACAATGTTGTGGCTTTTCCTAGTAAAACATTAAAAAAGGGGGGGCGTGATAGAATTAAAGATACTTGGAAAGAACTATTAACCTTAATAATAATTACATTAAACTTCCACTGGGTGGGTTTATCTGTTTTGCCTAATTGTTCTGCTTAAACTTTGAATTGTATTTTGACCAATTCAACTAGTCAAATTCTCTCCAAATTTTGTCAAATTTATGAGTTTTTTATTTAGATTGATGGAGCCATTTATTCCTTCAACATATATTATAGACATTTTTCTGGGTACTGTGGATATATTAGTTAACAAAAAAAGTTAACAAAAATCCGAAAGTCCCTGCTGTCATAGAACTCGTGATTATATCTTTGATGCTCTAATATTTGAAACTAAACTATAATGAAAGATATGTATTAGTAATATATCTATTCAGTATAAGAGGTTAACATTTAATATTTGTACTTATTCTCCCTAAATTTATTCTTTTTTTTAAAGATTTTATTTATTTATTTGACAGAAAGAGAGATCACAAGTAGGCAGAGAGGCAGGCAGAGAGAGAGGGGGAAGCAGGCTCCCTGCAGGGAGCCTGATGCGGGGCTCGATCCCAGGACCCCAAGATCATGACCTGAGCTGAAGGCACAGGCATTATTAACCTAGTGAGCCACTCAGGCACCCTTCCCTAAATTTATTCTTGCCTGGTAAAATTTTACCTGTACTTCAAAAACTTTTTTTTATTTTACTTATTTCTCCCATTTCTTTGTTGATTATCTATTGTATAGAGAATATACCATTCTTTTATACCTTAGATATTATTATCTGCTCTAGTTTTTGGTTTTTTGGTTTTCTGTTTAGTTTAGTGCTCTCTTTATTTGTATACAGCCTGAAAGAGGCAGCTTTCCAATTTCTGGGGATAGATTAATGTAAATTATATCCTAGTTTCCCACTTCTCTGGAATTTACCTTCATATAGGGAGAGACAGATAATTTTTAGAAATTAGTAAGTGCTATAAAGATACTAAAGCAGTGGAATGAGATAAAGAGGATTGGGGAAGCTCTTTCTCAGTAGGTGGCTACTTTCTGAATGAAGACTTATGCAAATATTTAAGAAAATAGTGTTCTAGAAACAGGAAAGATCCAGGTGTATAAGCTGTAGGAATTTAAAGAAAGCCATTGTAGCTGGATTGCTTGGAGTAGGTTGGAATGAGGTTAGAGGGCATATAGAAGCTAGATAACGAAAGCCTTTGAAATTGTACAGTGATTTAAGTATGTCACAGAATATTCAAATAAAACTGCTCCTATTGTGAAGTATGGCCTCAAATCTGAAAGCAATTAGTGCGAAGTAACCTGTCAGTTTAGGTATGGAAATTTTATGCAGAACATGCAAAAGAAGTGTCCAAAACCAGTTCTGTTACTATCAGTCCATCTCCCACCACAATATTAATGAATGAAAGGTAGGAATTCTTTAGACAGAGCAGTTTCTATGAAGAAAATAAGGAATTGTGTGAAAAGGGCACTAGTTTCCTCCTCCCTCCCTGAAGGCACTCCCAGCCAAGAAATACTGCTTGCTAGAGCAAATTCAGAAAGACTGACAAGTGTCCTGGAATTGGAAGGGCACTGCAACTGGAGCCTGTAACATACCTGCAAAATACCAGCTGACCAGAGGCTGGCCAGAGGGGCCTGGCCTGATAGAGGTGAAGGAGATGTGCTGGAGACAGACTGAGGTTCAGAGTTGAGCAAGTAAGGTTGCTGTGAGTCTTCCTGAGGAGCACTTCTGAGGAAGATAGCTAGATAAGAGTCAGCCTGATGGGAGATGACAACCTCACTTAACTGGGCTTGTGTGGTAAGACCCTCCTGAAGGCAGAACAGAGGGAGGACCAGAACTGGTCACCAGAGGAAGCCCTGCTCACATCAGGTGCTGCGTGTGAGATTCCAGTGACAGGAGTTCCAAAAAGCCCATGCAAGCTATATACATATATGTGTGTGTGTGTATAAATATATATATAGTGTATATATATAAATATATATAGTGTATATATATACAAAAGAAGTGATAAATATGTTTTTTCTTAAGATTTTATTTATTTATTTGAGAGAGAAAAAGCACAAGCAGTGGGGAGAGGTAGAGGGAGAAGAATAAGTAGACTCCCTGCTGAGCGGTGAGCCTGATGCAGGATTCTATTCCAGCACCCTGGGATCATGACCTGAGCTGAAGGCAGCCCCCTTAACTGACTGAGCTCAGGTGCCCCTGAAGTGATATTTAAATACCTAATACAGATCTGGTTCCAGGTTGCTAGACTATAATAGCATCTGCTACCTAGGGTTGTGCTTTCTTGTAATTTCTTACTCTTGCTGAAGCTTGAGAGAGAGGAGGGGGAAAAAGAGAAAACCTGGAACTCATCCCCTTTCCAGTAGTTTGTGTCAGATGCCAATGAGGAAAGAAAGAAGCTTTGAAAGAAAAGAGGAAATCAATTTTTGCTTTAGACCGATGGGGAATTTATGAATTAGAAAATGGTGCTTTTAGTCAGTATCTGAGTGACTGAAAATCTATGATATCTGGATGGTATTCAGGAGCCAGGAGTATGAAAGAGTCTATTTTAATAATTGTATTCTTACAAGTTTATTTCGTTCAGTAAATTGACTGCCAGCACTTCAATATACATACAAATATTTTTAAACCTAGATCCATTTATTTTCATAAATGACAAGTTTGGTCTTTCTGCACATATTTAGTTTCTTGGTGTTGTGATCTGAGAAGCATATTATATTAATATTTTTAAATTATTTATTTTCCTGTTAATAATGCTAAGGCTTTATGTTATTTTTTAACTATAGGAATTTTTAGACTACATCCTTCTATATCTCAACTGAAATCCATTCAAAATCACAATCTCTTTGTTCTCCCATTCTTTTTTGGTTGTTTGTTCTCCCATTCTTAACATAATTTATCACGCAGTCAATTGAAGTTATCTGTTTGACTAATTTTTTAAAGGAAGTATATTGCCCCCCCCTTTTTAGATACCATTATTCAGTGTCATGATCACACTATTATATTTAACAATCAATAGCATGGGTGCAAAAAAAAAAAAAAAACTACATTAAAACCCTTTTTACACTTTCCATGGAATAGAAACTGAAATAACCTCTTAATGCAATTAGTCACAAATATAGTCCTCCAGTATTTTGCCCATACACATGAGTACTGTCTAAAACATGTCTTCTTTGTAGCAGCTAAGCCCTGCCACCACTGTTCTTGGCTGAGCTCACAAATCTGTCATAACCTATACCTTCCCTGTCATTTCTCTGGCTCTCCTCTCCTGCTAAACTTTGTTTCCTGGCAGTAATCGAAAGCTTTTGCCACCATCATAGCTCCTGCTGCTGCTGGAACCACAAAAGCCACCTTGGTTTTGTGGTTTGGCAAAGTATTGACTTGAACCACCAGAGGGGTTAGGGTTTCTGACTCCAAAATTTCCTTCTTTCATGGCTCCAGAATTTGAGAATTGATTGTTGTAATTGCCAAAATCATTATAGCTTCCACGATCTCCAAAGTTGCTCATACTACCACCACCATAGCCGCCTCCTCCATTGTTATAACTAGCCCAGCTGCCACATTCAGCATAGCCACTGCCCTGTTTCTATAACTCTGTCCATCACTTTCATAGCCTCTGCTTCCTCCAGAGTAACCAGGGCTGCCTCCCCCATAACCATCATCATTATCAAATTCACTGCGGCCATCCCTACTGCCATGGTATCTGCCACCACCTCAACTGGCACCACAGCCACTTCCCCCACTGAAGTTTCCTCACAACCAAAGTTGTCATTCCTACCAAAACCACCTCCATGACCACCACCAAAGTTTTCAGAACCACTTTGATTTCTTTAGGTGGATGAAACACTACCCACCTCTTGCCCAGATAGGGCTTTCTTAGATAGCGCTTTCACAGTTGTAGCCATTCACAGTATGGTATTTTTGAATGACAATCTTGTCTACAGAGTCATGGTTCATCAAATGTTACAAAAGCAAAGCTTCTTTTTGCCACTGCCTTAGTCAGTCATGATTTCAATCACTTCAATTTTCCTATTCTATTCAAAATAACCTCTTAGATGATGTTCTTCAATGTCTTCATTGATGCCACAAACAAAAATCTTTTTCACAGTTAAGTGGGCACTAGGTCTTTGAAAATCTTCTATTGAGACAGCCCTCTTTGGTTCTACAACTCTTCTATCCACTTTGTGTGGCTTTACATTCATGACTGCATCTACCTCCTCACAGTGGCATAGGTGACAAATCCAGAGCCTCTGGAGTGCTTAGTGTTGGGAACTCTCATTATCACGCAGTCCATAAGTGTTCCTCATTGCTCAAAATGGTTCCTCAGACTCTCATCAGTTGTTTCAAAGCTCAAACTTTCTGATGATCTTGTTCAGGCTTATCTGTTCAGGCTGGGTGGCTCAGTTGGTTAAATGTCTGACTCAAGTTCATCTTGATAAGTGTTCTCTTAACCCCCTTCACCTATTTCACCCATCTAAGCACCCACATCCCCCTCTGGGAACATCAAAATCTTTTGATGGGCATTATCAAAATACATTCCAGAAATAGAAATGTAATGTCAAATTAAAAGTCTTCTATCAGTAGATTATATGCTTTTGTGTGTTTGTTTTGAGAGGCTAAAAATTGTATCTCAATATTTAAGCTAATTTAAATTTTCTTCCAGTGAGGTTGAACATGATTTAATAAAATAACTTGATGCTGTATAAATTGTCTTTTCAGATCTTTGATCTTTTTAAAAATAGATTCCAATAAGTCACTTGTAAAGTGTGATCACTTCTTTGTATAGTAAGTATACTAATGTCCTATTAGTATTATTTACAATAGGTTCACCTCTACAACAAATAGACCCTTAAAAGGATAATCTTGTATTAATATGCAAATTTATACTTTACATAGTTGCACTTATTCTACATATGAATTTTAATAGTAGTCAAAACAAAAATCTTTAAATTTCCATCTTTGTCAACAATTCCTTTTTGGAGAGGGCAAATATTTTGTTGTGTTTTAGTTTTTCTTTGAGCACAATTTCAAGTCATTTTTAGAAAAACATAAGATGGGGCACCTGGGCGGCTCAGTCAGTTAAGGATCTGTCTTCAGCTCAGGTCATGATCCCAGGGTCCTGGGATCTAGCCCTATATCCAGCTGCCTGCTTGGCAGGTCCCTCTGCTCATTCTCTCTTCCCACCCCCTCTCTCTCAAATAACTAAGTAAAATCTTTTTTAAAAAATTAGAAAATAAATAAAAATATAAATTTCATGTGAATTGTATGCTTAAGGATGTGGTGCAAAAATCACATTTTCCATTAGCCTAAAAATTTATCCAATCCATAAGAGAAATCCATAAGAGAAAAACTGAATGAATAAAATGAATTTCCAAAATCAAGAACCAACAGTATTAAAACAAAAAGTTCTTCTATACTAAATGTCCTTTATTTTAGGTTGTTTGATTTTTTGTTTTTTAGGGTTTTTTAGTATATTTCTCTGTAAAGCTCTATGAAAACAGTGTCTACTTCTGTTTTCATCACCAACTTATCCTAAATCTTGGCAGAATACCTGCCATATTATAATATTTGTTAAATATAACAAATCTTAAAGATGTATTTGTGTGTGGAGGCATGGGTGTGTGTATGCATTAATAGTGCATTTAATAAGTACATAGGTGGTATGTTTTCTGAGTCCTTGTAAGTCTGAGAACCTAATGATCTATTAACATGAGGGAAAAAAATCCTTGGTTTTCTATAGAATTCTTGAGTTTTAAATACGTTTGTTCAATATCTTCAACTGTTACTCCACTGCCTTTTAGCCATTTATTATTATATAGTATAAATTCAAAGCTATTATCTTTTTGTTCAGAGTTTATAGCATTTGATCCTCCTCTCTTTTTGAAATTCAAAACTTTTGCCAAGACATATCTCGATAAGGATCTTATTTGACTGATTCCTGGGAGAGTACAGTGGTCCCCATTTATCTACATACCTAGTTCATATTTTAATTAAAACAATTTTTCTTATTTTTTCTTATTATCTTTTATTATGTTAGTCACCATACAGTACGTCATTATTTTTTGATGTAGTGTTCCAAAATTCATTGTTTACATATAACACCCTGTGTTCCATGTAATACATGCCCTCCTTAATACCCATTACCAGGCCAACCCATCCCCCCAACCCCATCCCTTCTAAAACCCTCAGTTTGTTTCTTGGAGTCCACAGTCTCTCATGGTTCACCTCCCCCTCTGATTCCCCCCTTCACTTTACCCTTCCTTCTCCTAATGCCCTCCATGCTATTTCCTTACATTCCATAAATAAGTGAAACCATATGATAATAGACTTTCTCTGCTTGACTTACTTCACTCAGCATAATCTCCTCCAGTCCCACCCATGTTGATGCAAAACTTGGGTATTCATCATTTCTGATGGCTGAGTAATATTCCATTGTATATATGGAATATATCTTTATCCATTCATCTGTTGAGGGACATCTCGGCTCTTTCCACAGTTTGGTTATTGTTTCTGTTTTTGTTTGTTCTTCACCCACAATATTGTTTCTATTTTTATTTGTTCTTCACCCACATTCAGAATTCCTAATTTCCTTTCCATCTTCTTTCATATTAACTACTTCTGTCTTCCTCAATTCCATTTCTTAGATTTCAAAATAATTACTATAAAAGGAAAAACTGAAGAAGTAGTAATAGCAGCAGGTACCTGCCCCTGGAAAATAAAATAAAAATTCTTTAAAAACCACCTATTACACCAAGATGAAATAAAAAACAAACTGCAAAACTTCTGAACAATAATTACTATTCATCAGTATCTATGGGAGCTGCTAAAATAGTACTGAGAAGAAACTTGGTAACACTGAACTGCTATATCAATAAAGACAAAAAATTAATATTTGATTCAACAATTCAAAAGGTAGACTAATAATTGAGAAAAAGTAAAATGAAGGAATGAATAAAGGTACGTGCTTAAATGAATAAAAATGAAAACAGAAAAAGAGTAGAATAGCAGAAAAAAATATATTTTTAAATGGGCAAAATAGATACAACACTATTTTTTTTTTAAATTGAAGATGGAATAGTTAGTGTGCCTTCAGACGACAATCTTGCACATAATCCTTAACTTATGGTTTACAAGTTCTGAAGAGAGATTCCTTCCCTTGACCTAGTGTCAGGTTTGAGATAGACATGTTTCCTTGTTGACTCCTGCATGGAGGGGTTTATTTGAAAAAGAAAAAGAAAAATACTGCTGCAACATGAAATTTAGTGATACTCATGTCAGCTGACTTTGTATAGTTATTTAAAAGTAATTTTGAAAACAAAGATGAAATGTGTAACTTCCTTAAAAACTATAATTATCAGGGTGCCTGGGTGGCTCAGTTAGTTAAGCATCTGACTCTTGATCTCAGCTCAGGTCTTGATGTTAAGGCCATGAGTTCAAGCCCCGTGTTGGGTTCTGTGCTAGGCTTGAAGCATACTTAAAAAAAACAAAAACAAACAGACAAATAAACAAACCTGGAATTATGAAAATAACACCAGTAGAGAGGGAAAAAAATGAAACACCATGCAATCATAGGAAAAATTGAAAAAGTTAGAGAGTTCCTCTGCAAAACAACCAAAACTCAAAACAACAATAGGAAACAACAAAGTAAGACTGGCATATATAGATTTACATTGTACATCTGCCAGAACTTGAAAATATCTAGCTTAATGTTACTTACATGTTACAGAGAATAGGAAAAAGAATGTCATTGAAATCTGGTATTGACTGCGCAAATAAAAAAAATTTCTACTATTTGGAAAATATTATTTTCATATGAAGGCCAGGAATTAAAGAAAAGAAGTGTAAACGTGTCTTTATTGAACTAAAAACTAGTACTTCTACCTTGTTTTATTGGTCAAAGTAAGTTGTATAGTCAAGTCTAAAATCAGTGAAACAGAAAGGCATACTCATCCCACAAGCAAATCTTGGTCCAGAAAGAAAATAATTATTTAAACAAAAACCAAAAACCAAAGAGTATAGTATGCTAAAAATATATCCACCAATTCCTATTTAATTGAACTAAAGTTTTAATATGGAATGAAGGTTAAGTTTTGTTCAATAAATTTTTGGGGGCCTATCTTTTATTAAAATATTTACAAATATGTGAGGAAATAAGTACTTTTTACTAAATTTGTTGTGAATAGTCACTTAAGAAGAGAATAAATTAGATTTGTATCTCACCCCATACCACACAATAAATTCCAAATGGATAAGAGATAAAAATGTAGAAATGTAAACCACCATGTACTTAAAGAAGGCATTGATAAATTATTTTATAATCAGAGAAAATTTCAATTATGACTTAAAACATTGCTAAGCTTGAGCACACTAAAACCTGAATTCCAAGAAACAGTAAAAAGAAAATACAAATGATAATTACATATTGAGAAATATTTGAGACTTGTAATACACACAAAAGGCAAATGGTTCTAATGTAACAGACTGTTCGGAGAGGAAATAAAAATGGCCCTAAACATGTGAAGAGATGGTCAAGCTCATACATAATAAAAATAAATATTAAGAGACACCTTGATGGCTCAGTGGGTTAAAGCCTCTGCCTTCCACTCAGGTCATGATCTCAGGGTTCTGGGATGGAGCCTTGCATCAGGCTCTCTGCTTAGCAAGGAACCTGCTTCCCCTCTCCCTCTACCTCTGCCTGCCTCTCTGCCTTGGTGTGATCTCTCTTTCTATCAAATAAATAAATAAAATCTTTAAAAATATAAATACATACATACATACATACATACATACATACTAAAATTATTTTTTTCAGTTCTTTGGCCAAAAATCCACAAATTTGACAAAAAACTCTGTCATATGAAAACTTTACATTTTGCTAATGGGGATGCAAAGTGATTCAATGCTTCTGATGAAGAATGTGGTAAGACCTAGAAAAATTACTAGGCATTTACCAATTTACTCAGTAGTTTCCTTCTGGGAGTCTACTCCTAATAATAGATCCGCAAAAATA
>CM053611.1:75668855-75696988 GCA_028646535.1 Procyon lotor
TGTTTTTCTTTATGCTCAGCACATAAGTGAGACCATAAGGTAATTGGATCTCTCTGCTTGACTTATTTCACTCCGCATAATCTCTTCCAGTCCCATCCATGTCGATACAAAAGTTGGATATTCATCCTTTCTAATAGAGGCATAATATTCCATTGTATATATGGACCATATCTTCTTTATCCATTCATCTGTTGAAGGGCATCTTGGTTCTTTCCACAGTTTGGCAATTGTGGCCATTACTGCTATGAACATTGGGGTACATGTGGCCTTTCTTTATAATGCATCTGCTTCTTTGGGGTAAATACCCAGTAGTGCGATGGCAGGGTCATAGGGTAGCTCTATTTTTAATTTCTTGAGAAATCTCCACACTGTTTTCCAAAGTGGCTGCCCCAGCTTGCAGTTCCACCAACAGTGTAAGAGGGTGCCCCTTTCTCCACACCCTCTCCAACATTTGTTGTTTACTGTCCTGTTGATTATACTTCTCATAAAAATTCACACACTAATTATGAAATTCTAATGATCCTTATGATATATTTTAAGATCTGACATAAGTAATCTCAGTCTCCTTTTTAAAATGCGTTGGCTGATCTTGTTTATCTACTTAATTTAGCTAATATTCCAAGGCATACCAGCAAAAAAATAAAACTTTCTTCATTTGAGATTTAGCTTTGAATTGCTCAAGCCCATAATTGTTGGAAAAGACTCTGGAGATTTACATTGTTTTTACTATAGAGGCTCATGGCATGCCTTTTGATTTCTAAGATTTCTCTCCTAATGTTTAATATTTTTCAGAATTTTTATGATATAGTTTAAAACTTTTCTGATTATTTTATATTTTTTGTACCAATTAGGGTATAGGACAGGTATTTATTTTGGTATGATTATTTTGTACCTAATCACTTTGTTTTCTCATTAGTTCTTTTAGGTAGAAAGGCATGTTTGCTCTGTTTATGATGTCAGGTTTCCAAAAGTTATACCCAACATATCTGAGTTGTGGCTTATTGACTTAATAAAACATGAAATCAAACTTATAATATCAAATTAAGAGAATTCTTTCAGAGTTGCATTTAAATATGCTGATTTTTCTTCATAGTAAGATAAAATCTATTCTTACTTTACTGTTGGGGATTTTCTATGATAGCCTATTACTAGTTTCTACTTTAAAAAGTGGGAATTCCAGCAGATCTCTTAGGACCACATTCCAATAATTAATAACCCTCTTTATTAGGAAACATCTTTTACTTCACTTAAATTTTTAGTGCTTCAATTCAACTCAAGAACTTATACTGTTCCTCATGAATTAAGATATTCATCAACATTGTACTGGATCTCTCAATGTTCATTTTTCATGTGAATGTTATTTCTCCTTTTTCAATTACTTTCATACATACTTCAAAAGTATTCAATAAAGGGTCTGCTCGTCTTCGTAAATACATCATGGGCTAAATTTTAATTATTACTTTTAATTCCCTTATATAACCATACTTGTCATGCCTGAAAGGTTTCAAGTGGCTTTTGACCTGATTTATCATATAAAGAAAATGGTAAACAAAAAAGATTATTCTAATTTTACTGTAAACAATCATTAGGTAAAAGAAAATTCTTAGGAAATTAGATTTCTGATGAAAATAAATATACTTAGAAAACTAGTTTAGTGACATAAAATTATTTTTCTAAAGCATTCTGCATTGAAGGTGATATTTTCCAGCTGTGCATTTTTTTTAAAGATTTATTTATTTTAAAGCACACATGAATGAGTGGAGGGTCATAAAGGAAGAGGGTGATAGAATCTCTTTTTTTTTTTTTTTAAGATTTATTTATTTATTTATTTGACAGAGAGAGAGAGAGATCACAAGAAGGCAGAGAGGCAGGCGGGGGGCGGGGGGAAACAGGCTCTCCTCTGAGCAGAGAACCCAATGCTAGGCTCGATCCCAGGACCCTGAGATCAAGACCTGAGTCAAAGGCAGAGGCTTTAACCCACTGAGCCACCCAGGCGCCCCAGGGTGAGAGAATCTCAAGCAAGTTCCATGCTCAGGGGGGAGCCTTATGCAGGGTTCAGTGTCATGATTCTGGGATCATGACCTGAGCTAAAATCAAGAGTTGATCACTTAACTCACTGAGCCACCCAGGAGCCCCACCAGCTGTGCATTTTTAATTGAACTTAGATAACTAATATTAGATGATTAGTCAAAAGTAAATATGAATACTAGAAAATAGAATAATTAAAATGTACTTTGTTAAATACATAATATCAGTTAAATACATAATGGAAGAAAATACTAAATATGTGAAATATTTTTCAACTTATATTCAAAACTATATGATTTAATATTGTCATTTTAGATAAAAGGAAAGGATTTTTTTAATTGAAAAGAACATTATTTTCTAGATAAAGATCAGTTAGTCCAGGAGACCTTAAAAATGAGGACTACATTGGTATTGTTATATGTACACATACTAGGAACATTGCTTTCAGAAACAGTTCTCTCAAGACTTGAGAAAGAAAAGTAATTTTATTTTAATTAAAGTCTGTTGAATGAAAGAATGACCATATACATTTATTAAAATTAGCTTAGTATATTTTTAATGTGAGAAGATTCTGAAAATATCAATGAAAGGCATAGTTTCATGTTAATTTTTTATTTCAAAATTGATTTGTTCCTTAAAAAGACTAGAAATTAATAATGCCTAGAACATATAATCTGACTATTTTCAATTCAAGTCAATGGAAATAAAAATGGCTTTTTTCTCTATAGTTCTCTAGATATGTGTATGTTACTTCAAAGACTGTCTTTATCACTAGAAACATAAAATGAATATAAACTCTTCTCCTGTACAATATAGATTACTCAGGTCTAAACCCATGATGGGCAACTATTCCCTCTTCACATATTGCCAATGACCTAAGCCAAAAAAAAAAAAAAAATCAGCAATCAAAAAGAATTATGTTTGAACTTCTAAATGCTGTCTACTCTGATTGCTCATCATAATTAAAATCAGAAATCTTTCAAGTGTCACTAATTTAAATAAAGCTTTTGTTGTTTTATAAAATCCAATGGACCATTCGGAATGGCTGAATCAATTTTTCTCCCTTACCATGGCACCAGTAGTCTACTTCAGTCTTTACAAAACAATTCTTTATTCCTATGGCCTAGGCAAAAGTGAGTTGAAATATTAGAAAAAAAAATGAATATCATTGGTTGAAACCAGAAAGAGATATTTTATTCATTAGCTTTGATTTTTATTCTAATTAACTTGAGCTTTTTGATGAGAATGGATAGTAGAGTAGTAGGTAACAAGTTTGTTAATTCAGTGATATGGAGAAATAGTATATAACTGATGACTGACTTTCCTGTGAGGTATAAAAGCTCTTCTTTCACAAATAGTGTGTCACTTCATTTTTGGAACAAGCGAAAAAGTGAAGAAATCTATGGTTAATGAAATCTAATAGAGAAGGTAAATTTAACATGGGTCTGCTCGCTCCCAAATGAGAGAGTTCTGTTCTCTGAAACTTATCTGCTGTGGAAGGAAAGAAAGGAGATGGTATTTATCTGAGACATGTGTTTTATGTGATCACTGTATATTCATTTGCTCAATACAAATTTATTGAGTTCCTATTTGACAATTACTGATTATAGGCACTTGGATACAGTGATGAGCAACACAGATAAATTCTGTGCTCCTTGCATGGGGTTTATAATCTATAAGGAGAAGACAGAAAACGTATAAATTAGGAAAAGTGCCATGTAAATGGCCTTATAATTTTGCTAAGATAGGATTGTTTATAACAAATGAGTGTTCCATCACAAATCAAAAAAAGAAGCTTGATTTTTAAAAAAAAAGTTTAAAATATTATAGGCATTGAAACACTAAGTACTGAGTACTTAGAGGACATAATCTCTGAGAAGCAGCTGTTGTTAAGTTTAAGCAAACTAACTTTTTACAGTTAGTTCTTTCCTTCATGTTCTAAACAAAGGGCAGGAGACTGATGAAAAAATAAAGAATGGACCCAGGGGAAAGGCCTCTCCTAATATTTAGAGAGGGACCATAGGTCTTTGTCAGCTCTACAAGGACAAGAAATAATAACACAATGGACAAAGATTTCAATAAGATGGGTTGTGCAGAGAAGTAACATCCATGCTATGTCAGTTTCCATTCAAAATATTTAGCATATGTTAAAGCTACATGATGCACAAGACTGAGCAGGCAAGAAAAAACTCTAAACAATCAAAGAAAAATTTTGAGTAGTCTATACATGTAAAGAAAACTAGGATTAGAGTTTAGAACTCATCAGTAAACACCCCAAATGTAGTTGGAAAGCCAAGATGTAAAAGAGCTTACCATCTACGTGTTTTCCTTTAGGAGTGTTATGGCTTCAGGTCTTACATTCAAGTCTTTAATTCATTTTGAATTAATTTTTGTATATGGTCAAGTTTCATTCTTTTGCATGTGGCCATACAATTTTCTTAGCACCATTGAGAGAAGACACTATCATTTCCCTATTGTATATTCTTTGTTCTTTTATTGTAAATTAATTGACCATAGAGGCATATGTCCATTTTGGACTCTCTTTTCAGTTCCACTGATCTATGTGTCTGTTTTTATGCCAGTACCATACCATTTTGATTATGATAACTTTATAATATAGCTTGAAATCCAAAATGCCATTACAGATTTTCCTTGAGTATAATTTACAGGCAATGTTATATTAGTTTCAGGTGAACAACTTAGGGATTTGACAGGTTTATACATTATGCTGTGTCACTATAAGTATAGCTAGCATCTGTCCCATTGCATCACTATTATATCTTTGACTAAATTCCTTACTCTACTTTTTATCCCTGTCACTTACTCATTCCATAACTGAAGGCCTGTATCTCTTTCTCTACTTCACTCATTTTGCCCAACCCCCCCACCCATCTCCCCTCAGGCAACCATCAGTTTTTTTTCTGCAATTACAGTTCTGATTCTGCTTTCTTTTTGTTCATTTTTTTAGTTTCCATTTATAAATGGAATCATATGGCATGTCTTTCTTAGTCTGACTTATTTCACTTAACGTAATACCTTCAATACCCACAAAGGCACAATCTCATCCTTTTTTATGGCTGTGTAATATTCCTGTCGGGTGTGTGCATGTGTGTACCACACTTTCCTTATCCATTCATTTACTGATAGACACTTCGGTAGTTTCCATGTCTTGGCTATAGTAAATACTGCAGTAAACCTAGGAGTGCATATATATTTTTGAAATAGTGTTTTGTTTTCTCTGGGTAAATACCTAAAAGTGGAAATAGTGGATCATATGGTATTTCTATTTTTAAATTTTTAAGGAACCTCTGTTCTGTTTTCCACAGGCTATACCAGTTTACATTTCCACCAACAGTGCACAGATTCCTTTTTCTCTACCTCCTCGCCAACACTTGTTTCTTGTCTTCTTGGATTTTAGCCATTCTAATGGGGATGAGGTGATATCTCCCTGTGGCTGTGATTTGCATTTCCCTGATGATGAGTGATGTTGAATGTCTTTATATGGTCTTTTGGCCATCTACCTTAATCTTCTTTGGGAAAATGTCTACTCATGTCCTCTGCCCATTTTTTAATAGGTGTTTGGATTTTGGGTATTGAGCTATGTAAGTTCCTAATATACTTTGGATATTGACCCTTTAACCAGATATGTTATTTGCAAATATCTTTCCCATTCAGTCTTTTTGTTTTCTTGATCATTTCGTTTGCTGTGTAAAAGGAATGTAGTCCCAATAGTTTATTTTTGTTCTTGTTTCCCTTACCATATTTTGATGTAGTCCCAATAATTTATTTTTGTTCTTGTGTCTCTCACCTTAGGAGACATACCTAGAAAAATGTTGCTAGGGCTGATGTTATAAGATGAATTACTGCGTATGTTTTCTTCCAGGATTTTTATGGTTTCAGGTTTCACATGTAGGTGTTTGATTCAATTTATTTCTGTGCATTATATTAGAAAGTAGTCCAGTTTCATTTTTTTACATGTAGCTGTCCAGTTTTCCCAGCATCATTTGTTGAAAAGACTGTCTTTTCCCCATTAACATATTTTTCCCTCCTTTGTTAGATTAATAGACCATACAAGTGTGAGTTTATTTCTGGGCTCTCTATTCTATTCCACTGATCTTGGTTTCCATTTTTGTGCCAATACCATAGTGTTTTAATTACTAAAGCTTTGTAGTATACCTTGAAATCTGGACTTCAGCTTTGTTCTTCATTCTTAGGATTGCTTTGGCTATTCAGGATCTTCTGTGGTTCCATATAAATGTTACCATTATTTGTTCTAGTTCTGTGAAAAATGCTATTGGTATTTTGATAAGGATTGCATTGAATCTATAGATTGCTTTGGGTAATAAACACATTTGACAATATTAATTCTTCCACTCCATGAGCATAGAATATCTTTCCCTTTGTGTCACCTTCAATTTCTTTTACAAGTGTTTTATAGTTCTCAGAATACCAGACTTCCACCTCTTTGGTTAAGTTTATTCCTGGGTATCCTATTATTTTTGGTACAGTTATAAATGGTGTGTTTTATTTTAATTCCTCTTTCTGCAACTTTATGGTTAGCGTATAGAAACTCTACTGATTTCTGGGTATTAATTTTGTATCCTGACACTTGATGAATTTTTTTTTTTACTTCTAGTAGATTTTTTGATGGCATCTTTAGTATTTCTAAGTATAGTACCATGTTGTCTGCAACTAATGATAATTTAACTGCTTTTTTTTACCAATAAGGATGGCTCTTATGTATTTTTCTTGTCTGATTGCCATTTCTAAGGCTTCTGATACCATGTTTAATAGATATGGAGAGAAATGGATCCTGTTCCTGACCTTGCAGAGAAAGCTCTGTTTTCATCATTGAGGAAGATGTTAGTGGTGGGCATTTCATATATGACCAGGGCTGTCATGCACTTGGGTACCCTGGGTTCGCTTAGTTTGCAATGTCCCTATGATGACTGGACCCACCATTTATGACATCTGGATTTGCCAGTTAGAGTGTCAGGATCCTCCAGTTATGCTATCTAATCTCATCCTTTATGGCATCCAGACCCTGCTCCAGTTTGGGCTTTTAAGGTGGAAGGGGAGGGACACCTGGGTGGTTCAGTCTGTTAAGTGTCTGCCTTTCAGCTCAGGTCATGATCTCAGGGTCCTAGGATCCAGTCCTGCATCAGGCTCCTCAGTCAGCAGGGAGCCTGCTTCTCCCTCCGACTGCTGCTCCCCCTGCTTGTGCGTTCTCTCTCTCTCTCTAGCAAATAAATAAATCTTAAAAAAAAAAAAAAAAAAAAAGGTGGAAGGGGAGAAAGCATTCCCACATCTCCTCGGTCCTCTTTAACTGTGGCTTTTTTTTTTTTCAGTACCCCATCATGACTAGGGCAGATGTGGGTTTGACACTGGGCTCACTAATATTGCAAGCTCAGAGATAACTGAACTCACCAGTTGTGATGTCTAGACCCTGCCGATACTAGGCTTTTAATGTGGGGCCGAAACATAAACCATGTCATTTCCAGTCCCTTAGACCTCTGCAGAGCTTTCCTGTAGTTTCCCCACCACTTGGCAGAGTTCTAGTGTTGTCTCTTTTATATGTTTGTGCCTCTTTTATTTATTTTTTATTTTTATTTTTTAGTGTTCACCTTCTTTTTATTTATTTACTTTTATGTAAGCCATGGCTTGTTTTCTGTGCCCAAGGACAGAGAGGGATCTATTCCTGGTCCCTCAGTACTATCCCTCCCCACTGGGGACAGGAAATCTTTTTGTTACCAGGTCTCTCTCTCTCTCTCTCTCTCTCTTTCTCTCTCTGTCTCTCTCTCACTATTCTCTTTCCATTCTGTCTTTGGTTGTCAGTTGTTCTACAGTCAGCCCTTATTCTTCTTCTGGAGGATCTGTTCTTTTAATTGGTGTAATTTGGTGTGTTCTGTGGAGTGGGTGAGTTCAGTGTTTTCTTGCATTGCCATCTTGAATGGGAGTGCCCCACTATTGGAATTTTGACTGAGATTGAATTGAATTGATAGACTCCTATGGATAGTAGGAGATCTTTAACAATATTCTTCTAATCCATACACATGAAATATCATTCCATTTATTTGTGTCTTCAGTTTCTTTATTAATGTCTATTAGTTTTCAGTGCAGAGGTCCTTCACTTCCTTGATTAAATTTATTTTTGTATTTTATTCTTTTGATGGAATTGTATATGAAATTGTATTCTTTCTTTTTCTCATAGTTCATTATTAGTGTATAGAAATGTAATGATTTTATATGTTGATTTTGTATCTTGCAACTTTACTGAACTTGTGATTAGTTCTAACAGTATTTTGGAAGAGTTTCTAGGGTTTTCTTTACATGTCATCTGCAGATAGTGACAGTTTAATTTCTTCCTCTCCAATTTAGATGCCTTTTATTTCTTCTTTCCTTTTTCTTTCTCTCAACTGCTATAGCTAAAACTTCCAATACTTCATGGAATACAAGCGGAAAGAGTGGGCATCTCTGTCTTGTTCCTGATTTTAGAGGAAAAACTTTCAGATTTTCAACATTGAGAACAATATTAGCTGTGGGCTTGTCATATAGAGCCTTTATTATGTAGCCTTTATTATTATTATAAGGTATGTTTCTTATATAATCATTTTATGTATAAAGTGAGTATATAAGAGTATGATATGTTGAGTATGTATATACGCACTTTATTATATTAAGCTATGTTCCCTCTATGCTCACTTTTTTGAGAGTTTGTAAATCATAAATTGATGCTGAATTTTGTCAAATTCTTTTTCTATATCTATGGAGATGGCCACATGATTTATATTCTTCATTTTTTAAAAGATTTTATTTATTTGACAGAGAGAAAGAGATTACAAGTAGGCAGGGAGGCAGGCAGAGGGAGAAGGGGAGGCAGGATCACAAGACCCTGAGATCATGACATGAGCTGAAGACAGAGGCTTTAACCCTCTGAGCTACCCAGGTGCCCCATCCTTCATTTTGTTAATGTTGTGTAGCATGATGATTGATTTGCAGATGTTGAACCACCCTTGCCTCTTGGAATGAATTCCACTTGAGCATGGTGCATGATCTTATTAGTGTATTATTTAATTCAGTTTGCTAATATTTTTTGATGGTTTTTGCATCTATGTTCTTCAGGGATATTGGCCTGCGCTTTTCCTGTTGATTTCTTGTCTGGTGTTTAAACAGTGACGCTAGCCTCATAAGTTTGGAATGATTTGTCCTTCTCAATTTGGAAGAGTCTGAGAAGGATTGGTATTAATTCTTTTTTGAATGGTGAGTAGAATTCACCAGTGAAACCATCTGGTCTTGGACTTGTTTGTTGGAAAGATTTGATTGCTGATTGAATCTCTTTACTAGTAATCCATCTATTTAGATTTTCTATTTTTTCATGATTCAATCTTGGTAGGTTATATATTTCTAGTAACTTAGCCATTTTTTTAAGTTGCCCGATTCATTAGCATGTAATTGTTCAAATAGTCTTTATGATTCTTTGTATTTCTGTAGTATCAGTTGTAACATCTCTTTCATTTCTAATTTTATTTCTTTGAGCCCTCTTTTTTTTTTCTTGAGTCTAACTAATGGTTTGTCAGTTGTGTTTATCTTTCAAAAACCAGTTCTTAGATTTATATTTTTTTGTCTTTTTAGTCCCTATTTCATTTATTTCTGCTCTGATCTTATTATTTCCCTTATTGTATTAACTTTGGGTTTTGTTTGTACTACTTTTTCTAGTCTCTTGAGGTATAAAGTTAGGCTTGTATTTTTATTTTGTTTTGAGATTTTTTTCCTTTCCCAAGGTAGGCAGTTATCACTATGAAGTTCTCTCTTAGAACTACTTTTGCTGTTCCCCATAACTTTTTAACATGTTACATTTCTGTTTTTATTTGTCTCAAGTTATTTTTTTTCTCTTTTGATTTATTCTTTGAACCATTGTTGTTCAGTAGCATGTTGTTTAATTTTCACATATAATATTAATTTCCCAGTTTTCATATTTTATAATTATATATTTATATATAAATATATATTATATATTTATATATAATCCATTTTATATTTTATTTATATAATATATATTTATATAATATATTTATATATTATATAATAATATATAATATTACATTTTTATATATTATATATTATAATATTATATATTATTATATATTATATATAATATTATATATTATTATATATTATATATAATTATATATTATATATATAATATATAAATTTATATAATAAATATATATTATATATTTATATATAATCCATTATAATTGATTTCTAGTTTCATACCATTGTGATTGGAAAAGATGCTTGAAATGATTTCAATTTTAAATTTATTAATACTTGTTTCATGACCTAATATATGATCTATTCTGGAGAATGTCCCGTGCACACTTGAGAATAATGTGTATTCTACTTCTTTTGGCTGGAATGTTCTGTATTTATCTGTTAAATCCTTCTGGTTTACTGTGTCATTTAAGGCCAATGTTTTCTTATTGATTTTCTGTCTGGATGATCTATCCTTTATATAAGTAGGGTATTAAGTTCATCCATTTTTATTGTACTATTTCTCCTTTTAGGCTTGTTAATATTTGTATTATAAATTTAGGTGTTCCTATCTGGGTGCATAAATATTTACAAATATTATATCCTCTTGGTGGATGACTCCTTTATCATTACAAACTCCCTTCTTTGTCTCTTATTACAGTCTTTGTTTTAATGTCTATTTTGTCTGAGGTAAGCATAGCTACCCCATGTTTCTTTGGCTTTGCATTTGCATGGACTATATTTTTCCATTCCATTGTTTCTGTAAGTGTGTATCTTTATATCTGAAGTAAGTCTCTTATAAGCAGCATATAGCTAGGTCTTATTTTTTTACCCGTGACCACTCTGTCTTTTGATTGGAAATTTTAATCTATTTACATTTAAAGTAATTATTGACGGACATGTGCTTATTGCCACTTTTTAAATTATTTTCTGGCTCTTTTTTATGGTTCTACCTTGTTCCTCTTTTCTTGCTTTCTTTGTGGTTTGAATATTTTTCTTTAGTGGTATGCTTAGATTCCTTTCTCAGCACCTTATGTGTACCTACAGTAGGTTTTCAGTTTGTGGTTACCATGAGGCTACATATAACAACATACACTTGTAGCATTCTATTTTAAGTTGATAATAACTTAAGTTTGAACATAAACTATAGCTCTACATTTTTAGTCTCCCCAACACTCTGCATTTTATTATCATTTGTTCACTTTTAATAATTTCTTTTCTTCTCTTATTTTGTGCACTGAATGCCTAAAAGAGCTGTGTTGATATAAACTGAAAATTATGATAGTTATGTACATATGGGTCTTTGAAGGTAAAATAGAGCTCTCAGTTGACCAGAAATGTGCATGCAGCATTAATGAATAAAAATTTTTGTCGTCTTATGGCTCTGATACTATGTTACTGTGAACTACTGACATGTGACCTGACCTTACCTTGTCTGATAAATTTTTCAAGATGATCCGACCATATATCCACTCTCCATCCTGTATATTTCTTCAGACATACTAGCTTTCTTGATGTTCTGAAACAAGGCAGATCCATTCCCAGCTCAAGACCTTTAAATATGGAAATCTCAAAATTGAATCACTTCCATCTGATAGATGTGTCAAACAATCCCTCACATCTTCCACATCCTATGTCAAAAAGTTGTCTCCTCAATAAGGCTTCTCCTTACTGCCCTATTTAACATTTCAGTTTCCACATAATCCCCTTCCTCTACCTGAATTAGTTAATTACATATAATTTATCACCATCTAATATATACATATGTGTGTGTGTGTGTGTGTGTGTGTATAGCTCATTTTTTTTATTTTGTTTTTCCTCCACCAGTACATGAGGGCAAAACTTTTACTTTTTTTTTTTTAAGATTTTATTTATTTATTTGACAGAGAGAGAGAGAGATCACAAGTAGGCAGAGAGAGAGGAGGAAGCAGACTCCCCACTGAGCAGAGAACCTGATGTGGGGCTCAATCCCAAGACCTCAAGATCATGACCTGAGCCAAAGGCAGAGGCTTTAACCCACTGAGCCACCCATGTGCCCCTCTACTTTTTTGAGAGAAGTTTTAGGTTCACAATAAAATTAAGAGGAAAGTAAGAGATTTCCCACATGCATCCTGTCTCCACACATGCATAGTCATTCCCATTATCAACATCCCTCACCAGAGTGGCACATTTGTTACAGTTGATGAACCTACATTGACACACCATAATCATTCAAAGTCCCTAATTTATATTACAGTTCACATGCAGAGTGTACATGCTATGAATTTGAACGGATGTATAATAACATGTGTCTATTATGGAATCATACAGAGTATTTTAAATGCCCTAAATCCTCTGTTCTCTGCCTATTGACTTTTCCAACCCAAACCTTTGGAACCACTGATCTTTGTATTATGTCCATTGTTTTGCCTTTGCCAGAATGTCATGTAGTTGGAATTAGACACTGTGTAGGCTTTTCAAATTGGCTTCTTTGACCTCGTAATATACACTTAAATTTCCTGTGTGTTTTCTCATGGCTTGATAGTTTCTTGTTGTTGTTGTTGTTATTGTTTTAACACTAAACGATATTCCATTGTCTGGATGTACCATGGTTTATTTACCAATCCATCTGCTAAAGGATATCTTGGTTGCTTCCAAGGTTTGGCGATTATAGATCTTCTATAAACATTGTAGTGCAGGTTTTTGTGTGAACATAAATATTCATCTCCTTTGGGTAAATATTAAGGAGGGTGATTGTGAAATTGTATGGTAAGAATATGTTTAGTTTTTAAATAACTACCAAAATTCCTTCAAAGTAGCTGCACCATTTTACATGCCCACCAGCGGTGAATGGAAACTTCTGTGGCTCTGTATCTTTACCAGTTTTTGGTGTTGTCAGTGTTATAGATTTTAGTGATTCTAATAGGTTTCCAGTGGTATCTAATTGTTGCTTTAATTTGACAGAAGATGTGGAACATCTGCTTATTGGCCATGTTAGTATAACATGTTCGGTGAGGTATCTGTTAAAAGGTCTTTGTCCCCATTTTTTAATTGGCTTGTTTGTTGAGTTGTAAGTATTCTTCATATATTTTGGATAATAGTCCTTCATCAGATGTTTCTTTTGCAACTATTTTCTCCCAGTTGGTGGTTTGTCTGTTAATTGTCTTGAAAATATCTTTCAAAATGCAGAATTTTAAAATTTTCATTAAGTTCAGTTTTTTTTTTTGGATCATACTTTTTGATGTTGTGTTTGAAAAGTCCTTGCCAAGGCCACAGTCATCTGGATTTTCTAGGTGTTATTTTCTAGAGATTTTATAGTTTTGTATTCTACATTTATGTTTCTGATCTATTTTGGGTTAATTTTTGTGAAGGGTTTAAGGTCTATATTTGCATTCATGTTTTTGCATATAGATGGTCAGTTTTGGCAGGGTTTTCTGTCTGTTCTTTAACTGATAAGTCTTCATTGCCTAGAAAAGTTCTTGGTGCATAGTAGGGTCTCAATAACTCAATATACATTTATGTGTATATATCACAAAAATAGAAATAAAACTTTGTTTGGCTTAAGAAATATTCTCTTTTCAAATATTATTTATGGAGAGATTATTTAGTGCCAGGAATTTATTTACTAGTGAGATAATTTCTTAAACTTTTTTTTTTTTTATGGAACACCTGAAACTAGAAACTGTGAAAGGGTTAGGAGATTCAATTAATGGATGAGAATTAAATGGAAGAAGGAAAGAAAGGAGAAGGAAATCTAAACTGGTAAGGTAAATAAGTAATCAAATATTTGAGTCCTGAAAGTCTTTGTGGCCAATATATGCTAAAGACTAGCTGCTATCACTGCTTTCTAGAAAATAAATATGACTTTGAGAATCTCATCAAATTCTGGCCAATGAGTTAGATCCTAGAACAGATTCTGTTTGTTTTAGACAGACAAAACAATTTCACTTTAAGAGCAAATTCATTTTCATTAGGGGAACATTGAATTCTTACTATGTTCCAGAAAAACTGCTAAACATTTTCATTTTAATTGTGTCATTTAATCTTCACCATAGTCTTATAGGAGACAGTGCCAGGTTAGACTCCAGCTCTGCTTTGACTAAGAAGCACAGAGAGTTTTGTCACAAAGGGTATTTTGAGGTATAGTGCAGAAAGATGCAATAGGACATTAGGTGGATCCCAATAGGGCATTAAGGACTGTTTTGGTTACCTAGGGAAAGGGGTGAAAGAAAGCTGGTTAAATGCCAAAACCTATGCATAGAAACTTATAAATATATTGTTATTCTAATCCTTTGGATAAGGAATATGATCTGTTAAAGTGTGCCACATAAGCAGCAGCATCTGCATTATCTGGTAGTTTGGTAAAAACAAAGAATTCCAGACACATTTTAGACCTATGGAATAAAAACTTGAATTATAACAGTATAACCAAGTGAATATTATGCACCCTAATGTTTATGATACACTACACTAGGAGATAGAACAATGTGGATATGAAATTTGGTTCTACCTTTATGACCTGGGCCAACTACAGACCATGTTCCTTATCCAAAGAGAGGTGAATACAAAAATTTTGAAAGGGTGATATATCCAAGAATAGCCTGTTATAACATCGGGAATCATTACAGAAAGAGTAACAGAAGTCTTATATCTATTTTTTTCTACTACATTATGGCAAATCTTAATATGAAGCCAGTACTTTTATTACACCTTTACTAACAGAAACAGTCACAAGGCAAACAAAAGTGGATAATCAACCATATCATATCATACTCCAGTAGGGCAGTAGGGGGCGGGGTGGGAAAGCCCTTGAGTTTTAGGTAGGTTTTTGCATATGGTTTCTGCACTGGGGAGAGTATGTGCTATGGTGAGTGCTGTGAATTACATAAAACTGATGAATCACAGACCTGTACCCCTGAGACAAATAATACATTATATGTTAATTTAAAAAAATAGGGTTTGGCCATGCCTTTCCCCCACTAAACCAAGATGGTTACTGAGGAGGAAGTTAAAATATAAATTTTCTTATTTCCTAGAAACTGAGCATGGTTGGGTAAGATTACTTAAATCATTGTGTTGAACTAAGTTTGAAAGATTTTAGATATTTGGCTAAATGTCACTCCTCCCACCACACACACAGACATACTCCTGCCTGGTAACTGCCTAGAAAGTACCAAGAAGATACTCATGAGATCAAATATAGATCCAATACAATCCAGATCAAATACAGATAAAATAAATAATTCACTTTACCCCTCCATATCTGAACTATACTGTGAGCTAAATTTTGCAACATTAGTGTTTTAACGTTTGCATTATAATCCATTCTGACCAACTACCTGTGCTTTTAAAAATTTTGTTACATTGTTTTGCTTAATCAGACGAATATCTGATAATATTAACAGTATTTTAGATTATTATTTAGAATAATTTATTACTAATTTTATGAGCAATTTTATAAACATTGGTACTTCACTGAACCTGGTTTTTAAAAATTGTGTTCAGTTGTCTTTAACAGTTACTTAATAAATTTAATAAAAGTTTTTAAGAAGCACATATAAATTTGGAAAAATAAAAGAAAGAAAAGAAACCATCCAAATGGTGGTTGGATTGTTTTTAAGTTAAGGATCTTATTTATAGCTGCTATGATTAAATTATGTATATGAAACTGATAAATTTTATTTTCCTCTACTGGTTTTTTGGTCAAAACCACAAAGCTATTATTTTATGTTTAATTATAGTTTTTCAGGTCTTTTGTGTTCCATTCCTTTTGAAGTATATACAGTCTACTATGTCACTTTTCACCTCAGGATGACAGTCCCATTTTCTAGAACTTCTAAAAATTCATGAACCATGGGGTGCCTGGGTGGCTCAGTGGGTTAAAGCCTCTGCCTTCGGCTCAGGTCATGATCTCAGGGTCCTGGGATCGAGCCCCGCACTGGGCTCTCTGCTCAGTAGGGAGCCTGCTTCCCCCTCTCTCTCTCTGCCTGCCTCTCTCCTACTTATGATCTCTCTCTCTCTCTCTCTCTCTGTCAAATAAATAAATAAAATCTTTTAAAAAACCCCTCATGAACCATACTTCTTCATGAGTTTTTAAAAACATTATTTTCTTTTGACCTGCCATATGAAAAGAGTGGAAATTAGTAGTAATAATAAGCCTATTTCTATGGAAATGGTCTAGATATTACTTAATCAATCTTGCTAGAAGCTGAACAATTCATGAACTTGTTGAAATTCAATAAGCAGCCTATGAATCCTTGAATTGAGAGATTCTGTTTAAAAAAAAATCAGAAACTGGTAAGTTCCAAAGGTGACAAATGCTAAGCAGTCCAAATTCAAACTGGCTATGAAACATCTCCATTTTTAAACTCATCGCTAGTGGGCTCATGGCAGTGAGAACAGAGGTGTGACTATAAGGTAATGAAACTCATTTTCTTAGCTGATTTGTAAAACAGGCTCTCTGTCCAATTTCAGATGAGGAGTTCCAAAAGTGTTTCAAGCCATGGTAGCATCATTGTAATTAATGTACAGTCTCCCAGGGTGATTTCTTAGAGAGTCAGAACTCGGTATTTGTTATCAATTGTCCTTGTTTTTTCCTTGTCACACCTTTTAAGGTGGCATAAGGTACTTTGCACCTGGAAGAATGCCTTTTAAAGGCCCTTGGAAAGGATGGTGCAAGTAGCGTCCTTCACATGTGGAATGTAGGAAAAGAAAATCCAATCACATCCCTCAGTACTATCAGGGTGCATTCCTTATCCTGCCATGGATACATTTTTTTTTTTTCATTTAAATTTTGGTTAACATACAGTGAAATAGTGGTTTCAGGTGTAGAATTCAGTGTTACATTTTTAATTGCTCTCCTTAACAACCTTTATCCAAAGCTTTAGGAGTAAACAGCTCTGTACCATTATCCTATTACCAGTGAACAGTCTCTCAATCCTGACCTAATTTTTAGAAAGGAAAAAAAAAAGCATTTAAAAAATCATTCTGAAATACAGTTTCTACAAACGTTTTCCTGTGGGTGATCTTACGAGCTTATTAAACATTTGTAATCACAGAACTTAAAATATGGAACCGCAAGCGTGTTAGCACAATGTGTAATCTGAGTGCTCGCAGGGTATGCAGCACTCACAGGGAGCTGATTTCTAGAACTGTCGCTGCACCAGCTGTCCGGAGAGCGGAAGCTGCCAGTCCACCCTCCTATCTCCCTTGGAGGAGAATAGGTGGTAGAAACAATCCGTGTGGGCGGAAACTGAGGAAATGGAGGAATAAAGTAGAGGAGGAGGGGAAGGTGGCGCACGCACGGCTGTGATGGAATAAATGACACAGCTTGAATTCAACAGCGCTTCTGTTCCTGTTTTTAGACTGATGATGTGCAAAGCCCTTTTTTCTCCCCCTCCTTTTTAAATTAGCAAACATAATCCTCACTAAGCACCTGGCCATCTCGCTCCTAGACCGCATCCGAGTCTGTCTCCTTTCATCTGTCATTTTAATGCAAAATATGAATGCAGTTTCACTGCTTTAAGAGATTCACTGGGAGCCTACTGATATTTTTCCAAGGACAAGAACACTTAAAAATACATCTTTTATCAGAATTTCAAGTATTGGGATAATAGAGGAGTGATGACAAGAATAAGCAAATGGCTTAGGGGAAAATCATAATCTACTTTCCAAAAGTAACAGTTTTTAAGAATACTGATAACACAAGTTGTAACTAAATTGTTACATAATTAAAATGAATAATAGACTATGTAGCGAAATGTTAGGCTTTCAGTTTCTCTCTCTCTCTCTTTTTTTTCCAAAGGGTTGAAGAATATAGGATGTAGCAGGATTGGGCTGAAATGAATAGCCCAATTACACAAATATATTTTTGGTTGATTTGGATAAATACTAAAAATTTTGTTACATCCATATATCAGCATGACCTTTTCTTCCACAACACAAACGTTTAAATCCCCTTTGGGTGCTCATGTGAATTCAGTCCAACCCCCAGGGGTGTACCTGGTTGCAATTAGCTGTAAACACACAATTCCCAAGGCAGACTGCTTAAGGTTGGGTGGAAAGGCTGCCATTAGTATTTCTTAGACACAGTCCAATAGGTTATTGCTATATCGAGGCCTAAGCATCCTCCCATCCAGGAATGTGTCTAGCAGTGCTAGTTTCTGACTCTAGCTGTATTCTTCATAGGATAATCTTTTATCAGACATTATTTGAGTTGAGTGTATACACAAACTAAGTTAAGACTATATGAAAGCTTTGAAAGCTCCAATTCTCTTGGGTCCTGAATAGAGTCATCCTGTGCTGTGTCCTGTCCCATGAATCAGGAGCACCAGTTATTTCATGCGCCCACTTGACTTCAGTGTATGTGAAAGCTGATAACAAAAAGAGGGGCAATAGCTATACAGAAAAAAGGACAGGTAAATATAAACATAGAAAAGATGTCAAGTTGGACACATACCTTCCAGGACACTTGGTTATAGAAAAAAAGAATGTGAAATTGGTGGAATTAAAAAATAATTATGCATGGGAGGAAAAGTCCAACTATGTGGATATTGCAGAATGCTTTTGGGAATTCTCCATTCAAATGTGGGTGTAGACACCACCTTATTTCATTTTTTATGTGTTTTTACAAGTTCCACATTTAAAAGCACTTTCTAAAGTCTGTGCTGCAGAGCTAATGTGAAAATAGTCTATTTCTAAAATTATTTTCCTATTGCTGTTACTGCACGAATCTACTTTTGAAAATAATTACTCTTAATATCTTAAAAATTTAAGTTGAGAAATCTCGTGAATAAAATATTCACGGGGATTTCTATTTGACAATGTGTGAAATAATGGATCCCAGTACCATATTTATGTTATGAAATTGTAGCTCCACATTTGACAAAGAATTTTCTAAGTACAGATTAAAGATTTTTGGTATGTTTTATCATTTTAGCTGTATTGGAGACTGTCAAATTATCATAAACTCTGATAAAAGTTCTCTCAGTTGAAGATCTAGTTCTTCATAAGATTATAGGTAATCTAAACTGTGGATGAATTACCTCAGATTCACAGAAAATACATTTCTGTTTTCAGAGAAGATAACTATTTCAAAGACTAAACACTTTCACAACATATGATAAGATTGTTTTGTGAAGTAGTCTATACTATAAAGATGGGATTTCAAATTCAGATTGATCTGGATTTTATTCTGTGGTCTACCACTTACTTGCTTTTTAGGCAAGACAATCATTAAGTCACAAAGTCTTGATTTTCAGATCTATTAAGTGGAGATGGCAATTTATCTCATGGAAATTTTATGAGGATTTAAATGATATGAGTAAGTTGTTTAGGACAGAGAACAGAGGTATTGACCTAAAACCAGGAAGTTGAATCAGTTCATATTCAAAAAGAAATTACAGCAATCTAAGATGTAAGGAAGATCAAGTCAAAGACAAAAATGGTCTTGTTTCAATGAAATAAAAATATCAGAAGTAGTTAAGATGAGGTCTTATCCTCTACCAATAGAGAATGTAAAGAGATGGAGTGAGAAGGAAAGACTTAAGTATTATGTAATTTAGCAATTCATATTGGAAGTTTTCATCTTGAGGTCAGTAGATCAAATATGATCTCAGGCAGTACAGAACTCTAAATATACCGGTTGTTCCTTCTGTGAAAAAGACAGAATATAATTAAGCTCTCATCCCACTGAGGTCCACACCAGACTCGGCTCACCCAGAAATGAGTCACAGCTCTGATGGGTTGATTGCCTTGGGCAGAGCCAAAGTAGTGAATAAATAGCTCAGAGCTTTGGAGCTTGAAGGAACCTCTGCTTTAATTCTCTAAGGCTGATTCTGGAGGATGTCCAGTGATTGCTAGGGATTTAAGAGGATGGTCTTCTGCAAACCATCCATAGGAACTGATGCCAACAGACTCTTCACTGAGCAGATGACGTGCAGGTTGGGGAGCTCTTGGGCTAATTTGTTTCTCATATATGATGAATGTTTTCAAATATAAATTATTAATTGTGCTTTAAAATTGACTGTATAAGATGAATTTTCAGTTAACCTACACTCCAAATGGTCTGCAACAAATAAACAACTAAAGATATGAAAACATTTCTTTACTCAACATATGACTAAGTTATTCCTTTGAATAAAACATTACTTCCCCCCCTCCAGGCTCTAGAATATATTATTTAAGTCTTATTTTATCACACGAGAGCACTTTATTATAAGGATCCAAAAAGACCCTTTTTAAACTGCTCAAAATAATCTATTTTAAGTTGATTGACCCAGAAGGTTGTAGTGGATACTAATTAGTTTCATTGGTTGAACATGATGCTGCTGCTAAGATCTGTGGCTTACGTTGTGCATATCTAGGTTATCCATAGATTATTCATGCATTGTGTATCTAAGTTATCCATGGATATTTGTGCATTGCCTATCCAACTGTGGATAATTTGTGGAGAATTTTAGTTCCACACCCACATTTGTGCACATTCATAGTGATAAGAATTTTAAAACATCTACCATATTAAGTATGTGAGAAAGACTATTTAACCCATCACCGCTCTACATTGTTCAAAATGAATATATTTGGAGGAGTTATAGGACAAAATGCATTTATGTACAAAGTGACTCATATACATTTAATTTGGGGCTTCTATAGGCTTATAATCAAACATAAGTAAAACAGAATTTACATAGAGTATATATTATTGTCATGATAAATAAATTCCTTTTTTCTTTTTTTTTAAAGATTTTATTTATTTGACAGAGAGAAACATAGCGAGAGAGGGAACACAAGCAGAGGGAATGATAGCGGGAGAAGCAGGCTTCCTGCAGAGTAGAGGGCCTGATGCGGGGCTCGATCCCAGGCCCCTGGGATCTGACCTGGGCCGAAGGCAGACGCTTAACGGCTGAGCCACCCAGGCGCCCCAATAAATTCCTTTTAAAAAGTATTTGAACAAGCAGGATACTTGGGTAGTTCAGTCAGTTGAGTGTCTGACTCTTGATTTTGGCTCAGGTCATGATCTCAACGTCCTGAGATGGGGCTTCATGCTCAGCAGGGAATCTGCTTGAGATTCTCTTCCTCTCCCTCTTCTCCTCCCCTGCTCTTGCTGGTTCTCTCTCAAAATAAATTTTAAAAAATTTTTCAAGTATTTGAACAGTTGAGTTTCATTTTCAGTTATAAGGAACTGGAAAAGCTTTTTCTCCACTGGAAAGAAGAATATACATTTCATCATGATTAAAATCTCCCACTCTGAGGCCCTACCCCTCTCATACATTTATAGTTTCTATTTGTCCAATTTGATTCAAGGGGCCTTGAACGGTGAACTATATATTGAAAGCTTTACAGTTGAATTCACATCATGTCATCCTCTGGAACTCACATTCCAGCTATTTCATTTGGGGCCAATGTTTAACTCCTCTCAGACTTTTTTTTTTTTTTTTTAATTATTTGGTAAGACAGTTTGCAAGCTGATAAGTTTATAAGGTATTTTAAAGAAGAAACAGAAGTATTCCCTGAGTTCCCTCATTATGCCTAGCGAAGTCTTAGAAACTCAGTAATGTTTGTGAAACCACATTGTCTCTCCCGTTTTTGAAACGATTATTTGTTAAAACATTGTTTCAGATGAAAAACTTTAATATTTGCATATATTCAAAATAATTATTACAACAAATTTAGTTAATGACTTAAAATTTCTTGTGATGAGGACTGCTAAGAACTACTCTTTAAGCAACTTGCAAATATAAAATACAGTGTTATTACAGTCACCCTGCTGTACTTATTTTATCATAACTTAATTTTAATCTTTTGACCCCCTTCACCCATTTTGCTCTCTGCTCTCCCAACTTGTGGCAATGACCAATCTGTTTTTTTGCATCCAAAACTTTTGTCTTGTTTTGTTTTGATTCCACATGTACATGAGATCATATGGTATCTGTCTTTTTCTGACTTATTTCACTTAGCATAATGCCCTCCATGTCCATCCATGTTGTTGCAAATGGCAAGATTTCAACCTTTTTTAAGGATGAATAATATTCCATTCTATTCCGTATATTCCACACACACACACACACACACACACACACACACACACACGAGCACAACCCACATCTTTAACCATTCATCCACTAATGGATACTTTGGTTGTTACCATATCCTCGCTGTTAAAAATAATGCTACAATAAATACGGGGATGCATATATCTATTCTAGTTAGTGTTTTCATTTTCCTTTAAATAAATACTCAGAGCTGGAATTTCTAGATCATATGACAGTTCTATTTTTAATTTTTTCAAGTACCTCACTACCATTTTCCTTAGTGGTTGCAACTACATTCCCATCAACAGCACACAAAGTTTCCCACATCCTCGCTGGACACTTCTATATTTTGTCTATTTAATAATAGCAACTCTAGCAGGTATGACCTGATACCAGGTGGTTTGATTTGCATTCTCCTGATCATTAGTAATACTGAGCATCTTACTGAGTTAGGTTGCCTATTTCTTAATCCAGTTGTTTGGGGTTTTTTTGCTATTGCACTGTATGTGTTCTTTATATATTTAAATATTAACTGCATATCAGATATTTTCTCTCATTCAGTATGATACTTTTTCACTTTGTTGATGGTTTCCTTTGTTGGACAGAGGTTTTCAATTTAATGTAGTCCTACTTCTTGATTTGCTTTGCTTTTGGTGCAGATTCAAAAAATGATCACCACGATTGATGTCAAGAAGTTCACCATCTATGTTTTCTTCTAAGAGTTTTATGGCTTCAGGTCTTACATTTAAGTCTTTAATGCATTTTGACTTAATTTTTGTGTGTGATGTGAGAGAATGGCCCAGTTTCATTCTTTTGCAAGTAGCTATCTAGTTTTCCAAGCACCGTTTGTTAAAGAAACTATTCTTTATCTGATGTATACCCTTGGCTTTTTTGTCATAAATCAATTGCCCATGTATGTGTAGGTTTATTTCTGAGTTCTCTATTTTGTTCCATTGATCTAAGTGCCTATTTTTATGCTTATGATTACTTTAGATTTGTAATATAACTCTTAAACTCCAGAGGCTTGAAGTTTCCAGCTTCCAGCTTTATTCCTCTTGAGACACAAAGCCTTTTTTTTTTTTTTTTTTTTTTTTTTTTTTGCTTTGACTTTCAGGGTCTTATGTGGTTCTATACAAATTTTAGGATGCTTTGTTCTATTTCTGTGAAAAATACTATTGGAATTTTCATAGGATTGCATTGAATCTGTAGATTGCTTTGTGTAGTATGGACATTTTAAAAATATTCTTTCAGCTGGTGAGCACAGAATATATTTTTATTTCAGTCATCTTCAATTTCTTTCATCTATGTTTCATAGTTTTCAGTGTACAGGTCTTTCACTTCCTTGGTTGAATTTATTCCTTATTTTTTATTGTTGAAATTGTAAATGAGATTGTGTTCTTAATTTTTCTTTCTGACAGCTCATTATTAGAAATACAGAGGAATACAACAGATTTTTGTGTACTGATTTTGCATCCTGAAACTTTACTAAATTTGATGATTATAACAATTTTTTAAGGGAAGTCTTAAGTGTTTTCTACATACAATATCATGTTATCTGCAAATAGCAACAGTCTTCCTTTCCAATTTGGATGCCTTTTACTGTTTGTTTTCTTGCCTGTTACGGCTAAGACTTAAAATACTTTGTTGAATAAGAGTGTCAAGAGTAGGCATTTTCTTATTTTAAGGAAAAGCTTTTAGCTTTTCACCATAGATAGAGTATAATGTTAGTTGTAGGCTTGTCATATATGGCCTTTATTATGTTGAAGTTCATTCCCCTTATACCCACTTTGCTGAGATTTTTACCATAAATACATACTGAATTTGTCAAATGCTTTTTTTCTGCATCTATTGAGATGATAATGAGATGGTATGATTTTTATGCTTTGTTTTGTTAATGTTATGTATCACATTGATTGATTTGAGGATGTTGAATCATCCTTGTATCCCTGGCATAAATCTGCTTGAGCATGGTGTATGATCTCTTAAATGTATTGTTAAATTTGATTTGAAGATGTTGAATCATCCTGGCATTCTTGGCATAAATCTGCTTGAGCATGGTGTGTGAACTGTGCAATGTATTGTTGAATTCAGGTTGCTAATATTTTGTAGAGAATTGTTATATCTATGTTCACCAAGGGTATTGGCCTGTAATTTTTTTTCTTTTGATATTCTGGTCTGGTTTTAGAATTAGGGCATACTCATAAAATTGGTTTGCAAGTATTTCCTTCTCTTTTTCTTTTTTAAGTGTTTGGGAGGAATTGGAATTAATTCTTTGAATGTTTAGTAGAATCCAGCAATAAATCTATCTGGTCCTGGACTGGGCTTATTGGGAAGTATTTAATTACTGATTCACTCTCCTTACTAGTAAATTGTTCCTATTTTGAATTTTTTTAATGATTCAGTCTTGGTGGGTTGTATGTTTCCAGGAATTTATTTATTTCTTCTAGGTTGTTCAATTTGTTGGCATGTACTTATTTTTACCAGTCTCATGATGCTTTGAATTTCTGTAGTATCATCCCCTTTCATCTGATTTTGTTTATTTGAGCGTACTCTCTCTCTCATATTACCTCTTTGGTGACCCTAGCTGAAGTTTTGTCAACTTTATCTTTTTAAAGAACCAGTTCTTAGTTTCACCAACCTTTTCTGTTTTGTTTTGTTTTTTTTCTAAATCTCTGGTTCATTCATTTCCAGTTTGATCTTTGTTATTTCTTTCCTTCTCCTAACTTTGGGTTTGATTTGTTTTAGTTCCTTGAGGTTTAAAGTTAAGTTGTTGACATTTTTTTTTTCATATATCTTGAGGTAGGTATTAATCACTATGAACCTCCCTCTTAGAACTGTTTTTGCTGCATTCCATAAGTTTTGGTATCTTGAATTTCCATTTTCATTAGTCTCAAACTATTTTTTTTTGTTTTGTTTTCTCTTGATTTCTTCATTTACCCATGGATGTTCAGGAGCATATTGATTATCTCCACATACTTGTGAATTTTCCGGTTTTCTTATAATACTTATTTTTATACTATTGTGGTGAACAAAGATACTTCATATTATTTCAATTTTAAATTTATTAAGACTTTATTGTGGCTTACTCATCTTTCAGTCTACCTGGTCTATATCTTTTCGAGCCATTGTTTTCTTATTTATATTCTGTCTGGATAATCTATTCATTAATGTAAGTAGGGTTATTTATCCTTCTACTTAATACATGCTTAATTCTACATACTTAAATTTACTAATTAGCTTTTATTTATTAATTGACTTTTACACTTGTCCTTACCTTAAATAACAATCAAAGTAGATGTATATAACTGGCTACCATGATGAATATAAGATAAAATAAAGGAAAAATTAGTTCAGTGATTAATGAGAATTATGTCTTTATTTTCTTTATTTCTTGTATTTATGTGAAGACTTTAAAACTTAATAACTAATATTTTACATTTTGCAATCTAATGTATGACAACCCCCCAAAACCAAAAACTAAAAACCAACATCCAGTGACATTTCCAGTAAAACTCAGGAACAGGTTTTCTTCTCTCTTTATCTATGTCAATATCATATCAATTTCTTTTTCGATAGATAAAACAGTATTGCAAATTCCTTTTATAAGTGAACTTGCATGCTTTCAATTAGTTATTGTTTCTGTCCCCTTATGTTATTTAAATGAAAGAACAATCTTAATTGGCAGAAACTCATTTATTAAAAGGATTTATTAAATATTTTTCAAAAATTTTACCCCTCTATGAGAGCTACAAAATGGCAAAGAACAGTGATTTTTTTCTATTCAAGTCTAATCAGATTGCATAATGTGGAAATAATGTTAACCTGCTTATCACATCTGGAATGCAGTACAAAATGCATAATCATATGGGAGACTTACCATTTGAATTCAATACATGAATGATTCATGAATGGTATTCAATACAATACCATTCAATACATGAACGAATTGAAATACTGAAACTGTACATACAGCTTAAACTTAGTAAGTTTTTAGTTTGTGACAAAAATATAAAAAACCAACTTTAACTCAAGTAAAATAATGTAATATGGGTACATTAATCTCTACAATTTGGAACTTTTAAATTTATTTCTTCATAATTGTCATTGATTTCTAGATTTTGTTTTCATAAATTTTTTCTTCTTTATTTTCTTATATTATTTGTTTAGATGTCTGACTCTACAGCAAAAGCCCTATCTTCCTCAACTAGTATTCTCATTCAGCCACCATATTGTGCTTCACCTAGTACAGGAGAATGTTTATTATAAAAAAGTTATGTAAATAATGGTACAGATATAAACTATTATGTACAAATTAAAGTTCTTTGAAAGAATAGTTAATAACATAGAAAGTATTTTAAAAGTCTAAAAAGAGCAAAGCACAATTTAAATTTATCTAATCATAAATACAATTCTAGTTTTATATAGAAAAGCATACACATACATATGAAAATGCTAAAATTAGTAAACCAAGATAATATTCTATATGATGAGGATTGAGAGCTAGAAAGTAAGATTAGAGATATTACTTTTCTTCTTTATATATTTTATCTCCAAAATTTCTATAGTGAACATGTATTATTTTTATAATTAATACACGATTTAATAATCATGTTTTAAAATATATTTTGAATAATTTTTATAATTAACAGAGTTTCGTGTAAACTTTTTAAAAGCTACTGCCTCACTTTATTAATATCCAATCTAATCTTCTTCCCAGAGACAATATGTACCTTTCACTACTCTAGCGGGAATGGAAAAGTGCAGCTAAGTTCCTTGTTAACTATTACAAGTTTTTTTTTTTAATTTTTATTAGCATATAATGTATTATTTGCCCCAGGGTACATGTCTGTGAATCTTCGGGCTTACACATTTCACAGCACTTAACAGCACATACCCTCCCCAATGTCCACAACCCAGCCACCCTATCCCTACCCCCCTGCCTCCCAGCCACCCTCAGTTCGTTTCGTGAGTCTAGGAGTCTCTTATGGTTTGTCTCCCTCCCCATCCCTTCCTGTTTCATTTCTCTCCCCCACCCCCCCAAACTCCTGCCTTGCCTCTCAAGTTCTTCATATCAGAGAGATCATGTGATACTTGTCTTTCTCTGACTGACTTATTTCGCTTAGCATAATACCCTCCAGTTCCATTTGCAACGACGTGGATGGAACTGGAGGGTATTATGCTAACTATTACAAGTTAAGGAAAAATTAATTACTCCACCTTCTCCTATTTATATCTCTAATTTAAAACTGCATATATCAATTAGGAAAATTTAAAGTTAAAAAAAGATTCTGATCAACTTTGGAGTATCTCAATATGAAGAGAATATCAGTAAAATTTTTATTTGTGGAAGAGTTACTGGTTTCCAGTTTTACACCAAAAAAAAGTTTGTTTTTTTTAAACAGAGTTTAAAGAGTACAAGATCGAATTACATTTTTATTTTATCTTTTAGACTTTAGTATGAGCTTTAAGTCAGTGTGTAGAATTTTTCAATTTTTATATATTCTTTCCTTTGTGAAAGTAATAAATGTTGAAAGTTTCTATAAAATATAAGTGCCACTTGATACATTGATAAAACAAAGCTACAAAGAGCATATCACACAGACAAGACCCAACTGGGCATGAGTTTTAACTGTAATCTTAGCTGACATCCATCTAAGATTGTCTTCTACTTTGTCATTACACTATTACAGGTACAAGTTTGACCCATAAAGAGGTTCTCTAATTCTGTCTGAAAAATCAAGGTTGATTTGTTTAAATTTATCTGGAATCCCAGGGCTGTTAGAGAATGGATTATTAAATAGAGATGTATGGTTCTCTGCAAGGTAGCCGACATTGCACTATGGTCCATAAAAGCTCTATACTTGCTCCAGTCTTTTAACTTACCAAAACTCTATTTCAGAAGAGAAGGTATATAAAAAAATAATCTTCACTTTATTGAAAAGCTTCAACCTATCCTGTTTTACTCATAGAAAAATTCTCTCAAACTGACCTTGGAAAGCTTTCTAAGAGATGGCTCTTTTTAAAATGAAATCTTACATACAAGAATTCTACCCAGGAGGT
>CM053611.1:75697488-75734130 GCA_028646535.1 Procyon lotor
AGGAAGAAGTTGCTGCAGCTGAGGTCAAAGAGATTGCTACCTGTGTTTTCCTCCAGGATTTTGATGGAGTCCTGTCTCACATTGAGGTCTTTGATCCATGTTGAGTCTATTTTTGTGTGTGGTGTAAGGAAATGGTCCAGTTTCATTCTTCTGCATGTGACTGTCCAGTTTTCCCAACACCATTTGTTGAAGAGACTGTCTTTTTTCCACTGGATATTCTTTCCTGCCTTGTCGAAGATCAGTTGACCGTAGAGTTGGGGGTCCATATCTGGGCTCTCTATTCTGTTCCATTGATCTATGTGTCTGTTTTTGTGCCAGTACCACACTGTCTTGATGATTATCACTTTGTAATAGAGTTTGAAGTCAAGAATGGTGATGCTGCCGACTTTGGTTTTCTTTTTCAACATTCTGGCTATTCGTGGTCTTTTCTGTTTCCATATAAATTTTAGGATTGTTTGTTCCATTTCTTTGAAATAAATTGATGGTATTTTGATAGGGATTACATTAAATGTATAGATTGCTTTAGGTAGAATGTGGTGAGAAAATTAACAGGAGATCTAGCCTCTTAATATGTTTACATCTACAGTACAGTATGATTAACTGTAAGCAAAATGTTGTCTAGCAGTTCTCTAGAACTTACTTTTCTTGAATAACAAACTAGATACTCCTTGATTAGCAACTCCCCAATTATCCCTCCCTTCAGTCCCTGGTAACATTCTTGCCTCTGCTTCTATGAGTTTGAATATTTTAGATACCTGATAGAAGTGGAATCAGTGTTAGTCTTTTTTGTGACTGGCTTATTTCACTTAGCATAATGTCTTCAACTTTCATCCATGTTGTCACATATTTTAGGATTTCTATTTTAAGGTGGGATGATTCATTGTGGGTACATATCACATTGTCTTTATCTGTTCATCTGTTGATGGACATTTAGGTTGTTTCCACATGTGGGCTGTTGTGAATAGTGCTGCAGTGAACATGGGAGTGTTAATATATCTTCAAGATCCCAATTTCAATTATTTGAGTTAAATATTAAGAAGTGCAATTGCTGAATCATATGGTGGTTTTATTTTTAGTTTTTTAAGGAAGTTTCATACAGGTTTCCATAGAAGTTTTGCCATTTTGAATTCTCAACAACTGTGTAGCAGGACTCCAAATTCTCCACATGCTCACCAATACTTTCTTGTCTCTGTCTTTCTCTTTGATAATAGGCATCCCAACAGGTGTGAGGTATTATCTCATTGTGGTTTTGATTTGCAGTTTCTAGATACTGATTATGTGCATCTTTTTTTTCGCCAAATGTGTTTATTTTTCAGTGTTATAAGATTAATTGTTCATGCACCACACCCAGTGCTCCATGCAATACATACCCTCCTCAATACCCAACACCCCAGCCCCTCTCCTCCAAACCCTGTTTGTTGCTCAGAGTACACAGTCTCTCATGGTTCATTCCCCCCTCTGATTTCCCCCCATTCACCTTTCCCTTCCTTCTCACAATGCCCTCCATGTTTTTCCTTATGCTCCACACGTGAGACCATAAGATCATTGGCTCTCTCTGCTTGATTTATTTCACTCCAGATAATCTCTTCCAGTCCTGTCCATGTTGATACAAAAGTTGGATATTCGTCCTTTCTGATGGAGGCATAATATTCCATTGTGTATATGTGTGTGTGTATATGTGCTCATATATATATATGAGCATCTTTTCATGTATGTGTTGGTTTACATATTTTCTTTGAAAAAGTGTCAAGTCCTTAGTCTTCTTAAAAAATTGGGTTATTGGAGAGGGTGTTTTGTTATTGAGTTGTAGAAATTCATTATATATTTTAGATGTTAATCCCTTAATAGATACCTGGCTTATATCAAATATTTGTCCCATTCCATAGATTACTCTTTTGTTTAGTTGATTATTTTCATTGTTTTGCAGAAGCCTAGTTTGATGTAGCTTCACTTTTTTATTTTTGTATTTGTTGCCTATAATTTTGGTGACATGGCAAAAAATATTGCGAAGACCAACATCAATCATTTTTTTTCTGTTTTCTTCTAGGAGTTCTACAGTTTCAGGTCCTACATTTAAGTCTTTAATTAATTTTGAGTTGATTTATGTGTATGGTATAACATATGGCTCCAATTTTATTATTTTGCATGTGGCTGTCTAGTTTTCCCAACCCCATTTATTGAAGAGGCCATCTTTTCTCTTTTTTTGTGTTTTTTTGCATCGTTGTTGAAGATCAGTTAACCATGCATGTGTGGATTTATTTCTAGGATCTCTATTATGTTCTATTGGTCTATATATATGTTCTTTTTTCAGTACCATTGTGTTTGTCTACTGTAGCTTTGTAATATAATTTGAAATCTGAAAGTGTGATGCCTCCAGCTTTGTTCTTTTTTCTCCAATTTGATTTGGACAGTCAGATTCCTTTGTAGTTTCATATGAATTTAAGAATTTCTTTTTCTATTTCCATAAAAAATCTCATCGGGATTTTGATAGTTATTGCATTGAATCTATAGATCACTTCGATTAGTATGGATATTTTAACAGAATTAAGTCTTCCAAATCATCAACATGGGATGTCTTTCCATTTGCTTGTATTTTCTTTAATTTCTTTTGTCAGTGTTTTGTAGTTTTCAGTGTACAAGTCTTTTACCTTCTTAGTTAGGTCTATTTCTCAGTATTTTTTAAATTTTTAATGCTATAGTAAATGTGTTTTTCTCATTTCTTTTTCAGATGTTGTTAGTGTTTGGAAACCCAACTGATTTTCATATGTAGATTGTAGATTTTGTATCCTGCAACTTTACTGAATGTACTTACTAGTTTTAGTGTTTTGTTTGTTTGTTTTTAAGTCCATATGGTTTCTATGTATAAGATTATGTCATCTGCAGACAGGCAGTTTTACTTAGTTCTTTTCTGATTTGGATGCCTTCTTATATCCTCTTCTAGTATAGTGTTGATTATGTGGCTAGAATGGGCACCCTTGCCTTGTGCCTGATCTTAGAGGGGGAAAAAATTAAGTTTTCACCATTGAGTGTGACATTGACTGTTGCCTTTTCATATCTGAGCTTTGTTATATTAAGATAATTTCCTTCTGTTCCTAGTCTGTCAAGAGTATTCATAATAAAAGTGTGCTGAATTTTATAAAATACTTTATCTTCATCTATCACCAATATCATATGACTTTTATTCTTCTATTAAAATTGATACTTACATGTTGAACTACTCTTGCATCCCAAGAATAAATCCAACCTGGTCATGGTTTATGAAACTTTTAACATGCTATTGAACTGAGTTTGCTACAATTTTGTTAAAGACTTTTGCATCTATATTTATCAGAGATATTAACTTAAAGCTTTTATTTCTTGCAGTGTCTTTATCTCTCTTTGATATCAAGATAAGGCTGGCCTCAAATATGAGTTTGGAAGTGTGTACCCTTCTTCAACTCTTTGGAAGTGTTTTAGAAAGATTAGCATTAATTATCTTTAAATGGTAAAATACATGAGTTAAGTCATCTTATCCTGGGCTTTTCTTGTTGGGAAGTTTCTGATAACTGATTCAATCTCTTTATTAGTTATAGGTCTGTTTCTATTTCTTCATGATTAATTCTTGATAAGTTGTAATTTTCCAGGTATTTATCCATTTCTTCTGATTTTTCCAGTTTGCTGTCATATCATTATTCATAGTAGTCTCATGTTTTTTATTTCTGTGACATCAGCTCTAATGTCTCCTCTTTCATTTATGATTTTTATTTGAGTCATCTTTTTTCCTTACATAATCTAGCTTGTCATTTTTTTAAAAAATCAACTCTTTTTATTGGCTTTTTTTCCATTTTGTTTCTATTTTCTATTTTGCCTATTTCTGCTCTAATCTTTATTAATTCCTTCCTTCTGCTAATTTTGGCCTTAGTTTGATCCTTTTTTTCCCTAGTTCCCTGAAGTGTAAATTTAGGTTGTTTATATAAAATCTTTGTTTTTATTTCATTTTTTTCTTTCTTTTTTTTAAAAATATTTATCACTAAAAACTCCTCTTAATACTACTTCTGTGTCCCATAAGTTTTGATAGGTTATGTTTTTATTTCCATTTTCCCAAGATATTTTGTAATTTCTCTTTAACTTCTTCTGTGACTCATTGGTTCAAAATACTTTCTTTTCTTTTCTTTTTTTTTAAATATTTTATTTATTTATTTGAAAGAGAGAAAGAGATCACAAGTAGGCAGAAAGGCAGGCAGAGAGAGAGGGGGAAGCAGGCTCCCCACTGAGCAGAGAGCCCGATGCAGGGCTCAATCCCAGGACCCTGAGATCATGACCTGAGCTGAAGGCAGAGGTTTTAATCCACTGAGCCACCCAGCCACCCCCAAAATACTTTATTTTCAAATTTCTGTATTTTCTATTTTCCTTCTGATTTGATTTCTAGTTTCATTACCTTGTGTTTGGACAAGGTACTTTTTATGATTGCCGTGTTTTAAAAATTTGGTAAGACTTGTTTTCTGAGAAACATGCAATCTATCCTAGAGAATATTCCATGTGTGTTTGAGATTATTATTCTGCTACTTATTTTACATGTCTGTTAAGTCCATTTGGTCAATAGTGTTTAAGTTTGCTTTTTCTCTATTGATGTTTTGTTTGTTCTATCCATTATGGAAAGTGTAGTATTGATTTCTTCTACTATTACTATATTGCTGCCTATTTCTCCCTTCAATTCAATCACTGTTTTCAGTCTATATGTTTTCTTTATATATTTAGGTGTTCTGATAGTGGGCACATACATATTTATAATTGTTATATATTCCTGTTAAATTGACTCATCATTATTTAATATGCTTATCTCTTGTGACAATTTTTGACTTAAGTCAATTTTGTGTGACGTAAGTGCAGCCACTCCTGCTTTCTTTTGTTCACTATTTTCATAGAAGGTTGTTTTATATCCTTTCATTTTCAGCTTATGTGTGTCCAAGGGTCTAAAGCGAGACTCTTGTAGCCAGCATATAGTTGGATTTTTTTTAATCCATTCAGCCATTTTTGATTGTCTTTTGATTGGACAGTTTAATCCATTTTTATATTTAAGGTAATTAATGATAGGAAAGTAAATTGATTTAAAATCAGTTTTGTTAAATGTTCTGTTTGTCTTGTAATTCATTTGTCACTCTATTCCTCTTTTGCTGTCTTCCCCGTGTTTCATTGATTTTTTTTTTCTGTGTGTGTTGATAGGCTTTGTCTCTGTTTTCTTTTTCTATTGTATAACTTCTATAGATATTTTATTTGTGGTAACCACAGAACTCACAGAAAATATAACAGTCTGTTGTAGAGTGAAATATAATAGAAAAATCCTACACTTTCGTTTCTTTACCCCACATACACTTTGTTATTTATGTTGTAATTTATACCTGTTTTTAGTTTGTATCCATTAACATATTTTTAGATATAATTATTTTAATACTTTTATCTTTTAGCTTTTATACTAGAATTAAGTGATTTGCCTACTTCCATTGTATTAATGTGAGTTTATATTTAGTTATCATATTGCTACTTAGCTTTTTTATTTCAATTTGAAGAACTCTCTATAGCAACCCTTGCAAGACAGATCAAGTAGAAATTAACTCCCTCAGCTTTTGTTTATCTGATAAAGCTGTTCTTGCTCCTTTATTTTTAATGGATAAATCTGCCTAAAGTATTTTTGCTTGACTTTTTTTTTCTTTATCACTTTGAATAAATCATCCCACTCCCTTTTGGCCTAAAAGATGTGTATTTAAAAAAATCTGTGTGCAATCTTATAGGGAATCCCTTGTGCATGATAGTCTTATTTCCCTTTCTGCTTTCAAAATTCTCTCATTGTGTTAGGCTTTTGACAAGTTGATTATAATTTGTGTCAGTATGGATTGCTTTGGATTTACCTTACTTAAGATCCTTTGAGGTTTCCTGGATTTAGATGTCCATTTTATTTCCCAGGTTTAGAAATTTTCCAATCCTTATTTCTTTGAATAAGCTTTTGGTTCTTTATTCTTCTGTGACTCACATAAAGCATATATTCGTCTTCTTATATCCCATTAATACATTAAACTTTCTTACTTTTTTTTCCTTTTTGCTCCTCTAAATTAACTTAAAATGTCTTCAAGTTAGCTGATTCTTTCTTCTACTCATGCTAGTATGACATTGAACTCCTCTATTAAATTTTTCAATCCAATTATATTCTTTAGCTCTAAAATTAATGTTTGGTTCTTTTTAAACATTTTTCTCTTTGTTCAAATTTTTACTTAATTTTTATGCATTATTCTGAACACATTGGGCATAATGAGCATTTTGATAATGGTTATTTTTAATTCTCTCTTTGGTAATTCATATATCTCCATTTCATTAGGAGTATTTTCTGGATTTTATCTTGTGCCCCCCCTTTTTTTAATCATGTTTCTCTATCTTTTTTTAATTTGTCTTGACTCTTTTTTTTAGTATCTGTATGTTAGGCAAAAGTGCCACCTTTCTCAGTCCTGGTGGATTGGCCTCATACAAGAGATGATGTTCATCAATCCAGACAATCAGAGCTTCTGTAGGCCTCTCAAATGTTTGTGTAGGTCCAAATCACCATTTTTGTTCTTATTCCTTACAAGAGACAGAGACTAATCCTTTGGGTGTTTAACTGGAAAAAAACAGAACATTAAATGCACTTTCCGACTCTTTCTTTCCCCAGAGACAAGCTGGGAACTAGATTTTTCACTAATTGTACTAGTATGTGTGTGTGTTGGGGGATGGTGGTGAGTATTTGTGTCATAGTTCAAATAACCTTTATTCTCAGTGGTTCTGACATCTAGAAAATGCCATGTCCCATCAGTGCTCTGATTCATGCAACAGAGAAGCCAATCCTTTGGGCAACCTCTGGAAAAGTTGGCACTTTTGATATACAGTCCAATTTTGTTCCTGCACAAAGAAAACCTGGGAAGTGTGTTTGCTGTTGTTTTTAACCTGCCTATTCCATGTTGAGCAGGAGGAGGAGTCATGGTAAGTGTCCATACACTAGTTTAATCTATTGCCTTGTTTTCTGTTGATCCTCCAGTTCTAACATATGCTGAGTCCCATTAACACTCTGAATCAGGCAAGACAAAAAAATAATCCCTCAGTAGGACCCAGAAAATTTGGAATGTTGAATGTGTGACCCAATTCTTTCCCTCCCCAGGACAAAGCTAATGGCTCGTTTTTTGTTTGGTTTTGTTTGGTTTCTGCTTGCTCACTCTGTGCTGAGCCAGAAGGAACTATGGTGAGTGCCCACACACTAGTTCAAAGCACCACCTTTGTTCTCCATTTCCACAAGAATCTAATGTAAGCAAGGTCCTGTCAATGCTTCAAGACAAGTAATTAATGCTAATTTCTTGGATGGCACCCAAAGAAGTTAGAACTTTGGATGTGTAGTCCATATCTTTTCCTCCACAGAGAGAAGGTAGAAGCTGAGTTGTTTTGTGTGTGTGTGTGTGTGTGTGTGTGTGTGTGTGTGTGTGTGTTTTTCCTCCCCACCCACTTGTTCTGTGTTGAGTTTAAAATGTAGCTGTGGTGAGTTGATGTGTTCAGATTAAATTGCTCTCTTTGTTTTCTATAGTTCCAAGGTTCTAGCATACGTTGATTTTGTCAACACTAAGACAGGTGAGATATGAGCCATCCTTTGGGCCACACCCAAAATACTTGGAATGTTGTCCATGTGGCCCAGTTCTCTCTATCTTAAGATAAGCTGGAACCTAGAGGTTTCTCCCTAATTATATGGCAATGTATCAAGGGTGGGGATTATGGCAAGAGGATGTGTCCAATTTTTCTATCAGTTTTATAGCTGACTTCATACTAGCCCAGGCTGTAAGAGCCGTTCATCTCAATTAGTTTCTGGATTTCTCACAATAAGAATTGATCTGTGTATTGATGGCTGTTGAATCAATGTGTCTATTGGGGAAAGAAAGTCCAGAACTTCCTATTCTGTCATCCTACTGACATATCTTGAGTTTTACTTGTTTTTATGCTAGCATTTTGCAAAATATCAGGCACTTAATGCTTATGGATTAAGGATAGAAAGTAACATACTATTGAAACTTTTGCGCTTTTGATTTATTGAATCATATATTCATTTTAAAAAATGAGTCTCTTGTTTACAAAGCACCTTTTTCCTTAATGTGAAAGATTCCCCATAGGAAAGACAAAGGTAAAATGACCAATGCAGCACACCTACTGCACAAATTGCTCCAGGCTAGGTTCCTTGAAGAAGTCAAAGAGTGTCCTTCTTTTCCTTCCTGGACCCTGGACAAAATGAGAGGCGAGATAATAGGCCAGCAGATGCAAAATCAACATATGTCCTTTACTACTGATAAAGGTTAAGAAGGACATAATGGAAAAACGAAAGTTGCTTTGCTTACTAGATCCACAGAAGAGACTGATTTACCAATGGACAGCTTTTACATTGGGTCAACCACTCTCACAAAAGAACCTACCGCCCAAGAGAAATAAAAAGGAAGTGTGATATCTGTGTATACTCCTAGCAGGCAGGAAACAAGAATGGTTGACCCCCATAGGATTCCAAATTAATATACACAAGTCTAAATTATAATGAGTGTGATATATTCATACTGAAACCAAAATATCAATGGATTATTTTTAAAAATAAGAATCAAAAAGTTTTACTAGATTTTGTCTTAAAGACTTAATTTCATTCATTAATGATGTCACTAATTTCTACTAGTAATTAATACATCATTACAGTTTTTATTTATTTCTTAATGACGACAAGGCTTTGGTTATAATTCTTCTACATTAATTTAGTGAAAGCTATCCAGTGGCAATCTATTAGATTTTCCCAGTTAAATTAGCATGATGGACTTTTAATGGATCTTTTAATAAACATTATGATCAAGAACATTGTGAAATCAAAATCACTCTAAATGAGATTTTTGACTTTGTGTAGTAACAATCCTCAGTCATTGATTTTGGTCCTCTGAGTAATAACTCAAAATGCATTATTAATATATTTCTCTACTATTAACAGTGACAAAGTGAACATGGACTAGGTCAAATTTAACAAGATTTTTTAATATGCTATTTAATTAGTTAATCTAAAATTTTCATTTCCTGTCATTGTGATTCTCCAACTCTGTGATCTTTCCCAATAAAATATAAACAGAAGAGATGATATTTGATTTAGAATTGCAACAATAATAGATGTACCATTTATTTGCATGTATGTACTTTATGTCTTAGGGTCTTGAGTTCAGACCACTCACAACGGCAAATCTTGAGTTTAACTTAAGTGTAAAGCCACATTTCCTCTGGAATCTGAATTAATAAGATTTTCATGTTCAGTGTGACTATTTCTCTTTGCTCTGTGAAAACATACATCTAGACTCCTTGAATTAGTGGAAGCAGAAGAACCTCAGTAACTGAACCTGGTTTCCATCTTAAGAGAAGGCTGCTAAGCTACATGCTGAGATTCTCCTAGGACATATTTGAAAGAAATTTCTGCAGGTGGTTGAGGCTTGTCCTTTATGCAGCTGTGGTAATGGAATGAAAATTGCTTACTCTGGGAACATTGACTGTATCATCCTTAAATTATCTGTGCACTACTTAAATAGTTTACATTGCTGTAGGAATAGGAAGGCTCAGTTATGTTGCCATCCTGCCATCAACACTGCCTATAAACACTGAGTATTCAACACAAGCAAAGCAAATCATACTATATTTTTATTTTAAACTTTTATTATGTTTTTACTGCTATGTAATATATTGTGACTAAGAAAAGATGAAATATACATATAAAGACAAAAAGTAGTTTAGGAAAACTTTTCCTATAATCTATCATTTTAATATAAACACCTAATAGTTTAGTTAATAACCATTCAGTACCTTTATATAAGTGTTTATATATGTGTTTTTCTTTATTTTCCCTCAAGCACAAATAAGGGATCATGTAACCCTAATATATCAAGAGTACTCTGGGGTGCCTGGCTGACTCAGTCAGTAGAGCATACAACTCTTGATCCCAGGGTTGTGAGTTCAAGCCCCACCTTGGGCCTAGAGCTTACTTAAAAAGCAATGAAATCTCTTCAGTACAAGCATTTACAGGCCTTTTGAAAGACTATAGAAAAGCACTGTGTTGGCATGCATTAAAAATGAAAAGGGAAATTGCCAAATGTGTGTTATTTGCTCCATCTTTTCCTGAACCTCACTAAATGCAAAATACCCCATCTCTATAATCCTGTAAAGCTGGAACTTGTAAAGCCAAAGGGTCTGCAATTGTTTAAGTTAAAAATAACTTTTAAGTAGCCCAGAAATGGATGTTCTAAACTCTGACTTGTGTATAAGAACTAGTTAGCTATATAGTCAAATCTTGCACATGAGATGCACTACAATTTTAAAAGCACATCATAAGTTTAAGGGACTTGGGGTGATTAAGTGATTATAAGAGGAAAGGAACAGGGTAATAACATTAAAAAAGAACTTGTAGTTCTTCCTCAGACTTAATTTGTCTAATATTGTGGAGACTGAAGGAATATACAGCTATTTCATCGAGTAGGGTCATTTGTACTATGATGTCCTGAAAATGTGTCAGATTTAATATGAGTGATCAGAGTAATTAGCTTCAGTATAAAAATATTTCAGTAAATTTTTTACATAGATGTGAAACTGCATGTAGTTCCCTTAAAGAAAAACTTTGGTTCAGCACACCATCTACATTGAATTAGGATACAATTCAAGTGTCTCATAACTATTCCCTTGATCTCTTGTAACCATACTAAACAGGGCCATCAAAAGTGATATTCTTGACACTTAAAATATAATGTCATTCTCTTGTCCTACTCTCTTTCTAGGTGCATGGTGTCATCTTTCATTTCCTTGTTGATTTTTTTTTTCTGCTGTGGTAAAACATTTATAATATATAACATAAAATTCACCATCTTATCCATTTCAAAGTGTACAGTTTAGTGGAATTTAGTACTTTCACAATGGTGTTCAATAATCCCCACTATATAGTTTCAGAATGATTTCATCATACCAAAATGAAACACTGTACCCCCTAAGCAGTAACTCTCTGGTCATCTATCTCCTCAGCCCCTGATAACAATTAACGTGCTTTGTGCCTCTATGGATTTAACTGTTCTGTTTTTTGTTTTTTGTTTTTTTTCATATAAATGGAATCATATAATCTGTGGCCTTTTGTGTCTGGCTTCTTTCACTTAGCATAATGTTTTCAAGGTTTATCCATGTTGTAGCATATATCAATACTTCAGTATTTTTTATGGATAACCAGTATTCCATTGTCTGTGTATAACACCTCTTGTTTATCCACTTATCAGTTGACTGGTGGATGCTTAGGTTGTATCCACACTTTGGCCATTGGGAATAGTGCTGCTATGAATATCTGTGTACAAGTTTTTGTTAGAATGTCTGCAATCAATTATTCTGAGTATGTATCTAGGAGTGGAGTTGCTGGATCATATGATAACTCTGTTTAACGTATTGAGAAACTGCCAAACTGTTTTCCAAAGCAGCTGAACCATTTGACATCCCCACCAGCAGTGTATGAAGGTTAAAATGTCTATACATCTTTAGCAACACTTATCTTGATCTTTCTGATTTTGGCTATCTTAGTGGATGTGAAGTGGTATGTCATAGTGGTTTGTATTTTAATCTTCCTAATAACAAATGATATAGAGCACTTTGCATATGTTTTTGGCAATTTTTAAAAATTCTTTGGAAAAATGTTCATTGAATTCTCTTGCCCATATTTTAATAGGGTTGTTTGTCTTTCTGTTGTTGGGTTGTACATTTTCTTTATGTATTTATGTATTCTTAATACTAAACACTCTGATCAGATATGACTTGTAAATATTTTCTACTGATTTGTGAGTTGGCTTTGGTTCTCTAGTATCCTTTGCACAAAAGCTTTAAGTTTTGATAAAGTTTCATTTGTTATCTTGTGTTAGTCATATTCTTTGTGTCATATCTAAGAAATCATTGTCAAATTCCAGGTCATGGTTTCCCTGTTTTATTTTGATGGTTTTACCTCTTAACTTTAGACCTTTGATCCATTTTGAGTTAATTTTTAAGTATGATGTGAGGTAAGGGTACAAATCCACTCTTTTGTACGTTGCTACACAGTTGTCTCAGTACCATTTATTGAAAAGACTGTTCTTTTCCCCCAATAAATGGTCATGGCACCTTTGTCAAAAATCAATTGGCCATAGATGCTTGATTCTGCACTCTCAAGTCTGTTTCAATGGTTAGTATGTTTATCCTTATATCAGTGCCACACGAGTTTGATTACTGTAGCTTTGTAGTTAGTTTTAAAAACAAGTAATGTGAGTCCCCCAATTTTATTTTTCTTTTTTGATATTGTTTTGGCCACTCACAGGATCTTGAAATCCCATATTAATGTAGGATCAGATTTTCATTTCTGCAAAATGGTCATTGGACTTTGATAGAGATTTCATTGATTAGGTAGAGTGCTTTGAGGAATACTGCCATTTTAACAAAATTAAGTCTTCTAGTCCATAAACATGAGACATCTTTCCAATTACTTAAGTCTTTTAAGATTTATTTCATCAGTGTTTTGTGGGTTTTGGCGTACAAGTTTTATACTTTGTTAAAATTATTCCTAAGAATTTTATTCTTTTTAATATTATCAAAATGGAATTCTTTTCTAAATTTTCTTTTATGGATTGTTTATTGATAATGTATAGAAATGTAAATAATATTTGTGTGTTGATGTTGTATTCCACAACTTTTTTCCAATTTGTTCATTCCTCCAATAGTTAGATTTATGGATTTTTAGGATTTTACATATATAAGATATCATCTGAGAATGAAGATGATCTTACTTCTAATCTGAGAAGCAGGGCACGGGGGGGGTGTGGGGGAGAGAAATAAAACAAGATGAGATGAGGAAGGAGACAAACCATAAGAGACTCCTAAACTCATGAAACGAACTAAGGGTGGCTGGGAGGTGGGGGGGTAGGGATAGGGTGTCTGGGTTATGGACATTGGGGAGGGTATACGCTATGGTGAGTGCTGTGAAATGTGTAAGCCTGACGATTCACAGACATGTACCCTGGGGCAAATAATACATTATATGCTAATAAAAAATTTAAAAGAAAGATGATCTTACTTCTGTTCCAGTTTAGATGGTTTTTATTTATTTTTCTTCCTTAAATGTGTAGGCTATAAATTCTAATACAATGTTGAAGTGCAAAAGTGTCTTTGTCTTGAATGTGCGGGAAAAGCTTCAGTTTTCACCTTTGATAATTATGTTAGATGTGGGTTACTTATAGGTAACCTTTATCTTATTGAGAAAGTTCCTTTCAATTCCTAGTTTGTTGAATCTTATAATCATGAAACGGTGCTGGATTTTCTGAAATGTTTTTTTCTGAATCAGTTGAGATGATCGTATTTTTTGTTTTGGTTTTTGTTGTTTTTTGCTTTTCTTTAATAATAGGGCATGTTATGCTGATTTTTGTGTGTTCAACTACTCTTGAATCCCTGGAATAAATTCCAATTGGTCATGGTGTATAATCCTGTAAGTAGGCTACCAGATTCAGTCTATTAGTATATTGTCCAGGATTTTTGCATTTTTATTCAGAAAAGATATTGCTCAGTAGTTTTCTTGTGATGTCTCATTTTTTTATGAGACTAACCTCACAGAGTATGTGAAGAAAATGTAACCTCTTATAACTTTTGAAAGAGTTAGGAAAGGACTTGAGTTAATTCTTCAGTAAAAGTTTGGTATACTTAACCATTAAAGTAATCTGTTCTTGCACTTTTCTTTTTTGGAAGGTTTTACAGGGGCATTTCATGAGGTTTTAATTTCCAGTTTTATTATTGCTAATGATTTGAGTACTTTTCATGTACTTATTAGACATTTTTCTTATGTGAAGTATTTGTTGAACTCTGTCCCATTTTTAAATTGTTAGCTGTCTTTTTATTGTTGGGTTGTAAGAATTGTTAATATATTCTAGACACAAATCAGGTATACACTTGGAAATATTTTTTTTACAATATGTGGCTTGCCTATTCAGTTTGTTTCTTTAAAAGAAATTTTTAATATTGATGAAGTTTAATTTTTCAATATTTTCATTATTTTCCTTTAATAATTATTAGTTTGTTCTGAGATGCTAGAAACTTTGTTGTTCTGGATTTAAGTCCTTTCTCAGATATATGAATTATAAATGACCTCTTAATTTGTGTTCTGCCTTTTCACTCTTTTTTTATTTATTTTATTTTTTAAAGATTTTATTTATTTATTTGACAGAGAGAGAGAGAGATCACAAGTAGGCAGAGAGGAGGAAGCAGGCTCCCTGCTGAGCAGAGAGCTCAATGCGGTGCTCGATCCCAGGACCCTGAGACCATGACCTGAGCTGAAAGCAGAGGCTTTAATCCACTGGGCCACCCAGGCGACCTGCCTTTTCACTCTTTTTAATGAAGTCTTTTCATGATCAGAAGTTCTGAATTTGGGGCACCTGGGTGGCTCAGTGGGTTAAAGCCTCTGCCCCCGGCTCAGGTCATGATCTCAGGGTCCTGGGATCAAGCCCCACATCGGGCTCTCTGCTCAGTGGGGAGCCTGCTTCCCCCTCTCTCTCTGCCTGCCTCTCTGCCTACTTGTGATCTCTCTCCTCTCTGTCGAATAAATAAATAAAATCTTTAAAAAAAAAAAAAAGAAGTTCTGAATTTAATGAAGTCAACTTTGTCAATCCCACCATTACTGATTAGTATTTTCTGTATTCCATTTAAGAATTCTTTATCTTGGGACACCTGGGTGGCTGAGTGGGTCAAGTATCTGCCTTCAGCTCAGGTTAGGATCCTAGGGTCCTGGGACTGAGTACCACATCTGCTTCTCTGCTCAGCAGGGAGCCTGCTTCTCCCTCTGCCTGATGTTCCCCCCTTCTCTGACAAAGAAACAAAATCTTAAAAAAAAAAAGAAGAAGAATTTTTTATCTCAAGCTCATAAAGATATTCTCCTATACTTTATTCCAGAAGTTTTACGTTTTTCCTTTCACATTTAGATCTATAATCTATTTCCATTTATCCAATTAGATAAGCATCTGATTGGTTTAGCATCATTTGTTGAAAATAAATCCTTCCCACAGTGAATCAATGATATGCCTTTGTTACAAATTAAGTGATTTTTTTCTCTCTGTATATACATATATATGAGTGTTTCTGGACTCTGCTTTCAGTTCTATGAAACTGTTCTTGTATCAGTAGGATGAATATTATGAATATGAAACTTTATAATTTTAATACTGAGTAGTGTAGGACTTTCAACTCTGTTGATCTTCTTCGATAATTTCATAGAAAATATAAAAACTTTAGAGTTGCTGCAAATTTTTAATTAGCTTGTCAATTTACATTAAAATTCTCATTGAATTGTATCTGTAAATCAATATGGGACAAATTGAAACCTTAACAACATTTACTCCTCCAATACAAGAATATGGTACATTTTTTCCATTTATTTAGGTTTCATTAAATTTTTCTCAGCAATGTATAATATTTAACATAAAGATTATAGCCATATTTTATTAGATTTATTTTTAGGTATTTAATATCTCTTGATGTTATAAATGGTATCATATTAAATGTCTGTCTTTTTTTTTTTTTTTTTTAAGATTTTATTGATTGAGTTGAGACAGCACAGTGATGGTGGGGGTGGATGAGGGGCAGCAGGAGAGGGAGAACCAGACTTCCCAGAGGGAGTCTAATGCAGGGTCTCCATCTCAGGACCCCGAGATCATGACCTGAGTATAAGGCAGATCCTTAACTGACTGAGCCACCCAGGGGCCCCTTAAATGTCACTTCTAACTATTTATTTCTTACATAAAGAAATTTATTTTTTAATGGCCATTTACCTAGAAAACTCAGTAAATTCATTTATTCTAGGACTGTTGGCATATAGAAACATAATTTGCATATTACATATTGTTTATTTCATATATGTCTCTCACATAATCTTGTGTCAATGTGTCAAGGTGCAAACTGTTTTCCAGAAGCTTCTATGTACGATGCCAAAATAGAGTTGGTCCAGAGGTACTTGTGTGACATATGGAAGACAGAAGTAAAGCTGTAGCTGTTATTCGCTGAAGATTCATATGCTCAGATGTGGTATCACACAGAATCTGACAGATGTGTAACAGAAATATCCTCAGTTTCTAGCTTGTCCTTTCATCTCTTTATTCCGTGTTTAGGGTTTTTTCCCCCCAGTAACATTCACAGACCCATAAGCAGACTGTTGGCTACAGACGTACAGAAATAAGTAAATAGGCAACAACTTCCCATAAGCTTCATGTGTTAAATCCCTGTTAAACCTTAAGCTTGTAATTATAAAGGATAAACAGCTTAAACCTCTAACAACTTTGCAAAGAGCAAATAAACAGTAAAAAATATTGTATAGCATTTAGAAGAAATATTTTTAATGAGGAAAGATATGAAATAAATTGCTACCTTATGATGGATTCCCTGAAAAAGGCTTGAGGTAGTATACAAAGAAATAGTTCTTTAAGATATTATTAGGGAAAAACACTATAATTGAACCACAACCAATTTATTTTTTATTTTAAAATTAAGTATCAACTTCTGGAGATATTAACAATGTAGATTGCTTAATCATTTTTTATTTTAGTACTTTCAATATGTGTTTGCAAACAGATAAAATGCCACAAAATTTTAAAGTATAATATAAAAAAATTCTGCATGTTTGGGATTATGCACATCTATTCTAATTGAGATTAGACAAAAAATCCAGTTCATTTTCTTGTTTTGAAAACTCATCATTTTAAATTTAAGTATAAGCATATAGATTATTGAGAAACCCATACTTAAGCAGAAAAAGCAAGGTATTTTGAAAAGAATAAAACAATTATAAGCAGTAATCATTGAATAGATGGTACAAAGTTCTTAATACTTTTAGCATGAATGTTTACATTAGGTATGCCAAAACATTCAACTTCACTTTGATAAAAGACCTAAGACAGTTGCATCTTGTAGACACATCATTTAAGAAACCAAATCATGGAAGTCTCAGTTGTATTTACTTCAGTTCTTACAATATCCACTCTCTTACCAACAAATATCTAATCTATAGCCTTAGGAATAGGCAGCAAAGCAAAGTTAATTTCCTGAATTACTGTTATTTATTGGCCCATTGCTACCTGGTTTCTAAATTTCTCATTGACCTCCTCCAAATCAGTTCCATGGTCTTCTGATCTGTTAGACATGCACAGAATCTGCTCTCCATCTGCTCAACACCACAAATGTTAAATTCTTAGTTTAACCTAATACCACCATAGGTCTTTGATCTCTTGGGAAAACCTTTTCTGATCATTGAGTTAAAATAGCTACCTTTGCCTGATCACTCCAAATTTTGTTCCAAATTTGCTTACTGGCAAATCCTGAACCTAGTCCTAGGTATACTCCATTCTAGTTCTGCCTGGCATCATTGCATGCTCTCACACTACCAGTGCAGACAATACCGAGAGAAAATGAGTAAAGAAATGGATATAGCATCAGTAGAACCAGGTTACACTCCTTGTTACCCTTAATTGCTCTGTAATTAGCAGACCTTTTAAACAATCTGACCCTCAGTTTCATCCTTTGTTAAGTGGAAACAATAGAATGACATCAGAGGGCCATGAGATTAAGGTGATATGGATAAAAATACTACATAAAATATTACCATTGTAAATATGATGATTTTGAAAATACCTTTGTAGTATTCTGAGATTGGATTGATCTTTTTTCCTTTAGTAATAATACTAAAAGTGGTGATCAGGAACACTCAGTATGGGATTCTTATTACTAAACTTTGAGGTGTAATAGATTATATGGGATTTTGTGAATTCCCAGAGGAATATTTGGACAGTATTTACATAAAAAATATATACATACATATTGTATGTATGTATATACACATATATATGTATATATACACATGTATTTATATATAATTCCTAACAATTGTTTCACAAATTTTTATTGATTGGTTAATTATAAGTAAATGTATCTCTTCTTGGTATTCTTTATACAAAATTAAGATCTAAGAAACTTTTTAAGTAGGGTTAAAGTTGTTGAGATTCTTGCTTATTTCCATGTTAAAAATTTTATACTAGAGTAATACTACAAATGACAAGATTTTTTCTTTCTTATTCCTCTGTATGAATCCAATCACAAGTAACTATTTCCATGTCTTTAAGTAAGTGATTTAATCTCTCTGAACAAACTTTTTTCACATAAGATGAATGAAACAGTTGAACTATAATTTTCTGTATATTCATTTAACAGAAATCCTCCCTCTGATTTCAAAGGGAATTAATATAAATTTCAATGTTGTTCTTGCTCTTTTAACAAACTTATTTTCACCATAGTACATTCCTTATATAATAGAGTATTTGAAAAATATATCACTTGTTTTCTTTCTAAGACCTTTAGCTAACATTAGCTCAAACTACTTTTATTTTGCCCTTGAGATAGATTCACCTAAATAATATTTTCCTTGCTAACCTCAATAACCTGACACGGTATATTACTTTTTGAGTCACTGCCCTCCTTTTCATCTCCAATATTTTTTTAGTCATAACTTTAAGAAAAGGCTTTTGTAAAGCCACATCGAATATGGCTAGCTCTTTATTTTCTTTTCTTTGAAATTGTGAAGTATTATAGTTCAATTATGGGGCTCTTACTCTCTGCCCTAGAGACTTGACTCCCATCTGTATTCATTTTTTCCCCCTCACTCAATTCTAGATTGTCTTTATTTAACATTGTGGGTGTCCAGTTTAAAAAATCTATGTGGTTAATTTCTCTTTATCTAATTTTGATACACAGAGCCCTGATGTTTTTTGCTTACCAGTTAGCTATAAAATTATTAGCAGTACTGCCAAGACACAATGATCTGAGAAAAAGGAGTGGAAGGGAAACCAGAAAGGATATCTACTTTGCCTTTAAGTGTCATTAAAACAAGTGGATGGCTCCACTTGTTTGCTAGAAAACAAAAACAGAGTATTTATGAGCTTTTTAGCACTAGAATTAATTTTCTCTTAAATTTAAAATGTAATACAAAATAAATTTTAATAAGAAAACAATACGTAAGTGCACATTCCCTAAAAATAAAAGTATTCATTTCCTAAAAGATTACACTCTGAGACTAACATATGCCAGATAGATAATTATTGATATTTTTATGAATAAACATGTTCTTATAACATGGATTCAATATTCCTCTAACTTCAGTGTTCACAGGTGAAAGAGTGTACACCTCACTTTTGGCTTAAATAGACGGGATGAGGGAGCAAATCAAATCTAGAAATTAAAATCTGAAAAAGCAGTAGTAATGATAATAGCAGTGACAATAATGATATAATAATGATGGTTAATATCTTTAAGTCCTCGGCAAGTGCTTGGAATTAGCACTTTATGTGCACTACTTTATCCTTACAAGAAAAGTTAAGGATATAGGTTGTATCTTTATGTATCTATAATAGATGAGAAAATTGAGGCTTGGAGGGGGTTTTGTACATGTTCAAGATCATACAGATAATTAGTGGTGAAGTTGGAATTCTATCCAATTCTTGCCCCAGAAAACAAATATTTAATCAATTCTCTGTCCTAGAAAGAAACAAAGAAAAAGAAAGAAAAAAAGCTGTATCTTTTAAGGCAATGGAAGAAAGCATATAAATATACAATTTAAAAAATAGCTATAAGTTTATACAAAAATAGGCAAAGTTTAGAAAAGTTTATTATTCAGTTTTTTCACAATCAAAATAATACTTATGAATGTATTTTACCAATTAATGTGGTTATTAACGGTATAATGTTTAATGATATGTGGAAATCTTGATTAAATGGAACTCTGTAGTACCACTGATCTACAAGGGTATACAAGCCTTTATAGCAACATGGAGCATTTTCTTGGTACCTCTCTTCTGTATCATTTCTGTGGTCTACAGAAAGCCTTGGCTAGGTTTCACTTAATGAATTTCTAGTTTCTAAAGTCTCTAATTCCCATGCTTGCCATACATAAGACACACTTTTCTCCTCGGTGCCCCAATCCAATTTAATTTCTATTCTGATTCAGTAGCCTAAAATAGATGGCAAAGGGAACATTAAAGCTGTAAATAAGTGAATCCATTGAAAAATGAATAAAGAAAATTATGACATGAGATCTTAATCAGAATAAAAAAATGTGGAGAAAAAACAAAAACAGTATTTTTAAAGCAAATAAAAGAGAAGAAAACATTTAGCAAAAACAGATGAAAACACTTTTTAAATAGCAACTAAGTGGTGCCTGGGTGGCTCAGTGGGTTAAAGCCTCTGCCATCGGCTCAGGTCCTGATCTCAGGGTCCTGGGATCGAGCCCCCCATCGCTCTCTGCTCAGCGGGAAGCTTGCTTCCTCCTCTCTCTCTCTCTCTCTCTCTCTCTCTCTCTCGGCCTGCCTCTCTGCCTACTTGTGATTTCTCCCTCTCTGTCAAATAAATAAATAAAATCTTTAAAACAATAGAATAAAATAGCAAATAGTATTTTTAAAATCCCATACAATGAAGGGATAAATTAAATGTCAGTGGTATGGAGTCTAGATTAAACAGTATCTGAGAAATGAAACGAGAAAAGAGAGAAAAGGACAAATGACCTCATCTTTTAACAGAGATAAGCCTTCTATAAAGGGTAAAGAGGTGATGTCAACTGATGTGCCAACCTAGTAGCACCAGGCAGAAGTCTTAGTCTATTCCCTGAGTTTGGGGAGAACATGTGAGTAGGAGAGACAATAAGAATATTAGTCTTGGGGCACCTGGGTGGCTCAGTCGTTAGGCGTCTGCCTTCGGCCCAGGTCATGATCCCAGGGTCCTGGGATCAAGCCCCACATCGGGCTCTCTGCTCAGCGGGGAGCCTGCTTCTCCCACTACCATTCCCTCTGCTTGTTCCCTCTCTCACTGTGTTTCTCTCTGTCAAATAAATAAAATCTTAAAAAAAAAAAAAGAATATTAGTCTTGCAAAAACTAGAATGTACCTATATCCAATATGTAATAGAGTCTTCTTAATATTTGGAAACAGAAATGGTATTGGTTGTAAGTTTAATCTCAGTATACAAGTAAAACCCATTTCTTGTTAGCCAGTAGTCTCTTTGAAGGAACTTTGGGATACAAATATAATTTAAGTTGTCCAGGATTCTAACCACTGAGAGAGAATGTTTGTTGGGTATGATGCGAGGTAGGGTGGTAGACAGGAAGAGAAATTGGCTAAAATGTTGATAGGACCAAAACCTGGAACAGAGATAACTAAATTGGATTTGTATTCTACTTACTAATTTTTTCTAACATTAGTTTACTTGCTTCTACGTGCAGCAGTTGGATACAGCTATTAAAATCATGTAGTTTATAATAAGTGGGATCTAGACATTGTGCTGGGAGTATTTTTAGAACAAAGATTTCTTTTAAGTGGATATTATAATGATCCTCTCATACAAAGACATTTATTGGAAAACACATATTAAAGAGATAATTTATTTTTTTGTCTTTTTTCTCCTCCCCTCTTTTTTCCCATCAAATACTTAAAATTGATTTTAAATTAACATCTATTACTTCAATTCTCCAACTATGAAACTGTGCTAATGTAAGATTTGAGGAATACTTTAGAAAATGGAAGATAAGTATTTACATAAAATTAAAATCTTGCAGGATACATAAGTATTTGTCATTAAAAGGATTCGTTTATAGCAAGGTTGTCTTCTCTTACCCTACACTTAGAATAAGGACCTTAATCTTAAACATTACATAAATAGGAGAGATTTAATTAAAACTTCAAGAAATGTGTTACTGTTAATTGAATTCTTGCTACAGTTACCTTTGCAAACCAATGTTAATGAAACTCCAGTTCAAAGTGGATGGGTTTGGGGAATTGAGATAGCTATTTATTTCCTTACCTGAGATGCCATGATAATTTTGTCAGTAAAACTGAAAGCCCAATTAGGAGAGTTCTCATTTATAGCTATTGGTCAAGTTAGACAAACTGCTAGTATTTCTAAACAAAACGAATCAGAGGTTCAAAGGCCATAAAGCAAGGTCAGTGATTGAGAAAGGGAAATACTTTTCCGCATTTTGAAAGCCTTTCACCTGTGGAGCAGAGAATGGCTTTGCTCCTACCTGCAGCTAGGTTCCGCTCGGCCCCTCACCTAGCTCGCTGTCCCTTCCCCCACCCGATGAACCTCCCAGTTGGGTATCTCTCGGTCTGGTATTACCAAGCTATAAATTGCCCTAGAGCTTAGAGACAATCAGGTCAGCACCACTCTCACACGGGAAAAGCTTCTTACTTCCGAGCAGAATCGTTCAGGGGGGCGAGAGGAAGGAGGGAGGGAACCCATGCTTTAGTCCTCACTGTTCCGGCGAAGGGTGGAGAGAGATGGAGGAGGGGACTGACGGAAACTGCTTCCCCAACAGGGTCGCACTCGGCCCAAGTCTGCAAACTTAGTGGTGGCTGCGTGGAAACTCCCAGTGCACTCTCCAGCGCCTGGCAGCCGCAGCTGCTGGGTGGAGTCGCGCTCCCCGGCCCCACCTATGGGACAGATCTCCAGCATTGCTGGTCCACAGCACCCTTCGCGAAAAGTCTCCAGGCATCCGTCTAGCAAGACTCAGATCATTCTGCCCCCCAGTTCCACCCCAGGACCCCGACGGAATACTGTGATTAGCCTCAGATAGCCCGAGGACCCCCTCCCTGTGTCTCATTGTGAGGACACTCTTGCAGAATCCTTTCAGATCCCCCGCCCTGCTCCGCTTTCACAACTCTGCTGGGTCAAATGGCCAAAGACAAACTTCTGCCTCTCCTTCCGCTCCCACCTTTTCAAAAACCTACAGCCTGAGAACCCACACACAGCGGAACTCCTAGGGTGCTGTTGCAGTCTGGGCATGCTCAGTATCAGAGCCGGTTTTGATTGAAAGTTAAAAAAAAAAGGAGAGAGAGAAAGAAAGGGGGAAAAAGCTTTGTATTATGCTGTCTCCTCTTGTACATATGGCTTGCTGAGCAGGTTGTAGTGCATCCCTGCGCTTACCCAAAGGGTTTACCAGATGCCCTTGATTCCGTCTCCTTGGGATCTGTTCCCCTCTTAGTTCACCCCCTCCCCCAGCCCTCTCAAATCTCCCTCTTTTGGTCCCTGTCCGCTGTGGGGATGGAGAGACACTAACAGAACTGGGATGGGCGATATTGGCTGAGCGGATCCACCTATTATTAGTGCGCCTGGATTGGCTCCTTGGAGCAGCGTACCCGAGGTGGAACCAATCAGGCGCTCGGGGCTGGGAGATGATGGGCGGCCGCCTCCTCACTGGAGGGATTCCTGGAGAAGCTGCAGTGTGGGGATGCTCTAGACCGAGTACTGCCCTCAGTGTCTTTCCACCTCCTCCTCCTGCGGCGGTGGCGGCAGCAGCAGCAGCACTTAGCAGCAGCAACTTGAGGCTGCACCCCGGGCCAGCCCCCTAAGGTGGTGCTCAACTGAGAGGGGGGCTCAGCGCCCCAAGGGGTGTGTGTAGGGTGGGGTGGCCAGCTGGGACCAGCTGGTGGCCCTGAAAAACCTCCTACACACCCACACCCACACACCCCTTTTGTGTTGCAGGCTGCCCCTCCAAGAGCAGAGGCAGCAAGAGGACGTGTGTGTCTTGCACAGGTCCACGCGGGAAGAGCAGTGGGGACAGAGACCGGCACCACCTTCTGGTCCTCCCTCCAGGTAAGACAGCGAGACTGGCAGTGTGGCCACCTCGGAGGTGCCCATTTGCTTGAATCCGTCCGCAACATTTTACTCTCTCGGTACACTTGGGTTTTGGTGGTGGGAGGCTGCGACCTGGGGAGGGAGCCCCGGGTGGCCTATTGTGAGAAACATAATGAGCCACATGTACATCTGGAAAAGCACTTTGCACAGTGCCCGTGATTTAGAGCCTGGAGTTGCTGTTGGGCATCCCCCATCTTCTTGCTCTCTCTTTCCTTCTCATTCTTTCTTCTCCGACCCCCACCCTCAATCTCAATCTCTCACTTCCCCCCGCCCCTCGCTCAGTCTTTCTCGCGTCTTCACCCTCCTCCTATCCTAAGGCGGCACAGGGTTTCTTTCTCATCCAGGAGAGGATTGCCTTTTCTCAGAGGAAAGAGGGGGTGGTGAAGAAAAGCGAAAGATTTCTTTCTGTCCCCGGGGGGAGGGGGACCGAGGTAGAATACGATCTCTGTGAGAATTAGAGTACAGAAAGCAATTAAACTGAATAAAGGGAGTAGACAAGCCATCCAGCCCAGGCTGTCAGAGAGGGGAAGCATCAAGTTTGACTTGATCTCCTCCTTGTAACAAGCTGTGCCTCTTGCTTAATTCCTTTAAATGAAACAAAAATAAACCACTGATCTAACCCACTTTCAACTGCTTAATTGCTGTTGCTTTTAAGTGCTAACCATCTGACTTTTCCTGTTTCCATCTGTCCTGTGGGGCTATTTGGTATTGCCCATCAGTGGTAATGTCTGAACTTTCAGAGGTTTCTCATGCAAAGAAAAAAAAAATAAAAACAGATGATTACTTTTCTGAGGTTCTCTGGTATGGCCTTTATGCTGGGGAGCAAAAAATGTAAAGTTTCAAAACATTTGTAAGTGACACCAGTGTTATCAAGAGGTTTGGATTTCTACTTTAAGAAGGCAAATCTTCTAGTTAGTTTTGTGTACATGTTCATTTTCACTTTATTGAATATTAACCCTTTGGTGAAATAAAGCAACAGTTTCACTTTTGTGTTAAAGCTAATTTTGTGTATGAATTGCCAGTTCATTCTGCCTTTTCTCTATGTTTGCATTTTATTGCCCGGATATTTTTCTTTAATGAAAATATTTAGTGGATGTAAACCTGGTGTTTGTGCAATTTCAGTACTCCATTTGGAAGGCACAAGGAAGCTCAGTTGGTCAAGAAGCCTCTTGTACTGGAACAAAGTTTAGAAAGTAATGGTAGAAAGATAGCATCAAATTTTAAAAATCTTAAAAGGATAATTGTTTCTGTTCTCATGGCTTATTATAAGAAAGAGGAGGATATCAAAAACAACTGTGTTCTCTGGTTGCCTGCACAATAGGTCAAGTGAAAGGTACTTGTTGGACAGAGCCTTGACAGCATCATCAGCATCTAATTCCATCATCGGTGAGATAAGCTTTCCTTTCCTATTATTCATCAGAGATGGCTAAGTGATTATTGTCAGATGGGAGGAGGTAGAGAGAAGTGCCTAGTTGAATGTAATGGGTGAGCATTCCAAGTGGGTTCTACAGGAGCAGAGAGAGGCCAGCAGATGTTAGTGTCCAGATGAATCCTTTCCTTTGATTTATCAGGGGAAATGCCAAGTCTTACATTTTTTCCTACGTGCACACGTGGGATAAGAAAAGGCAGTCTTCTTTCTAACTCTGTCTGCTCTTCCACACTAATTTATGTACCCCAGAAAGTATTTTTTTCAGCACATATCTTTAGTGTATAAGTTTGTACACTGACTTAGAGAAGAGCTGGTTTCATTTACCATCAATGTAATGCATATTTTCTAAACTCATTTCCATTTGAGACATCTATCTTTCCTATCTAAGTAGAATTACCTAGAGTCACAAAAACAAGATCTTCTATCTAGGGCTTTGACATTTAAATGCTTTTTTTTTTTTTTTTTTTTAAATGTAGTGTCTCTGTTGAAAGCTAACTAATTTTTAGAGGTGCCACCTTTTGGATACAAGGACAAAAGGACAATCGCTTAATTGCCTCATGTGTGTACAACTAAATTAACAAGTTTAGACATGAAAAGATGTACAAAAAGGAAACCCAATTACTTCCCATGTGAGCAAATTAAGATTTTGTTTGCTTATTTCTCTACCATCTTTGGAAAGGTAAAAGTTTGGGCTTGATTTGTAACATTTACATGTCTTTTTACAAATGTTAATTATAGCAAAGATATGTGAGAGAGACGCATATAAGTTTTTGGTTTTTCACCTACTTCTGAAAAATTAAGCCTTTATATTCTAGAAGTCAGAACTAATTCCAATATATAATGAATGGGTTGAGAAGAGGCTTGAAATGATACATAGTAGGAAATTATTTCCCTGTCATCCCAAAAATGTTCTAGTGTGATAATTTCATACAATCTTCATATTTTCTCCTCTAAAAGAATATCTTAGTAAATATTATTAATGTTTCAGAGAAAATATGGTAATTAGACTTTAACATATTTTTATCAGAACTAAAGGCCACTCCTATACATAGGAAATCTTAAAATATTAATTCCATAAAATACCACATAATAGAGAGTTGTTGCAGAGTGGTTTGAAGCTTCATTTCCTAATGGAGAATATCATTCTATTTGGTCAAATGATCAGATAGTTCTAATTAAGAAATATGAAAGTGGATAAATAACATGGTATTTACATAATAAAATTTGCATATTAGGGTTGGTGCTAGCTGAAAATAAAAGTAGAATATAGTAGCTTGTTTTGATTATATTTGCAAAATGAAACAGTAGATAAATAAAATGCAGAATGTGTTAGATATCTGAAAGTTAATTTGAACTTCCTGTTAACCTAAAGACACCATGGACATGATATCAATTCATCTCTTTTGAGGTCAGTTTATTAAATCAGTTTAGAGAAATTCCCCAAAAAGGTTTTGAGAACTATCTAATCTTAAAGAACTCAACTTAAGACAGACAATTATATGAGCCTGAAATACTTATAGATCTTGTGATTTCCAGTTTGTGCAACAGCCGGGAAAAGATACCATTAATGCCAAATTGGAACATAACATTTCTTTTTCTAATGGTGGTGATTAGATGATTTAGGGGAGGGAGAGCAGAAATAAAACAGTTTGATTACATAATGGAACAAATTTGGTCTGTTACAAAAAGCCAAGACCAAAGTTAGATTTTCTGCCATAGAATAATGTAGGTGTGGGTCTTGCAAGTGTTGTTGCTAAACAATAATGCTTTCTAAAATTAAATATCTGATCTACTTGTGGATTTTTAAAATTTTTACATGATTTGCTTGTCATAAATCTATATCAAAAGTTTAATATATAAGAGATGCTTTTTAGCTGAATTTGTTTTCCACTGAAGTTGGCCAAATCTATTTAAACAGGAATAAAGTATATAGCAGTCTAAATACATAAGTATTTATCATTTAGGGATACATACACATATACATATGTATACACATATATGTATGCCTATACATGTGTATACATTTTTAAATTATGTATCTTTTTCTAAAAGGATTAGAGATTAAGGACAGTATCAATAATCTGCTGAAGCTAGGGAGTACTGCTGTAAAAAGTACCATTCAAAGGAAAATAACAATGTCTTGCAGGTGCTTTTAATGATTCCTTGGTTGAAAGCCTAGGAATACCTAGAGGCAAAGTTAATGGGGATCTAGATCTTTCCCTTTATGTAGCTCTTCTATGGTTTTGGCAAGAAGTTATTTTTTTTTAATTTTTTTTTAGAAGTTATTTTTATACGAATCATGTATTAAAAAAAAATCAGTACACTTCTATATACAGGTAACAGGCTGAAGTTATATTTTCACATGATTTGGACAAAATGAAAGGATAAACTTTCTGTGTTTCTAAGGCTATTATCAGGTGTTTCCTTCAACATTTGCATAAAGGTTAACTTGTTCCCAATCTTTTACATAATTGAATGACATGGTTATCACTGCTTTTTCAGGTAAGAAGGTGTGGATTGGTATCTTTAATAATTACTCTAGAAATGATCGTTATTTTTTGTAGTATTTTTGAAAATTTGACTGAAACCTCTCCATTGAGTGTGGCCATTTTTTTTAAATCAGGGATTTAATTTCTCCAATTAGAAGAAGACAGTGTTTTTCCTTTAGCTCCTCTGTCATTTTAAGAGTTCTTGAACTATTTTATATTGACTGTAAGATAAAACTATTGTAGCAGAGCATATGAACGTCATTCTACTCATGTGTTAGTAATAGGAAAATAAACTTAATTTGAATTATATTGCAAATATATTCATGCTATCGTTAAGAAAACATGCTGTCCTTTCTTGTATCTATGAATAAAACTTTAACCTTTACTGTTTTATTTTTAAAAATATTATTTTAAAGTGTACAATGAGAAATATGCTATGTTGTCAAAAGTGCAAGCACTGGAAATGTTATTTGTGTAGTTTGAAATAGAATTATAGAGGCCCTTTTGCAAAGAAGCCTCCTTTTAAAATATGTTTCCTTAGTTTAAAAGCAATATTTAATAGAGTTCTAAAACAAAGCCCAATTTAGAATAAAAATAATACATTTATAATAATATTAGAAATGAATTTTCTGCCACATCTTTAAAAAATGCAAAGCAGATTTTAAAAAATTGTTTCTCTAATTTCTACAATTTGTATATTTAGTTTAATTTTAAATTTTATTTGTGTAGAACTAGTTCTCATTCTTTCTGGATTTCTTTTGTCTTTACAATGCTCAGGGCTTGGAAGTTTATGTGGTACGCTGTTTTCCATAATTTACCAGTAATGTAAATGAGGGGAAGTCAAAGTTCATCTTTTTGGTTACTGCTATTGTGGAGATACAAAGAAAAAATACTGGTCATTCCTATATTGGTCTCACATGTAGTATGTTGAACATACTAATTATACACATAGGGAGTAATTTTGTTAAAGAGGAGCTCTGGAAATTTGTAAAGCAAATGAAGATAATAAATGCCCTTTATTTCTTAGCTGTTTGTACAAAATGGGAGCTGGAAAATTTCCATGCAAAATGAGAATGGCCTTTTTCAGCTAGTATAAAATCTGGTGAAACTATTTGGTTAAGGTATAATTTCCTAACAGCCATGTAAGACAACATTTCATCACACATACCAGGTAACAACTCTGCTGTAATAACCCCAAACACTATGGGTAAGACATGGCTAAGTGCCTCAGTCAGGAATTAATTTTTGGTTGAAATAGCCAATTAATTGAATCCAGATATTGTCCTGAAACTTGGGTCTTACTTCATCCCAGTGAACCTATTTCTCTGTGAAATAGAGCTTTGCTTTTAATTCTAAACAGTGTATGGCTCATATAACTATTATATTTTGCCAAAGAATATTATGAGTAAAAGGAGTTGTATGGTTTTTTTTTTCTTCAATAGGTAAATGTTTCCTCTTTTTTTTTCTTTCTAAATAATTCATCTAGTTAATCCAGGATAAAATGCACATAGGCACGTAAACACAAATAGAATCACAGAGATACTTAAATGTAGAACATTCTTATACTACAATTGCTTAAATAAGACACACTATTTCTTGTCTTCCTCCTACATCCTGCCTGACTACAACCGTCTTTTCAGTCACATGGGAATTGAGGGGAAAGGCAGGCAAGACCACCTCACCCCTCTGATGAGAATTCCCCAGGTGTGGCCTCCAGGGGGCAGTGTCTTGTTTTTATCTGAGGTCCATTTCCTCTCTGAGCCGGCCTCGTGGCCCAGACTTCACTCCAGCTTGTAGGCAGGTAATTGGATTTGCTAATTGCTACTTAGAGATTTGTGGGCATATTTTCATCAACATGAGGGCAAAAACACACGTAATTCTCAGACAAAACATACACAGCTATACTAAAGTTAGTAGTAAGACTTTCAAAATGTGATGTTGATTTTCCAATTTTTACCATCATGGATAAAAGAGCTTTTATTTCATGTAATTTATTTTCATTACTCACAAATGATCCAAGCAAATGGTGAGATTGTTAAACTATGAATCAGTGTAACTTTTTATACTTATTAACACCGGTGGATAAAGCTGAAATTATTATTAAAAAGAATTTCAGATCCTTGGATTGACTTTAGTACTTCTGAAATGCATACCTATGGCTTGTTATGGATCCCTTAAGCATTTACATAACTCATCCCTATCATCAGAGATAATTAAGAATTGGTTTGTTTTTGGGGCGCCTGGGTGGCTCAGTGGGTTAAAGCCTCTGCCTTCAGCTCAGGTCATGATCCCAGGGTTCGGGGATCGAGCCCCGCATCGGGCTCTCCGCTCAGCGGGGAGCCTGCTTCCCCCTCTCTCTCTGCCTGCCTCTCTGCCTACTTGTGATCCCTCTCTCTCTGCCAAATAAACAAATAAAATCTTTAAAAAAAAAAAAAATTTAAAAAAAAATAAAAATAAAATAAATAAATAAATAAATAAATAAATAAAAATAAAAAAATAAAAAAAAATAAAAGAATTGGTTTGTTTTTCTATGGAACTTCTGGACATTGTTGTAAAACACCTCCCAAGATTGCTTTTAGGATGGATTATTAATAATCTACTTTCTGACATAATTTTATGTGAGTTTTACTGTAAATGTAAACAACAGTATAGCATCATGGCAGCAGGCTAGACTTAGAAAAATGTCAATTTAGAATTGTGTGATCTCTCCTTGACATGGAGAAAGAGCCAACTGAGTGTATTTTTTCTTCATGATGTACTGTAACCCAGTGTTCTAGCAACGTAAACAGTGGATAGGACCTTATTCACCACCTATAAAATGTGGATGCTGCTTACTTGAGAAAAAATAAATAATGTGGTTTTTTTTAGACAAATAATGACTTTTGAAACAAGGTTAAGTGGTATAACACAAGGTATCAAGGCCTAGCTGAGCTTCTCTAGCCATCAGACTTTGAGTTAGCAAGATTATTAAGAACAGTTGACACAATTTCTCAGGAGAAAGACAAGGTAGCAAAGCACTGAATTTGTTGCTGACTTAGACTCTCTGCCAGATTCTGGTTTACAAGGCTGGCTTTCTGCCTAATCCCCAGCATTTTCATCAGATTTGAGGAATGAATAAAGTGAACCATTGGGCATTACAGAATATTTCTAGGGCACCAGAATCTCTTCTATAAATAGAATAACATCACCATCCTATTTAACCAGGGTCCAAACTCCAAGGCCACAGTTTTTACATTTAAATATATATGAATCAGATTATTATATGCCTAAAAATGAATTTTATCTGTCTGGGTACAGTAAATTCTCATGTTAAGACCCTAGTTAACAACATGATAGTACATGTATTTATTTTTAGTATTTTTGTTAAAAAATAGAATGTTAAACTTAAAAAACCAAGCAATCACCTTGAGATATATCTAATAATTCAAGAAAGTGACATGTCAACAAAAAGCCAACATATTCCTAAATTGACCAAAATGGCTCTGCTTTTAAATTGTGCAAACAAAACAAAAAGACAAAAAGTACTTGATATACAAGTTTCCAATTTTTTTAAGATTAAGATTCGTAGGTACTTTCTAAACCACTTCTAGACACCACAAAATGAATATTGATGACAGTGGAGAGCCAACTCCTTCAGGAAAGAGTAGACAAGTTCTGTTACGGCTTTGAGAATCTGTTTTATCATTTATACATTGAACATAAAGCAACAGTTTGATTTCTCTTGACTTCTGGACCTTTAGACCTGTATGCCTTGAAGCATATTACTACTCACTGCTAGAGTGGAAGAGATTTGCTCAGCTCTCTGGCCAAGAGTAGTCTTATAACTCCCTTTCCTTTTTCCTTACATTTTCTTCCTTCTTCACCTCTTCCCCTCCTAAACTCTCCTTATTCTTCCTTCTTTCCTTTTTCTATCTTAATGAATTATCTTACTATAGAACTGGGAGCTTAGTACTCTAGGGCCCATACTAATCTCTAACCAGCTGGATTTATTTTTTTGTCAACAAGCACGAAAATGAGGAGCCTGGGTGTCTCAGTGGGTTAAAGCCTCTGCCTTCAGCTCAGGTCATGATCTCAGGGTCCTGGGATCGAGCCCCACATCAGGCTCTCTGCTCAGCGGGGACCCTGCTTACCCCTCTCTCTCTGCCTGCCTTTCTGCCTACTTGTGATCTCTCTCTCTCTGTAAAATAAATAAAATCATTTAAAAAAAGGCAAGAAATTTATTTCTTAATTTATATACATTTTAGGTTAGTTGCACAAAACAGTTGTATAGCAGTCTCTTAACTTGTTTATGGAATGTGCCACAATTTGAATGTTTTTAAGGTCTTACAGGTAAGTCTAACCTATTGGTAATTTCTAGAACAAAATTGATTACAGAGAGTTAGAACAATAATGTTTGGCAGTCCCAATAAATGGCACATCTTATTAGTTTTTTTTTCTATTTGTTCTTGTAATGATAACAATTAACTCATTGTTTTCATGACACTTATATAGCACTGTATTTTTAGAGAATTACATTGCCTTATTTGATTTTGGTGATGAAAAAATTCTCCATTTTTACAGATGTGATAAAGGACACTAAGAAATTAAGTTACCTGCTTGCAATTACATACTTAGGAAGCCTCTTATAATTTTCACCTACCGAATCATACTGCCTCAGCATTTAATTAAGGGGGAAAAAAGTACGTTTCAGGTTTTCTCAATATATATGAAGTAGTTTGCTATTTCCTATCAGAATTTGAAACAAACTTCTGACATCACTAAATTTGGATATACTCTATTTACATTGAAAAGATAGGGAAATTTTAATATACTGTCATTACTTTTGTGACCCTAACTTTGAAATAAATTGTATTTGTATTTTAAAATTATTCAAAGGACAGCATTCTAAAATGTAAATCACTAAGCCTGAGTCACTAGGCTCAGTTGGCCCTTAGTCATTGCTATATCACTGCAATATGAGATGTCATCACACTTGTTTCCTTATTTGTGAACTACAGAGTCCTAGGCTACCTCCTAAGTGCACGGAGATATGATTGAGATAATGAGTGTTGTAGCTTTACCCCACGTTCTCCACCTTCATCTCTCATTATCTTCCTCATTTGCACTCACACACACAACTTGTTACTGCTTCCTGAATCTAATATTAATGGCAGTTGTTGAATCTATTGATGCTTTTCTCTTCTATTCCAAGATGGAGAATGCTAAGCAGGGAACATATCCAAGCCCCAATTACTATTCTGTCCTCATGTGAATTAAGTCCATCAACTGGCAATTCCTAGCGTGAAGAAATAAACACATTTGGGAGTGATTGCCAAGAGCCATACACGTGGTGATGTGGACTAACTTCATTGACTCTCTAGCTTATCTGATACAAGGTAACAGGAGTTTTAATTGGGAAAGGACTATAGAAAGAATGCAAGATTAATTAGAGCATAGGAGAGGTGTTTATGGGGATTTTTGGACAAACGCAAGCTAATCATATTCTTGTGTTCTTACTGCATGTCAGGTACTTTTCTGTGTGCTTTCTATGCTTCACTCCATTTAATATTTCCCATAATTTTCAGAGGATGGTACTAATTTGTAGTTCTTTAAATGCGAAAGTTGTGGGGAAAGAAGTAACTCGTCAGGGTCCTATGCCTGTTACCTAGTAGGATCTTGATTCAAACCCAAGCACTCTATTTATAGAACCAGTACTCAACCATAAGCAATCATATAATCATTAAGCTCCTCAGTGGAAGAAAGGGAGCAAATGGTGACCAAGAAATAGAAGTGTCTAAAAGAGATTGAAGAGACACATGCAAACTTTATCCACTTCATAGTTTGAGTCAATATGACCATCATGGTAATGTGATAAAAGCATGAAACTTAGAGTCTTTTAGACCTGGGTACCAATACCTACTCTGTTACGGTGAACTTCAATAAAATATTTCACTGCTAGAGGTTTCACTTCACTAGGAAGAGAAATGTAATAATGTTGGCAAATTGTCTCAAACTCTGTTAGTGGGTGGCAGATCTGACGATTCTTGTCACCCATTTTTATTCGTCAGGAACTCTTTCACTTGCAAAAATTCCACCTAACTCAAAATGATCTAAGAAAGAAAAGGGATTTTAGAGCTCATGTTACCATAGAGTTCAAGAGTATTTTAGATTTAGTCTTCGCTGGAAATGGGAAATCAAATCATATGATCCCCTACTCCCTCCCCCCCCCTCATCTTGGTTCTCCTTTCCTCTGCCATCACTTTATTCAGACTCAGGCTCTTTGTTTATGGTGATTGCAATGCACCAAGTAAGTATAGGGTTATGTGAGACATTTCGGTGTAAAGAAAACATCTTTTTTTTGCCAAAAAATTCCAGGATAAACTTGATGGGAACAACTTGGGTCACTTGCCCTGAACCCATGAAATAGAATATTTATCTAGGCTGAGCATTGTGTCCTCCCTGGATCTAAAAGTTGGACATAGTATTACTTAACTAAATGTAAGGAGTTTTTGCTGTTACAAGAGGAAAAATGACTAGATTTAGGGCAGGCAAACACAGCAAACATCCAGTTCATAAGGTATAAGCATGGACCCTGAGGATGCCTAAGGATGCCAGCTGGCCTTAATGCTGGATCAGGACCCTGGAGAGCCCCCATTGTTCTGGACACTTAAGACCTCAGTTGAGGGTCAGGGGAAGATCCAGGAAATTCTCAGGAAAGGTCCATAGTAGTTGAGATTGTGGAGTGTAGTGGCACTCAGAGGCTTAAAGCAATGGCTACTTACCAACAAATATGGAAATACTCAATAATTTGACAACAGGTATGACTATATCTGTGTGGAGAGACTGAATATCAGAGACTGAGGGCTACGTTGAATGTCATTTAATTCTTTTAGGGTCTTTACTGCCTTTCTTTCTCTTTTTTTTTTAAATACAGTAGGCAGGTACTTATAGAACTTGAGGATTCTTAAATTCTGAGCTCAGTAGAGCTCAGATATACATATCAGCTGAAGATATATGTACAGGGCCAGCTGTGCAGAGGTCAATACTTCAAATTTTTGTTGTGTGTTGTGGGGGTGGGGGGGAGTAACTTCAAATTTATAACTACCTTATTGCCCTAACCACCTATATATTGCTACAGATGCAACAGAATGAATTTGCACAAAAATATGCTATATTTTCTCCTTGCTGTACCCCCAAATGAAAAGGAATTATTTAGGAATAATGTGTATTTCTTCAGGAAGTACCAATACATTTTTATTACATGCCAGGCACTGTTTTGGATGCTGGGAATCCAGAAGTGAACCCATGAGACAAGCTCCCTGCTTTTCTCCCTGCTTTTAAGGCAGCTCGCATTCTAGGGAAGGATACAGACAATGAAAACTAGCATCAATAACAGCAAAACACAGCTAAGGTGGTTTCAAAAAGTGAGAAACGCTATAAAATAATAAAATAAAACAGGCGAGTAAATAAGGCAACATTGGGGACTCTTGTCAACTAAAATCATGTAAGTTGAGGCATAAAAGGAGAAGGGGCCACTATATAAAAATTCGAGGAAAAACTCTGTAAGCAGAGGAAACCGGGTACAGAAGCTCTACAGAGGGAATGAGTTGGATCTGCTCACAGAAGACACAGCAAATACAGCTCAAGTGTAAAGATACTGGTTTCACGAATAGAACCGTGCTTTAATATTTTAATTAATCTTTAAACATGATTAAGGAAATTTTCAAAACAGTATGATCATACATAACCTCAACATCATTTAAATATAAGTGGTATCTCATATCTGTGTAATGTATCTCCAGTCTGTTCAAAGGCTTACATTTTTTTTAAAAAAAAGATTTTATTTATTTATTTGACAGAGAATAAGAGAGTACAAGCAGGAGGAGGAGTAGAGGCAGAGGGAGAAGCAGGCTTCCCGCTGAGCAGGAAACCTGATGCAAGAGTTGATCCCAGGACCCTGGGATCATGACCTGAGCTGAAGGCAGACACTTAACTGACCAAGCTACCCAGGCAACCCATTGGCTTACATTTTTTCTTATGGTTACAATCACGGAATACATACTATTTCCACCCTGACTTTCAAAATGCATTGTTAAGTGTCTTACGGGTGTATATTTTCATTCTCCATATTCATCTTTAGAAGTATAACTCCTTTTCTTTTGTGGCATGTATTCCTTAGACACATTCTATGTATCTTCTGTTGAATCTTGATAACCTTTCTTGTTTTGCCCTCCATTTCTAAGGGAATCTCATACATGGCTTACCCCTAATTTTATTATTTCTCTGAATTTAAGTGAATACCTTGGCTCTTTATCACAGTAATGATTTTTTTCAATGTAATTTCCTTTTGAGTATATATTCGATTATATCCTACAAAATTCTAATTTAGATTTTGAAACAAAAGTAAATAAACACTGGAAACATAATGAAACAAATCATTTTGTGTCGATTGTCATTTAGACAACACGGGTCTCAGAGCCTTAACCGGAAATTATTTTTCCTTTATCTAGTTTCATATCCTGATTGCAAGAACTCCATAACCCAAGTCTACCTAGGTCACTTTATGATAGTAAACTGGGTGCTGACAGAGGTAGATTAACTTCTGTGAGATGGCAGTACCACTCAATACGCTGCAGCAGTAATGAAGAAATAATTAAAGCGTCAATCTTAAATGGCCTTCTTTTTTCCCTTAAGATTCCTCTAGACATTATACCCTGGTAATAACCTATTTTGAAAATGGAGTTTTCTTTGCTGAAATTGCACAAAACACCTATGTGTGAAGATAGCAAGAGTATTATGATAAGTATTATCAGTATTCTGGCCCATAAGTGATGTGCTGTTTTCCTTATCTGTGGAACAAAGGCTCTTTTGTATCCTAGCTACCTTAGGTTTGAGTACATAGATACATACATACTTGCATAGATTTGGATTTTTTAGATATTGCTAATTGTGCCACTAACTGCAAAAGTTTCAGGATTTTGCAAATATATATATATAT
>CM053611.1:75734630-75773033 GCA_028646535.1 Procyon lotor
GCACGGTTGGTGGGAATGTAAACTGGTACAGCCCTTGTGGAAAACAGTATGGAGATTCCTCAAAAAATTAAAAATAGAAATATCACATGATCCAGCCCTTCTACTTCTGGGCACACATCCAAAAGAAAGACAATCACTATCTCTAAGAGATATCTGCACTCAAATGTCCACTGAAGCATTATTTGTAATAGCCAAGACATGGAGAAGACCTAAGGTCCATTGATGGATAAACAAGATATATAATTCAGCCAAAAAAAAAAAAAAAAAAAAGAAACTTGCCATATTTGTTAACATAGATGGACCTTGAAGGCATTATATTAAATACAATAAGACAGAGAAGGACAAATACTGTGTGATCTCACCTATATGCAGAATCTAAAAAACCCAAATTCTTGGATAACAGAGACCAGATTGGTAGGTGCCACAGGTGGGGGGTGGGAAGGATTGGTTAGGGTCAAAAGGTACAAACTTCTAGTTATAAGTTCTAAGAACGCAATCTATTTCATGATGACTGTAGTTAACTATGCTGTACTATGTATTCAGAAATTGCTAAGAGAGTAGATCTTAAAAGTTCTCATCATAAGAAAAAAAATGATAACTATGTGCCGGGACAGATAGTAACTAAACTTATTGTGGTAATCATTTCACAGTAGATACATATATCAAATCATTATGTTGTATACTTTAAAGTAATATAATGATATGTGTCAATTCCATCTCAGTAAAATGGGGAAAACTATCTTTGCGATACTTCTGTGGCAGAAGGTCAGTGCTTGGGAATTACTGACGTACTTTTTGGGTTGGTTTTTTTTTTGGATTTTTATTTATTTTAGAGCTACAGACAACATAGCGAGAAGGGCAGAGGGAGAGAGAGAAAATCTCAAGCAGACTCTACACTGAGTGTGGAGCCTGACATAGAGCTTGATCCTAGGACCCCGAGATCATGACCAGAGCAGAAACCAAGAGTGGACACTCAGAAACTAACTGTACCAGCCAAGCACCCCTACTGACTTATTATTAAAATACTGCCCTAATTGCATTTGTACTTGCAAATTCATCCCCTCCTTTCTAATCCATCTGGCTTAAGCCACCACTTCAATCTTCCTAAAGCATCTCTCTGATATCTTCTATTCTGAAACTTTCAATAGCTCATAAATGCTCTTCAGTCTGTCTTTTTCAGATTACCAGTCATCTTTCAAAGCACAGATCTAAAGGCACCTTCTCCAAGATGCCCACTTTCACTGCCTATGATAAAAGTCATCACTTCCTAGCCGAACCCCCATAACATTCTGTAATGTTATTACATAACATTCTGTATTATCCATGCAGTGATTTTAACTTTGACTCTTGTGTTATAAATATCCATGTTTTATTTTTTGCATTAGATTGCATATAATTGAGGACAGGGACACTGGATTATCAAGCTGTATACTGCATACATATTTCACAAAAGTAGATAATGATTTGTATTAATTACTGCATGAAGAGAAAGAAAACAAAATAGCATTCTTGACTCCGAAATTTTATAAGGAGAAAAATAAGAAATGTTACTAATATAGCATTTGAGCTATTATGTGTTGTTAAACCAACATCAGGTATAGGGACCCATAAGCTGTTGTCCATCAGCCTTAGAGCCATAATTCATATGCCTACTTAAACTTATGCCAATGAGGACATTACAGTAGAAACAGATAACATGTACATCGATAAAAGAAAACAAGTTACTCTATAATTTGTTGCTGTTAAAGTAGGCCTAACTCATTAAACTGTTCAGTAGCTAAAGTAGACGAAAACTTCTGCTACGGAAGGTCATATGAACAGAATATATTCCAGAAACAAAAGCAGGAAAGAAAAAATTCTTTTTACTGTTTTTCTGGTCCCCAGTTATGCACCTGACTATTCAATATCAGCTCAAACTCTCTCTTCTTCCCATTCCTGGGTACTGTTATTATAATCTCCATCTCTCCAGGGCTAGAGCACCACAGTCATTTTCCCAAAGCCTCTTTGAAAGCTTTTTATAGCCTCAGAATTTTGCTACGAGATGCATTTGATAGGTGATCAAAAGAATAACTGAAGATTAACATCATCATTCTAGTATGAAAAAGTCACAGATAGTATCTTAAGAGTGAGAACAATCTGTGTGACAAAAATTATCTGTACTTTCTAAATGAAAAAACTAAAATTAAGTAAGACTAACTGATTTTCCCAAGGTATATCCAATTCAGTTCTGTTCCCAACATACCTCCTCTTCCAAAGATATTTAAGTTTTTAGGAGACTCCTAGAGACACAATCAATATTTTGGATAGGAAGATATTACTACACCCTTTCAATCTCTCCAAGTATGTGAACAGTGATACATATGGCTCATTTGTTCATTATCTAGATCACTGGTTAATAATTAGACCTCAGTCACTGTGAGTTTAATCATTATCTGTATATGTCACTGAGTCAAGTAAATCACATATTTTACGAGGTCATGGAAATATTGTGAAATATTTGATTATTAAGCAAAGTAAAATAATAGACAAAAGCCAAAAATAAACCTAACAACTCACATACTGGAAAAAATTACCTAAAGACTTGTTCAGAGCAAGGAATGAAGGGAGAATTCTACACTTCATAAAATTCATAACTGCCAGGAAATTTTTCAAATAAACAACCTAGAAAATGAGAATAAAGCATTTTTTAAGCATATATGAATTTTAAATCATTAAGAGATCTAGAGAAAAATACGTAAAGTTCCTTAAATATCAACAAAGTATCTAATATTACATTAAATAGAAATCTCGGGGCGCCTGGGTGGCTCAGTCGTTAAGCGTCTGCCTTCGGCCCAGGTCATGATCCCAGGGTCCTGGGATCGAGCCCCGCATCGGGCTCCCTGCTCGGCAGGAAGCCTGCTTCTCCTGCTACCGTCCCCTCTGCTTGTGTTCCCTCTCTCGCTGTGTTTCTCTCTGTCAAATAAATAAAATCTTTAAAAAAAAAAAAAAAAAAAGAAATCTCTAACTTTTTTGGGCAAATATTATTGTTCAGACTTGCAGGTTCTACTCAAATGTTTATTCAACTAATACGGAAAAAAGAAATCACTGAGTATATTTGGCTTAGTTTAAAATTACTATACAAATTCTTGGTCATTGTTAGGTCTTATAGCACATGTGGATTATTTCAACATACATATGCTTTAAAAATTATTTTTTAAAAAAAACCCAAAGGCAATATTGTAAAGCAAACAAATGTTTGAAGGATAAAGACATAAAATTTAGAATTTGGTTTCTTAAAATTAAGCCTTCTCTAGAAGAACTTTATATAAGAAATCGAGAGTACTGTGTACATTTGCTTATGACAAAGTTGAAACGCTTTAGGTCATCTAAGACTCACAACACATACTAGAAACTAATAAAAGTAAAGTGATTTTACTTACAACTAAAACTAAAATTTAACTCTCCAATCTGATGTAAGTAAATATAGCTAAATAAATTTGTGACACATTTTCAATCAATGGACTTTCTAATTTGTTTTTATCAATCTAGGGGATATATTAGAAAATGCTGGTTACTGAGTGGGCCTTCCCATGAGGAAATGTTTAGATAGCTGTATGATAGCTCTCAGTGGATTTGTATTTTTTTCTGCATGTGTGGATGTCCTACTAATACATGATGGCTAAAAAGCCAAAAATTATATTTCTACTTATTAAAAATCTCTCCCTTTTAAAGTATCTTTCATGTAAAGCTCCTTTTGACCCCAAACTGACTTTTGACCTTTCCTTTTGCCTTTCCTTTTGACATGTTCCCAGTATTTACTAAGTCTTAAGAATACTTCAATTACATAATGCCTCTTATTTATATTTACTCTCCGAAATTGTTACCTGCATTATTACAATAACCAATATTTAATTATTTTTAGATCAGTATAGAGTTTCTAAGATAATCTCAATTTTTTTTTAAAGATTTATTTATTTGAGAGCATGAGCAGGGGGAGGGACAAAGGAAGAGGGAAAAGCAGACTCCCCACTGAGCAGGGAGCCCGGAGGTTGGGCTCCATCTCCCCTGAGATCATGACCTGAATCACCAAAACCAAGAGTCCAATGCTTAACTGATGGAGTCACCCAGACACCCTAAATTTTGTTTTCTTACTAGTTCTCTATTTATTACTGCATCTCAGTCTTACATTCAAAAGAATCTTACACTCCTCTTAATCTCATTATCTTCAATCTCATATTTGTTTATTCTGACAAAGCCTTTCTTCTACATTTGTAGCGTATTTTTAATTATCTCCATTTACCTTTCTATTTATCAACTAATGCCTTATATAGTATAGAATGATCATTAGGTATGCATTTCTTCAAGGGAAGAAAGAAATGGAGTAAAGGTAATAATAAGTCCATCTCCACTGTCTGAGACATCACAATTGCCTCATACCTAATATCTCATCCTGATATTACCTTTCTTAGTACCCTAATTCTAAATTCCATTTCTTAAATGCCACAAGAGAAAACTTAGACATATCACTGAAACTCACCCAGGAAGTCATGGAAATAGGAATTTGGACACAGATGTCATCAATTATGTTGTATTTTGACCCTTGTAGAAGATTTTATAAATCTATTAATAAAATTAATAAGTCAGGAAACAACAAATGTTGGTGAGGATGAGGAGAAAGTGGAACCTTCTTACACTGTTGGTGGGAATGCAAGCTGGTGCAGCCACTCTGGAAGACAGTGTGGAGGTTCCTCAAGAAGTTAAGAATAGAGCTACCCTATGACCCAGCAATTGCACTACTAGGTATTTACCACAAAAGTTGTGATCCGAAGGTGCATCTGCATCCAATATTTATGGCAGCAATGTCCACAACAACCAACAACCAAACTATGGAAAGAGCCCAGATGTCCCTTGACAAATGGATAAAGAAGATGTGATACACACACACACACACACAAACACAAAGAAGATGTGATACACACACACACACATACACACCCCCACACTGGAATATTACTCAGCCATCAGAAAGAATAAAATCTTACCGTTTACATTGATATAGATGGAACTGAAGGGTATTATACTGAGTGAAATAAGTCAATCAGAGAAACACAATTATCATATGGTTTCACTCATACGTGGACTATAAGAATCAGTGCACTGGATCATAGGGAAAGGGAGGGAAAACTGAATAAGAAGGAATCAGAGAGGGAAAAAAAACATGAGACACACTTAACTATAGGAAACAAACTGAGGGTTACTGGAGGGAAGGTAGTCAGGGGAATGGGGTAATTGGGTGATGGGCATTAAGGAGGCCACGTGATGTGATTAGCACTGGGTGTTATATGCAACTGATGAATTACTGAACTCTACATCTAAAACTAACCATGTATTATACATTGGCTAGTTGAATTTAAATTTAAAAAACCTATTGATACAATTAGGCAGTATAGGAAGCAAGTATTCATCATGTTTAGAAGTTAACAAAGTGGCCAGCCCCAATGGGGAGGCACTCTAGAACTCTATCACTAGCTTGTTTAGAATAAAACAAGAAATAAGGCAATGGCAAAAGAATTTCCAAGGTATTAAGTTACCTTACTTCCCCAGGAAGTCACCAACATCATAATCACAAAGTCTTAGAGAGGCTAGAGTTGTCTACACTTATCTCCATTTTGACTTCCACTCACCTCCTCACCCATCATTCTGGCCTCTAGTCTTATGAGTCCTTTGAAACAGCTCTTACTGAGATTCCCAATGATTTCCTTATTACTAAATCTCATGGACATTCTTCAGATTTTAGTTGATACCATGACAGTTTTTGACACAATGTCATCCTTCCCAGCCAAAACGTATTTTTTCCCTGGTCCTTCTGTCACACATTTACCATATTTTACTCCTTCTGGGTCAGTTCTTTCTTCATTGCTTGCAGGCTCCTTTTTATGCACATAGACATTAAGTGGTGGAGTACCTCAAAGTTTAGATTTAGGCTTTCCCTACTTTTGTTCTATACTCTCTTCCATGTCCATAGCTTGAATTACTACCCAAACACAAGTAATTTCTTCTGAGCTCTACGTCAATACATCCAATTTCCTATAAGACCTCTCTCCTAGGACTTATTTCCACACATTCATGTCCAAAATCAAATTCATGATCTTTCTACACAAAACTTCCACAAGTTTTCTATCTTGCTGAAAAACACCCACATCCATCTAGTTGTACAAGTCAGAAAACTCTCTTGGTAACAAACTGATCTATCCACCTCCACCTTAGTGCCCCTTTAGTTTGCTCATAATACTAAAAGTTGGGTGATCACTTAAAAATAAAAATCTGATCACTTCTCTCCCTTGTGGCCTCCCATCCCTCTTAGACAAATCTTGATGTTACCTAACAACCCTAGTTGATCTGATTATCTCTGCTTCTTTAATTTTTTCCTTTAGCATACTTTTCTGCAGTCCCTGTGCTTTAACACAGTGGCTTTTTCCATTTCTTGTCTGTTTTCTCTCTCAAGAATTTACTAGAATTTCCTTCCCTGTACTTCTCAACTGCTAATTTCTAGTTTATCCTTTCAATAGAAGCTCATGTGTACCTTATTCAGGAAAGCCTAGCTTACCTAATAAAGTAAAATGTCTTGCAGGGCCTGAGTGGCTCAGTGGGTTAAAGCCTCTGCCTTCAGCTCAGGTCATGATCTCAGGGTCCTGGGATCAAGGCCCCCCCGCATCGGCCTGTCTGCTCAGCAGGGAGCCTGCTTCCCCCCTCTCTGCCTGCCTCTCTGCCTACTTGTGATCTCTGTCTCTGTCAAATAAATAAAATCTTTAAAAAAAAATCAAAAATTAAAGTAAAATGTCTTTATTATGAGCTCTCAAAATACTGTATTTCTTATTCTCTTTTGCAGCATTTTTTAGAATTGAAACTTTGTTTTTTATAATCATCTAATTACCCTTTTTTCCTTCTCTAGACTATAATTTTCAAGAAGACAAGGCTATGCTAGTTTTTGCTCCTCTTTGTACTAAAAATGCACAGCACATAGTAGGAAATCAATAAACACTAATTAAATGAATGAACAAATTAATGTTTGTAGTCTGAACTGGATAGGTATATATATATATACATATATATATAAGATATATATATGTATATATATATATCCAGAGGCTTAAGCTGGGTTAATGAATAAGGGCAGAAAAAAAAAACCTATGAAATTTTACTATTTGACATCTAAAGCCTAAGAAAATTTATCCAGGCTTAATATAAGACTTTAGGTTTTACGTATTTGAGAATTGGGACGCTGAATATGTGATAAAGAAACTAGCAAGCATTAGGAAGGGAGGTCAAAATTTAGGGTTAATCCTTGGTTTATGCAATTATTTATCCATTTACTTAAAAATTTTATTAAATGTCTGCTATGTACTGTAGACTATGCTAAGCATTATGGTTAAAAAGAAAAGATGATGCTTGCCCTCAGAAAGCTTTCAGTATAGTAGCTAAATGGCTTTGAGGCCTACCAATGGTAAAGAAGGAGCTTCTTCTCTATCTCTAGGTCTGAACTACAATGATTCTGGGATGTACATGACAAAAACAGATGGCAGAATTGAAGGATGATAATGTCTAACGTATATGTGAACGGAAAAGGAAAGAGTTCAATCAGACAACATTGGAGATGATCTTAGCATTTCAGTAGTACTTAATAACATTATAAAGGATGCTGTTTGAAGAGAACATATTTATTAAAAATTAAAATAACTTGTTGCATGTGATATTCGACACTTTGAAGATTAAACTGGCATGACACACTATCAGACTGAAGAAGAATCAAAAGTCTAATGGATCATATTGAGGTAGATATTAGTTATTAAAATACCAGTTTGGTGCTGACTATTTTCAAGAAAACAAATAGATATATTGATTTATAACCATCTGTATTTTTCCCTCAGAGAAAAATGAAAAACAAAACAAAACAAAACAAAAACAAAACAAACCTGTATCTATACTGGCTTAAATTACAAAAACAAAAACAACAAATAAAAACCAAAAAAAACCAAGGTTTAACTATCAGGAAAATACGGCAGCAAAATAAATCTACTTGGGATAGTTTTTGTAACAATTATCTGGAGATACAAAGGTGAAGTATATATGTCTCTGGATTTTTTTCCTTATGTGTAGAGCCTAAGCTTGTATTTGTGATTTTTGTTGGAAATTTAACAAGAAGAAAGCAATTATGTAGGCCTCCAAAATTAAAAGACAAGATCAAAAAAAAAAAATCTATCTTTTCTACTTGAAAAATAAGGAGACAAATTGATGAAGCAAAACAATTTAATACTCACACAGATGTTTTGTGAGTAAGTGGCTGATAAGAAATAATGACATATTCTAATCCCAGAAAGTCACTAAGCCAATTGCACATTTATATAAAATAAGCATTCACTTTAGGATTTTTTACAATGGATTAATGAAAATGTAAATGGGAGCATGGGATTTATATGGAGGTGATGGGAAAAATGAGAAATATAATGTAGTTATTGGGTGTTAGAACCATAAGATAAACATTTCTGGACAGATAATCATTCCATATTCTTATGGAGGAGGAACAGGGAGTATGCCATAAAAAGCAGGTCCCATGTCCCTTTTGTCTTGCAGAGATATGAATTTTTTAGTTGATCAAAATGTCCTTTATTATACATTAATGAATTCTGTTCTGATATTTAAATCTGTTCTTTGAGAAAATACAGAATATAAACCAATGTCCCAAAACCTGATCAATCCTAAGTGAAGTAATAACATTAATCTCCTAGAAATGCCAGGTAGGAGATTCAACCTTGACACCTAGAGATTCCTTCCAAAGGCCAAAAGAGTGGGCTCTGACCTCAACCTATCCATGAGTCTTTCTTAACCCATTTTTTCGAAAATGCTTATTTACAGATAGCAGGAGTGTTACAACACAGGACAAACTAGAAACATTATCAAAGAACCACTGGAACACGAAACAACTGTTTTAGTGATTAAGGAGGAAAATTATGACTTTAAATTCTGATCAGTAGAGCAGAATGATTGACACAGATTCTAGACTAACAGTGAACTGCTGCTCTCTGAATGTTCAGTTTTATATTGTTGAGATATGTGATTATCAGAGGAAAAGGTCTGTGGCCCAAGCTTCTGGTAGCTCTGAAGCAGCTCCCACTACCTTTAAAATAATACTATATCTAGATATAATATATAACTAGTACCCAAAACCTTCATCTATCTTCAGATTCTGTAAGTATAAATCCAATATTTTAACTAAAATAATGCAGTAACAAAGATCCCTTGAATCTGGAAATTATAAATTCTGTATGAGTTAATATGTAAATAGAATTTTTACAGAATTTGGAGATTATGGCTGTAAGGAATCTGAGGCTAAGGAGGATGAAGGGATTTGCCTCAGGCTGCCAGCTACTGAAGATTAGTTAGTAAGTCCAGAGACTTTCACAGACTCTTTTCCTCGAGCTTCTTAAAACTCTGACTTTCTACAATTGGCCAGGGGCATATTGACTTCATATATATATATGTATATATATAATATGTGTATGAGACAGTGATTTATATAAAAATATGTGTGTCTATGTGTAAACAAGGAGATATGAAAAACAGAAAGAAAGAAGATTGTGGTATAGTCTCAAAATTGCTAATAAACCCAATTATTTTCACCTTTTGGGCACGAAATGAAATTTGCATGATTTTTCATGCAACAACATGGCTACTGGCTGAGCAACTCCAAATATTGCAGACCCTAGGGAAATGGCTGGAGAAAAATCTTTCTCCCTCTATACATGAGAGGTAATTAAAATTATATGTTCCCTTCAAAGCAAAAGGCAGAGAACTGGACCAATGTTTTGTATAAGCAGCCATTCTGATCATTTTGGCTTCTGTTAAATCCCAAGAACTTGTGGTCCTGATGGTGTTTTTCTGGTTATAAAGCATAAGCAAACTCACATTTTTATTTCATCTGACAAAATAAAAAGTAGCTTAGTGACAGTAATAACTGGGAGGCAGATCAGAGTGTTTGACCTAACTGCACATGGCATTTTATATTTTGGCTACAGACAGCTTGTCTTTTGAGACTTCCATCAGTACATAAAAGGAGAATTTAGTAGTTAATGCTCTAATAAGTATGCAACTTCCGGAAAGGAGAACTGCTTTGAGGTTATAAATCTCTAAGCATCATCACTTGAAACTTGATCATTTTGCTTAGAGGAGTTCAGTCTCTTAGTCCACCATTAGAGAAGTGTATATGTGTATATATGTTTATGTGTTTATATGTATACTGTATATTTATACTGAATTAACTTTTAACACATTTTCACATAATTTAAATTTTTCCATATTGTACATGCAATCATGATGATATCATCAAGCTACAAAATGAATCTCTTCCATGGAGTGGTGGTTTCTGTGCACATATTTTGATAGGAAGAATAAATGAAGACTTTGGATTCAATGTCTGCTTTGCCATTTGCTTACTCCATAAACTTAGATACCCCCCTGCCCACCTTAAATTGAGAATCATAATAGGGATTATTTTAGTGATTTTATGAAGTAATGTACATGAAACATTCTCCCCAGAACCTGAACAAGAGAATGTCCTTAATGAATGTTAAATTCCCTTTCTGATAACAATTTACCATAAATGTATGCTTTAATGAATCAGAACATGAAAGTATAATCTTTAAATAATTTACATGGAAGAGTTATACTGGTTGATATTATTAAGGTGCAAGAATTTTAGGGTTAGGGTTAGTGTTAGCCATCTTTGTACTTAACGATATACAGCACAATGTCTGGCATAGTAGGTGTTAAAATTGATATTTTAATGAAATGAAATGGCAGAATGATCAATATGACCTACAGATAATGTATGCTTGGGTAGCGTGAAGATGGAGCCCCAGACCCTGCTTTCTCTCATCCATTCCTCTGACAGTTTGATCATTACTGCATCAGGACACCCAGAATTCTGCTTTAATTTCACTTCTAAGTCATTCTTCTAATCACCTAAGTCACTCAATGCTAATCACATGAGAGATGGCCCGAGGACAGCCCGTACTTCTGCAGTAACCCATGTGCCCATTCCCATTTTTCTTTCTCCATAGCACTTTTTTTCATGTGACATGCTAATATTCTACCTTTTGTTATGTCTGCCTTGCCCCGTGAGGGCAGAGATGGCTATCTGCTTTCTCACTGTATTTTCAGCACTTAGCATTTCCTCACTTGCTGAGGACTCATAACTATTTGTTGACTGTTTCAAAGAACTTCTGCTTTTCATGAGGAAATGCAGTTTTACATTCTAACTCTTCCCTATTCTTTTGGTTATATACACAAATGCCCAGAATGAAGTTAGTCATCAGCAGTTAAGAGGACTAATATTTTATTGTATTTTCTAGATTTTTAAAGATTTTCTGAGTATTGAAAATAATTGAATCCTCCCCTTCTTTATTAAAAGAAACATCTTTGGGGACTAAAGGTACACCATAGGGAATATAATCAATGGTATTTTAAGTGTTCTATAATGAGAGATGGTAGCTACATTTATGAACCAAGAATAATATATAAAGTTGTTGAATCACTATGTTGTACACCTAAAACTAATGTAATTTTGTTGTCAACTATACTTCAATAAAAAAGGAAAAAAGAGAAAAAAGAACCTCTATAATTGTACTTTCTAGATAAACTCATTTAATTCATAGCTTTATTCACTGGCTTGATGGAGAGTATGCTAAAAATAGGACTATGATTTCTTTGGATTCCTTGAAATACATGACAAAGAAGAGTACTCCTAAATTACAAATATTTTTATCTTACCTCAGGGAAGGGAAAACTCATCAGTGTTTATGAATTGGAGAAATTCCTCTGGGGGAAGAAAAAACCTTCCTGATGCTGTATCATGTCTAATCAGAACTATTTTTCTTCATGTCAGAGATTAAAGCAGGTTTTACTTTACATTTTTAATAGGACTGTAACGTGTTGTAATTTTTTAATTCTTTAAACAGGCCAAGTAATCTGTCTTTTCTTTGCAGTCATTTATCTTAAAAAAGAATAGTATTCCTTACTTCATACCTGTTGGAATGGTTATCATCAAAGAGAGAAGAAATAACAAGTATTGGTGAAATGTGGAGAAAATGGAACCGTTGCACACTATTGGTAGGAATGAAATTGGTGCAGAAAACAGAGTTTAGAGTTTCCTCAAAAAATTAAAAAATTAAAAATAGAGTTACCTTATGATCTCCTAATTCCACTTTTGGGTATTTAACCAAAGACAATGAAAACACTAACTCAAAAAGATACACGTGCCCCTATGTTCACTGTAGCATTATTTACAATAGCCAAGATATAAAAGCAATGTAAATGTTTATGATGAAGGAACATATTCAAAACATATTCAAAAATGCAGTATATATACATTGGGATATTCAGACATAAAAAAGAATGAAATATTTGATTTTTTGGATTTGAAACCAAAAGCAAAGGCAATAAAAATAATGATAGATAAGTGAGACTACATCTAACAAAAAAGCTTCTGCACACCAAAGGAAACTATCAACAAAATGAATGGGCAACCTGCAGAATGGGAGAAAATCTTTGCTAATCACATTTGCTAATTTATTAACGGACTAATAGCCAAAATATATAAAGAACTCATACAATTCAATAGCAAGAAAATAATAACAATAATTCAAAAATGGGCAGAAGAACTCACCAGACATTTTCCCAAAGTAGACATATAAATGACCAATAGGTCCATGAAAAAATGCTCAACATCACTAAGCCTCAGGGAAATACAAATCAAAACCACAAAGAAATATCATGTCGTACCTGCTAGAATAGCAGTCATCAAAAATACAAACAGTAACAAATGTTGAAGATGTGGAGAAAAAAAAACTCATGTGCATTGTTGGTGAGGGTGTAAACTGGTTTAGCCACTAGGGAAAACAGTATGGAGGTTCCTCAAAAAATTAAAAAATATAACCACATTATGATCTGGCAACCCCACTTCTAGGTCTCTATCCAAAGGAAACAAAACCTCTAACTTGAAAAGATACCTTCACTTCCATGTTCATTGCAGCATTATTTACCATAGCCAAGACACAAAAATAGCCCAAGTTGGCTAATGAATAGATAAAGAAAATGTGATATATAGGATTTCATTAAAAAAGAATGAAATCTTGTCATTTGCAGCAACATGGATGAAACTTGAGGGTATTATGTTAAGTAAGTCAGAAACAAATATTAAGATCTCACTTATATGTGGAATCTAAAAAAAATCGTGAACTCTTAGAAACGTAACAGATTGGTGGTTGCCAGAGGTGAGGTGGGGGAGAAAGAATTGGGTGTAGGTCCAAAGGTACAATCTTCCAGGTATAAGATAAATAAGCTCTGGGGATATAATGTATAGAATGATAACTACTGTTTACTCATTTTAAATACAAAACTGTGGAGTCCAAAGCACACTTTTAGCCCTTTTGTCTTTGGCACAATCTCATGACTTAACCATTTAATTATATAAAATATAATTTTATTTACTATCTTAAGTTCTCCAAATACTATATTCCTTCAGGCACTTCTCAATATAGGAAATAGAAGTGAGTGATGTCTCTAGCCAATTTTCATGGCTTAATCGCTTTCTAAATATTCATTATACATCTTTTCAGCTTTTATGTCTCCAGGACAGGTCCCTAATTTTTGGAGCTTCTCAATTGATATTTTACATTGGCCATCATTTTTTTTAAGATTATATTATATTATATTTATTATATTATATTATATTATATTATATTATATTATATTATATTATATGATTATATTTATTTATTTGACAGAGAGAGAAATCACAAGTAGGCAGAGAGGCAGGCAGAGAGAAAGAAACAGGCTCCCCGCTGAGCAGAATGAGGGTCTTGATCCCAGGACCCTGAGATCATGACCTGAGCCTGAAGGCAGAGGCTTTAACCTACTGAGCCACCCAGGTGCCCCATACATTGGCCATCATTGTATCTAAACTCTCTGTATTGGAAAAATTGGCTTCGTCTTCTAAAAAATAGTTTAGGTTAACTTAGAAACATAGCTATTTTTCTGTGAGCATATTATTTCACTTACAAACCCTGCTATTAATAATTTTCTAAACAGAAAATTTCCCCTTTCTAATCCTATTTATATTTTTAAGCCCATTCTTCTACAGTGAAGCATCTACTCCAATACAACAGCAACTTTTGAATTAAACGTCTTTTGTGTGAAACCATATTGTAGGGTTTGTAAAAGCTGTCAGGTTACCTTTAGATTTCATTCAGGTCCTGCCAAATAAGTGCCACTTATGGGAGTAAGCATGCATACACATTGAAAACCACATAAAGATTTATCCTTTAAGTTTCAAAAGTGTATTTTTAAGCAAACATCATGGATCTTGAGTTTTCTTTATTAATAAAAATTAATCACAGATAGAATTTATTTTCATGATAATTCAAGTGAGCAAACTTTCAAAGAACTTGATGCTTAATCCTCATCTATTGAGCAACTTCTCATGAGGCCATATGATTGGTAACAGAATTGATCACATCATATGAAAAAGTTGCCTGTGCAGTATTTCGCATTAAGAAACTATCAAAGTACCTGGCACTCTTACCTCCACCAGCTAAAATTTAACTTTTTTCTTTTTTCTTTTTTTTTAATTAAGAAGAATCAGAAGAAGGAGACCTTGAAGGATGACCCTAGGAGAAGCTAGACAATTACTTGGGGGTACCTAAAGAGTAACAGTCTTTGAGGAAACTACTGTACATGTTTTACGTGCTCTAAGGCTTAACATTGTCATGGAATTTATAAGACAAAAATAAATTTAATGCCTACCTAATAGATTCAACATTACACTGAACCTAAACCACTGTGAGTGATAGCAAATTTCTTTGAAAACCCTCATTTTCTGTCACCTTTAAGGATTAAAAGTAGTTTTAATTATTATGTTATTCCTATAGTTAATCATGTTTATTTAGTTTTCCTTTACATAAAAACCAGAGAGCAACTGCTTCCTCTATTATATTAACTTTTTAGGGAAATACCATTGTTTTTCTATGATTTTTTACTTTATTTTACTATATTGCTGTATTACATTATGCACTATATCATGAGGACTCGAAGGGTTTTTAGAAAGGAAAAATGTTGACCTATTGATTCTCCCATTTTAATAATGTAAATGAAATCCAGATAAACTGTAATCTTTTCTTAATATACTATCTTTTGCAGGGTTTCATTAGTATTTAGAGGGATTTACAGAAAGATGAAAAAATGATTATTTCTTCCAAGTTTAAGAATGTAAATAATTTTCAAATGCCTATTAAGAAACTCTAAAACATTTAGCCAATTTTGGGAAATAAAAGATTTTTCTTTAGATTAACATACACAAATTGAATTGATATATATGAACATATGAGCACTTTTGAAAACTGTTTCACTTTATTTCTGCATGCTTTATGTGTCATGCAGATACTCACATGCCTATCTTTTAAGTGTTCTGAGCAATAATGAATTTAGAGCAGCAACTGGCTTACATAAAGCAATGTAAAGCAATGTAAAGCAATGTTGAGCTAGCAATATATATTGTTATGTTTATTACTTTAAGTTAAAACAAAATTTTAAAATAGTTAAATACGCTTTCTTTAAGCTAGACATCCCCAAATAACTTCTGGAATTCTATATGCTTTTAATATGAGAATTTAAACTGAGGAGTTTTAATTGCTTATTAAGTATCGTACATATCTACTACCATCTTTTCAACACAATTGAGGATAATTCATGCCATTAATGAAATGCAGCAGGCCAACATTTAGATCCACTGATTTTCTTTACCAGAGATCCAATATATTGATTTGCCCTATTCAGTGAACATTAAATACTTACTGAACAATTAAATTTATACTTTATTATGAGGTAATGGTAGCTACCTACAAACACATCTTAGCTTTGCATTAGCTTTCTAATGGATGAATTACATATGCTAATATACAATTCTTTTAAGGGCTCAGTCATATGAAGTTATAACTGAGTTGAAACTTTCCAGTATTTATAGGCCACCTTCTCTATCAAATTAATTAAACTTTAATACACACTAGATTTTCCAATTTGCTCTTCAGATTTTAAAACTTTATTATGAGATTGACAAATTTGATGTCTAACTAAATTTTAGTTAACTGGGATTTCAATACTCTTATGCAAAGCTTTAAATTATTGTTACTTAATACATTACCTATTTAGCCCCACTGATCAGATAGACAAAGTTTTGCATCATATGGATTCAGGAGATACATAGGCAAACCTCAGAGATATTGGGGAGTTCATTTCTAGACCACTGCAATAAAGCAAATACTGCAATGAGTCAAAAGAATTTTTTTATTATTCAGTGCATATGAAAGTTATATTTACACTACTGTGTAGTCTATTAAACATGAAATAGCATTATGTCTAAACAACAACAATGTATATACCTTATTTAAGAAATACTTCATTTCTAAAAACTGCTAACCATCATCTGAGCTTTCAGAAAATCATAATCTTTTTGCTGGTGGAGGGTCCTGCCTTGATGTTAATGGCAGCTGACTGATCAGGGTAGCAGTTGCTGAAAGTTGATTACATATTTTAACCCCAATTCAGCTCCCAGCAATTATATTACTAGGGTTTAAATAGTAAAATCTGAGTTTCAAGGTCCCTGTTTTATAATACAATCCCACAAATTACTTTTAGAAAACTGGATATACCAAATATTGTGTACCAGATATATCCATTGCTTATTTGAGACTTCAAATTACTAATAATGTCTTAATTAAGACTTTCAGAGCAGGCTACAAATTCCATGACTATTGGAAAATAAAGTACTATTCCCCCGAAGGGTCAAAATCACGCAAAATAAATAATTACCAGTGAAATAATCAATTATTACCTCACTTATTTTAGGATTAATGTAGATGTGTCTACATAGATGGAAAATAAATTTAAATTTCTTATCTATCATTATATAATAACTAGTTGGTGATGCTTATTTTGTTGTTAACCAGCTCTTCCAATTTCTAGAAAAACATATTATTCCTGGGTGAGAAAATCAATAATATCCATATTGTTAATAATTTTGCTACATTTCAGTGACAGGTATTACAATTGATAAAGTACTGTTTTTACCGTTCAGTCATTTTAGTTTGTCTGCCAGCTTATATTATAGCTGCTATTTTGCTTCAGAGTTTATAAATCATTAACACTTTGGGAAGTGGATGTATATGAAACATTGCAAACCATTTGCCTGATGTAGAGGGTTCAGAGATGTTTCTAAAGTACCCTTTATGTTTTGACTACTGTTATATGTTGACCTTGTCTCCACTTGGGTCCTGGAAAATAGATGTTCTTAAAGATTTTTTCTTTTCTAAGAATCAGTGGGCACAGTTACACACATAATGTTAAGGTTAAATATCTATATGATCAGAGTTAATAAGGATTGGTTAAAGCACATAGCTATATTAAGTTTTAAGATGTAGAGAGAAAGAAGCAGCATGCACATCTCTCTCTTAATAGTAGTCTCCATTTTAAGATGCAGTTTCAAGCATGTATGATGGAATGTGATTACATGAATACTGTGAAGGCCATTCAACAACAACCGGTTGGTGCTTATGAAGGAGAATTTGTTTGGCCTTATGATCACCATTTTGTCAACAACTACGCAAACAAATATTTGGACATGTTTTCCTCACAGCACATTATCTCTTCCAAATATCCTCCAATTTACACTTGTAAAGGACAGCTAGACTGTCCTTTCTCACAAATAATAATGGCCTCACCACTAAAATGAAAATGAAAAGCAGGCAAAAGCTTAGTTTCATTAATGCTGAGACATAAATGTTAATTACAGAGGATATTGAAATATAAATGAACTCCCTTTGCTGTCTCCAATCCCTTTTGAACTTCTCAGGGGTTTAAATATAGTGCTTGCTTGGCAGATAGTCATGTCTGGAAAATAAAGAGGAGGAAAATACTAGACCAAAACAATATCTCAAAACTTGGTAACCAATTTTAATTTTCATCAACCAAAAAGAAGACTATCTTTTTTTAGGAAAACGTTAGTTGAAGAGATGCAAATTCAATTCAAAGTTTCTGTTTCTGGAAGATACAAAATTTTATCATCATGAAAAATATTGATAGTTGAATAGTTGAAATGGAAAACGTTCATGACTATTCTTTCTAGTTAGAGAAGCAATGGATTAGTATCAAGTTAGCCAGATAGACATGCATATATGTACGCCTTTAAAAATAATGTCTGAAGTTTTTATGTAGGAAGGATATAGTTAAAAAAATGGATTGGAGACATGAACAAACTGAACAGCTACACATAAAAGAACAAAACCAGACTGCTTTCTTACACCAAACATAAAAATAAACTCAAAATGGATTAAGGACCAACATGTGAGACCTGAAACCATATAATCCTAGGAGAAACATAGTAATTTCTCTGACATTGGCTGTAGCAACATCTTTCTAGATATGTCTCCTAAAGCAAGGGAAACCAAAGTAAAAATAAACTACTGGGACTACATCAAAATAAAAAGTGAAGGAAAGCATTAACCAAACAAAAAGGCAATCTATTGAATGGGAGAACCTGAGCACAGTGAAGGAAGCCATTAACAAAACAAAAAGGCAACTACCAAAAGGAGAACATATTTGTAAATTGTATATCCAACAAGAGCTTAATACCCAAAATATATGAAGAATTTATATAACTCAGCACCACAAACAAATAATCCAATTAAAAATGAGCAGAGGAATTGAATAGACATTTTTTCCAAGAAGATATACAGATGGCCAACAGTCACACAAAGAGATGTCCAACATCACTCATCATTAGGGAAATACAAATCAAAATCACATGAGATATCATCTTACACCTGTCAGGATGGCTAAAATTAAAAAATCTAAGAAATAACAAGTTTTGGGGAGGATATGAAAAAAAGGAACCAGTGTACACTGTTGATGGAAATGCAAACTGTACAGTTAATGTGGAAAATGGTATGGAGGTTCCTCAAAAAATTAAAAATGGAAATACTATACGATCCAACAGTTCTACTTCTGGGTATTTACCTAAAGAAAACAAAAACACTAATTTGGAAAGACATATATACCCTTATGTTTATTGTCACACTATTTCATATAGCCAAGATAGGAAAGCAACCTTAATGTCTATCAATAGACAAATGCATAAAGAAGAGGTGTGTGTGTGTGTATACCTGCATACATACACACACACATATATATATACATATATATGTGTATAAATATGGAATATTGCACAACCATAAAAAGGATGAGATCATGCCATTTGTGATAACATGGATAGACCTAGAGGCTATTATGCCAAGTGTGATAAGTCAGACTAAGAAAGACAAATATTGTATGATTTCACTCATATGTGGAATCTAATAAATCAAGCAAGCAAATAAACAAAAAGCAGATTTAGAACTACAGAGAACAGACTCATGGTTTTAAAGGGGAGGGCAGAGAGGGACTGGCAAAATAGGTGAAAGGGATCAGGAGATACAAGCTTCCAGTTATGGATTAAGTCATGGGAATCAAAGGCACAGCGTAGTTGGTAAGTAAATAAATAAATAAATTGGATGTTTAATTCAATTATCTTATTACAAAAGAACTTAAAAAATGCATTTGTGCAAATGGATGAAAAGGAAAATATGTCAAGTAATTTTGACCACCTTCTAATGTTTGATAAACCACATTATGTTAAAAATTATGTACATTTTGACAGTGTATTTACATTAATTCGAATGTTATCTCCAACAAAGATCCAAATGCTTATAACTTTAAGGACTATAAACAAATATTCTTTCACATAAAAGAGTTTTCTCCTAAAATTATAAATAGCAGCCCCACATTATGCTGTTTACAATTCTTCATTATACTCAAGGTATAGTTCAACTCTGCGCATGACTTTCAAGGACTGAGGAGGTGTTACTCATCGCTAACTTCCTCTCCTGCCCTTTCCCTAGTTGTACATACTCCAAACATGCCCTCTTTCCACCCCTCATTCCCCACACTCAAGCCTCTCCCTTGGAGTCTTTAGCTCTTTCTTTTGCCTAGAGCATCTGACACAGATCTCCCAGTGGTTGGCATCTTGTCATTTTGGGCTCAGGTCAAATGAAATTTCCTTGACTATTCAATCCAAACTGGCTACGTCTCTCCACAGTCATTCTCTAGCCTTTGTTATTTTCTTCTCCTACTCCATATACTTGATTTCACCATGTTTGTTCACCGACGTACCTATTAACGTCTGTCTTCTCCTCCTGAATCTAAGTTCTATGAGAGTTATGTGCTGGCCAGCTGGCTCGCCAGTCGAGCTCTAGTAACAGAAGGGTGTCTGGCAAAATGGACACATTAAGATTTGTTGAACAAAGGAATAGTAAATAAACATCTTTTCGGTATCTTTTTCCCACCAAAACATGTATTCTGCCAGAAAACTATGGAAATATAGCTATCCTTATCCACAGCCTCTCCATCCTCACTAGTGGATCTGTTAGCAACTTTCAATGACCATTAATTTAACTTGTTCTGTCACATTTGTGTTTGTCTTACTGAACTACAATTGTAATTAATAAGATAATGATATTTTTAATTTATATAGGAGTCTATTCACATGGTTTTCTTAATTTGTGTTTCTAAAGGTAAGTTAGATCTAAAAAACCTAGAAGCTAAATTCAATTATACAAAATTAATGACTTCCTTCAAAAGGTCTTTATACTGGGAAAATACTCTGTTTTACCTATAAAATAATCTAGATATAAAATTGTCTTGGAGTTTCATTAAAAAGCATTGATAAAAATATAAAACATATTGAACTAAGAAGATTAGAGAAAAAGTTTTCACATAGTGTTTCAAGATCCAGCTTCAAAAAAATCCAATCATATTAAGTTTGCAGATTAAACAGAGAACAGAACATTTTTAAAAGCTACATTAAGTTTCAAAGAGAAAAATCTTTTTGGATAAGAAGAAAGCAAAAAAGAAAAATCTTTTTAGGGGAAAAGCATTAATATTTCCTAAGAACGTTTTAAAAATTTTACTTGGGGTAGACAGTATCTATCTCTACCCACACGTATAGATGGCACATCTTTTACTACATAATACATTAATGTATTTTTAATATATAAAATACATTTTTAAGTATAAAGAAAAATTATCTGGAGACTACCACATAGAATTTGAAATAAAAACATTTTTTCCCAGAGCTTATAGCTTTTCATCATTAGCTTACTTCCTCCAATGGACAACCTGCATTAGATTGTCATATTCATTCAATTATTGTGTTGCACTAGTAACTCGTATGAGGCAATGTTCTAGCTCTAAGAATATACTGGAAACCAAGGTAAAGTCCTACACAAGAGATAATCATGAGAAAACAACCAATAACCTCAAATATTGTTAAATTCAAACTCGTCATCTCACATTTTGTTTGCACATGGTGATAGTAACATTTTCTAGTATGAGTCTAGTATAAGCAATAGTATCACAGCAGAATTTGCCAACTCAAAGCCATCAATAATGAAGTAAATGCATCTCATGCTAAGTACTGGGCATAGAGTAGGCACTCACTAAATATGTATTAAAGAGATGAGTCCAAGTAGGGATGAATGAAACACTTCACTATCAACAGTCCCATCATTTGGTACATTACAGGGTCTGCAATTAAGTGCTGGAAAACATGCTCTTTTATAAATGTTCAGTTCTAGCTGGTAATTCACCAGTATCCATTTTGAAAAGATACACGTAAAGAAATTGCATTTTTTTTTAATGTTAAAGACATAACTTCAATGCATGTGAAACTGTCGTTACAGGTTTTCTTCCCCCATTGTAAACTGTGCTTGAATTGGCCTGCAGAATCAAAAATATCTGTGCTCCTGTTCTCCAAAACCCAGAGTGAAGTGGCAAGCCAGCTGGCAGGGACTCCTGGCCGGCCGCCATTCTCATCTGTGCTTGCAAGGCAGTCCTAGGGGAAAAGACAATCATGAATTCTGTTTAACGAGGGCCATAGAATGGCATTTGTTTCTTGATGGACTGTGGGTTTATTACTAAGACAAACCAGATGAAAGCCATTCAAATCCCACTTTCTGTGACTATAGGAAGATCAGAGGACTGAGGAAGTTTTGAGAATAGAGATTATGCTGTTTGTTATTCTTTGACACAATGATAAAACAATCAAACTGAAAATAAATGTTCCTGCACCAACTGGCTGTTTGGACTGATATTTTTCCCCCTGTACTGTCTTAGTATCATATACGGTTGTCCTACATATGAGAAAATAACAAACAGTAACAGTAATGATAATTAGCACTTATTGTTACCTCTTTCCAGGCATTGTTTCAAGAACAATGGCATTTATTAAGTCATGTATTGGCATTAATTAAGTCATTTAAATCCTCCAGACAAGTCTGTGAGATAGTAGCATTCTGACTCTAATTTTACAGGTAAGAAATTTGAGATAGCAAGGTTAAGTAATTTGCTCAAGGTTGTAGAGTTTTTAAGTGTAGTGTTAGTGTAAGATTCTTATTCCAGACAACACATTTTCAAACATATAGACCAAACAAAAGATAAAATCTACATCACAATAAACCAAAATCACTAACATTCAAGCACTCATGAATGCTTTAAGAAATTTTTGGTTAAATTAAAGAGCTAGGATGTTGGTTAAAGAAAAAAAAAGAAATTTTCGGTGAGTAAGGTTAGAATTTGGGTTAATAGGACAGTTTGATCCGAGATGTTTCACCCCTTAAAGAGCTGAAGACAAGGACGGATGCCTCTGCACAGCACCAGAATGGGCCTTTATATTTGGTTCCTTTCCTAACTCAAGACTTTTAGCTCTGCCCAGAGTGTTGTGGGGACTAACTCCACAAAATAAAACCAGTGAGAACACCCGAGACTCAGCACTGTATTCCCAATAAACACAAAATTCCAAAGCTACTAAGAAGGGAAACCTCCCCTCTACCAAAAATTTTAATTTGCAGTACACACTTATCGGTAGGTTAATTGTGATCTTTGTGCGATGACAGATGTAAAGCCCTAGCATAAGTCCCCCTGTGCCACTTAATAAACTACATAGATCCTTATTAGCTGTGTGGAGCAGATCAGTTTATGGCATCTAATGTGAGCCAGTGTCAAAGCATTATCTGTCCACTGCTTTTAAAGGATTGGGATAGCCTGAGGCATATGCCTCTACACAGGGGTCTTGGACTGTCATTTTCAAGCTTACTAGGCTTCATTTGTGCAGTGATGAAGATCCACATCCAAGTTTTACAGAGTATCCAAGACCTGGTCTAATAAAAAAACAAAAAACAAAAACACTTTGGGGCACCTGGGTGACTCAGTGGGTTAAAGCCTCTGCCTTCGGCTCAGGTCATGATCTCAGGGTCCTGGGATCGAGCCCCACATCAGGCTCTCTGCTCACCAGGGAGTCTGCCTCCCCCTCTCTCTCTGCCTGCCTCTCTGCCTACTTGTGATCTCTCCCTCTCTGCCAAATAAATAAAATCTTTAAAAAAAAAAATCCAAAAAACCACTTTAACTCCTGGTCATCAAACATTTAATCCTACCCAAAGTGCTCTAAGGAGCATTTATTAAGTTATATTTCCATGTTGATACCCCTGAACTATGAGAAAGTAAAGTAGCTGTTCTCTTAAGCTCAGAAGTCATTAATAGCCTGATACTTGGCATTTGATAAAAATAAATTAGACTTAATATTTTTTTTCGAATGATATTTCAAAGAAAGTACAAAAACTACTCCACAGCACATTTTAGTTTAATCAAATGTGTTACATATTTAAATGCACTCTCTACTACTTCTGTAGTCGGTATGTAAAAAAAAAAATAGGAAAAGTTTAAAGTAAAATTTTAAACATGCTGTCTTTGACTACTGACGCTGTCTATAAAGCTTGGGTCAAAGGATTTAGGCACACTATCGTGAGATTCTGAGATTCAAAGAAGGTAAATTCTCTAATTACAGGTTTCCATTAATTGAAATTCATTTTCCTGCAAAAAATGATTTTTTATATGTTGAAATTTAAAATTCCTATTATCCTTTGTAAAAGACACAGAATTACCATTTTCTTTTGAATTTATCAAGGAGCAACAAAGCTAGGGGTGCCTGGGTGGCTCAGTGGGTTAAAGCCTCTACCTTCGGCTCAGGTCATGATCTCGAGGTCCTGGGATCAAGCCCTGCATCAGGCTCTCTGCTCAGCAGGGAGCCTGCTTCCCCCTCTCTCTCTGCCTGCCTCTCTGCCTATTTGTGATCTCTCTCTGTCAAATAAATAAATCTTTAAAAAAAAAAAAAAGGAGCAACAAAGCTAATTCAAAGATATCTTCTTTTCCCATGTTTAGTATCTTAATATTTTATATTGTTTCAAACAAAACTAATTAAATAGTTTTGGAATCTACGTTATAAACAATTGATAGGAATATTACTGTATCCCAAATATTGCCAAGTCTCCATTTACATGTAGTTTGGGGACATTTCTCCCTTGGGGAGGGTTGTTGCTGTCCATTTTACTTTATTTTTTATTTTTTTTAAAGATTTATTTATTTGAGAGAGAGAGAGAACAAGCAGGAGGTAGAGCAGAAGGAGAGACAGAATCCTGAAGGAGACTCCCCACTGAGCACAGAGACCTGAGCTGAAATCAGGAGTTGGCGGATTAACCAACTGAGCCACTGAGGCATGCCACTGTTCATTTTAAATTAAGCTCACCTTGTGTATGTTTCAGAGTAGGTTCTCTTTATATTCAGAACAATTTGCAAATAAAATTTTTGGTGGTTTTAGATAAATTTCTCTTTTCCAAGAGCTATATACTTATTACATTGACTGCATTTTCTTGATTGTTCAACAGAAAAGGATAGCTAAAATTTTCTTCTTTGTAATTTACCTAAGGAATTTTCCTCAATATTTGTATTTTCTTATCTCTTTTCAAGTACATTTTCCAATGCATTTTCTTTGTAATTTGTGTGAAGACACTACTCATTCACTATTTTGCACAACTGCAGAAATAGCCAGTTCTTTATTCAGATGGGGCAAGTAGCAGTTTTAGGAGAAAAAATAAATGAAATTCTAACTTTATACTGAACAATTAAGAATAGAATATTAAAGAGAAGGACGCCTGGGTGGCTCAGTGAGTTAAAGCCTCTGCCTTCGGCTCAGGTCATGATATCAAGGTCCTGGGATCGAGCCCGCATCTGGCTCTCTGCCTGCCTCTACTTGTGATCTCTCTGTCAAATGAACAAATAAAATCTTTTTAAAAAAAGAATATTACAGAGATTTTGTTATATGCAGAGTTGGATATTAGTAACACACTCTTTCATTCATTTAGTCATATAGCAAAGTCACAGATTATATGCAGAAACTCATTTAGCTGCTTTAAGAATCACCTATCTTTAAAGTTGGTATAATCATTCCCATTGTACACTTCAGGAAAAGGTTCCAGGATAAAGTAACTGTCCATTGCATGGCAGCTAAATACCTGAGCTTGTCTCCTGTTCTTGGGTTTTTTTGTTCGTTTTCTTTCTCCTACACCCCCGACTGCATTTTTCATTAAGTCCTCAGTATAGTGGGAAGCCTGATATCTCTAGATTGGAATCCCAACTAATCAAAGAAACTATAAGCTACAATTTAGCTCATAAGTTCAAGTATGGAATTAACTTAGAGCATTTGACACAGTTACTTTTACTCTTGCACTTTTTATTGTCCTAGAGAGACTAGAATTAGTTCGTATTATTAAAATACTTTGCACATATCACAATCATTTGTTACTGTGTCCTAGGTCTTCAAATATATGTTCCTATTAAAATATATTGGATTTAACAAAAACCGTGTTTTTATGCTTTAAAGTCAAAAGCAGAAGCTTTAATTCACTGAGCCACCCAGGTGCCTCTTATAGAATAACTTTAAATATACTTTTAAAATATCAATCACAGAGAAATGAAAACGTTTCTATGATAACTTGTTTTATTTTTCAAATGAAAATACCATAGTTCCAGCACCAAATGTGTTTTTTTTTTTTAGAGTTTGTTTAGGATGTGGGAAACACAGAAATGCCAACTCTTTAATAATTGCTAAAACAAATATTATTTTACATTAATCACAGGATAAATATTATACCAAAGAATTTTTGATTGCCTTATTTACTGTGTTGATTATTTAATCCTATAATCCTAAATATCATAAATTAGTTTTATGGGGATAATACCTTGTTTCTTCTCATGTTGTATTTCAAATAGATTTTGCCTTGAAATCAATTACCTTATGAATAATCTATTTCAATATGCAATTATTTATTTTTAAGGTATTTTAGAGGATGCTATGGAAATTTAAAGGAGGGAACATCATAAATTCTGACTTAAATAGTCATAACATTAAGAACTAATTCTTAATGTTTTAAGAAGTAAAACATTAAGGTTTAATTTAATTAAGGGTTTTTGCTATTGTGCAAGCTTTGCAATAAGCACCATCTCATTTACTCCTGACCACATGTCTATGAAACAAATATTACTATTGGGGCGCCTGGGTGGCCCAGTCAGTTAAGTGGCTGCCTTTGGCTCAGGTCATGGTCCCAGGGTCCTGGGATCGAGCCCCACATCAGGCTCCCTGCTCTGCAGAGAGCCTGCTTCTCCCTCTCCCTCTGCCTGCCGCTATACCTACTTGTGCTCTCTATCGCTCTGTCAAATAAATAATCTTAAAAATAAAACAAAACAAGTATTGTTATTTTGATCCTCACAAAATGAGTAAGAGAGTGACTTGTGTGGTCACACAGCCATGAAGTCATGAGGTTGGCAGTGAGTCTTCATCACTAGATGATGCTAGTGGCAAAAACCAAGAAATACCATATACCATAGATTAAGACTAAGATTGACACTAAAAAGAGAGATGATTAAAGTGCTATTCACAAATCAGAACCCTGCATCTAAGAAGTATTTGTAAGAGAGAAGCGAGTTCTGGGCAGAGAGAAAGCAGAGAGGAGCAGTTCCTGGTGTGAATGTCCTGACACTTGTATCTTTCTGAGGGACCATCAGAAAACAATAAAAGCAATATGGACACAAAGTTAGGTGGAAAGAACACAGTTATCCCACTAATTATGGTTAAAATACCTTATTTTTTCCAGACTTCACCAAAAAAATATATCTACTCCTAGCTTCCCTAGTCTCCCATGACCTTAGAAGGGTCTTGTGTGCATGAGGGGCCCTGAGAATTGACGTCTCAAGGGGAAACACAGACGGTACTTTATTAGGTTTTGTATTATTGGTTATGCCAGGAACATATGTCTAAACAGTATGCATTAAAACTCATTTCTAATTTATTAACTTAATGTACCACAGGTTTTGTTTGTTCATTCATTTCAGTTCTCTATATAATAGGACATAACTCCAGTCTGTAACCTACTGTTAGGCTTAGATTCTAGTTTCATTTAAAAGAAGTTTGTTTTTACTAACACGTCATCAACTACTGGCCTCATTTTAGCAGAAATAATAGTATATTAAATTTTATTCAGATAGAAAGCTTAGTATGTTTGACTTAACTTTTCTATGAAATCCTCTTACAGCTTGTATTTTATAAGTGCCTAAGTTTTCAGGCTTTTTTGAGTATTCAATGATGTTGGTATTTATACTTTCCTTCACTTTAACACAGATGGAAAGAAATGCATATGCTTAGATAAGCTGTCTTTGGAAATTATGCTTAGTACTGAAATAAAATCTTGCACATTTTAAAAAAGTTTAATTTATAAATGTGTACATTATTATATTCAGAAATAGTACTACTGGTCTAGATGCTCAATAACTTTACTGTCAATGTTTATGTATTCTGATAAGTCAGCCAACAGAAAGTGCCCTCCCCCAAATAAGGCAAAATTATTAGATTTGAAAAGGTCATTTTCATTCACAATCAATTACTCTTGCTTTTGATGTTATAATTGCCAGCAAATCTGGAATTGTGTTTGCATGTATGCTCATGCTCAGGGCCTTCATATTCATAGCAATAATGGCAGTCATCCATTTGTCTGCAGAAACTTTCTACATCTTGATAAACACCTGCTGGCAAAGGCCATCAGCAGATCAATGTAGCTGGGCAATTTAGTTACTAGTAAACACAAATCATAATGAGAACTTCATAATACTTACACATGCTAGTTTTTATTTTTAGAATTTGACTTATGTTTGTCTCTATTTTCTCTATCAAAAGCAATCCTTCTCTAACTAGAATTCATATTTAGTTATCTCAAAAATATTGTGGAATTCTCAAAAATAACTCTTCCTCCTTAACGTAATTAAAGTGTGTGTGCAGGGGAGTAGGGAAAAGGGATGTAAACCAGTTATTTGGGGTTCAATGCTGGTGATTTTTTTTTTGATTGCTAAACTCTTTCCCTATTTTTATACTGAATAGCTTAAAAAATTATTTTACATTTTTAATAGCAGTTACTGATCCCCTGGTTGTGTGACTAAGCTAATTTCTGAGGACTTTTATTTGTAGATTTCAAAATATATTATAATTTCACAAATGACAAAATTATTATTTCTAAAATTAATGATAGGCACTAGGTGTAGGCTGTTTTTATGTTATAAACACCAAACGATGGTGTTTTCCATTTTAGCAACTCTAAGAAGTTAAGCAATCCATCTGATTTTTATCAAACCATGTGAAGTACCGTTCCATTTAAACCATTTAGCATAGTTTAAACTCGGTGAGGATTCACCAACCCCAAAGCTCAGGTAGACCATAGAAGGTATGGAAAGAAACCAGACAGGCCTGGACCCTAGATTCATAAGCACTAAAACAAAAATAACACACATTGAGAGGAAAAGAATGGATAATTGCTAATATATACAATTACTATATAGTTATTAATTTATCCATAGTTTCCTTAGATTTATTATCTCAAATATTTGTCATATATAATAGAATTTATTTGAATAATTCTCAACGCTTAAGTTTAACAGCACTGGTTTTGTGGATCTAGGAAGACACGCATGAGATGAGATGAACTACATTTTGAGGTCTGTTTATTTTGGTACCCACTACTTCTAAAGACGGGAAAGACTGCTTAATGGGTATCAGTAAGCCATTGATTCGCGACCTGCCTCTTGAACACAATTAAAATTGTCACAGGTTTCTAGGGACATTTCTGACCAAGCTTGCTTTCATCCTCATGTTCTGAGTACCTTTAAGTTTTCCTTAAAAAACTGCTAAAAAAGTCTTCTTCCATATATAAATACCACCCGACTGTCATTTCATAGTAGATACTTAAAAATTCAGTAACATCTAGTATTTCTGTTATCCATCTTGACATATTTGTTTCAGATATATTTCCCTTTGATCAAACAGGTATTAGAAACTATTCAGTCTTTAAATTTATTTTATAAAATGCAATCTTAGAAGGCAGCTCTAGTAAATAGAAAGCTGGGTATGGAGCCAAAGTGTTGAGTTTTATGCCCAGCCCAGCCATTTACTAGCTTTCTATTCTTGACCAAGTCTATTTCCTTATCTGCAAAATGAAGAGAATGATACAGAATCGTAATCGTAATTATTGTACCTACATAACTATAATTACGTAATTATACGTAACTATCGTAATCATAATTACAACGTAATTGTGTTGTTACGATTAGTAAATAAAAAAAAAAGCGTGTGCGAATGCTCTGTACACTATTAAGTAGCAATGTGTATTAGTACTGGTTATGTGTCATTTGCCTCCTAATACATATCTTGCCAATGTTTCAACAGAAAACTACATATCGAGTCCATTTTGTGCTTAATGATGTGATGGATAAAAACAAACCAAAGCAAACAAACGAAAAACCAAGTAGAGACTTGAACTCTGCCAACAAGAAGAGTATATAGCTCAGATAGGAAGAAAAGTAAGTTATGTAAACATGAAAAGTCAGTAGGATTCATCCTAAAAAATTAAATAATTTATTTAATTATTTAAATTTAAATAATTTAATTTTTTAGAATTATTTAATTTTAAGATTTATTTCTAAATAAATCTATAAAGAAAAGACAGTGTAAAATAGGGTACTACCTACATTTCCAAAATCTATTAGTACTCATGTTAGTGACATGATTACTTTTGCATAGTTTTTATTTAGGAACACTCCAGCTGAGGTTTTTCAGCTAAGCCTTGAAGGTAGGGCAATATTTGCATCAATGGAAAGAAAGGAGACGGACTCTGGATAGGGCATGGGAGGTCCTGGAAATGCAAGGAGAGTAGGGAGTGAAGATAAACAGTATGATGTAAGGAAAAGATCAAGAAAGATGTCTGGGGAAAGGGAGTCAGTTTTGGAAGGAGTGATTTGGAGAATGAAAGATTGATTGCAACTGACAGAAACTGTAAAGCTCTGAAGAAAAGCCAAAGAAAAGGAAGTTAATGTGAGAAGGAAGAAAAGAGTTGTCAAGAGTCTGGTTTAAGGGGCACCTGGGTGGGGCTCAGTTGTTGAGCGGCTGCCTTAGGCTCAGGTCATGATCCTGGGATCGAGCCCCACATGGCATCAGGCGCTCTGCTCAGTGGGAAGCCTGCTTCTCCCTCTCCCACTCCCCCCGCCCACCCTCCCGTTTGTGTTTCCTCTCTCACTTTGTCTCTGTGTCAAATAAATAAATATTTTTTTAAAGAGCCCAGTTTAAGAAATATTAATTTTGATTACTACCCCTATGACATTCAAGTGGAGATATCTACTCTCTTAATCCATATCAAATCTGAGCATTGCCTTGCACTTACGACTGGATAAAATACAAGTCCAGAAACAAAGTGGATTGGATATATTTAAGAAGAGTGAAACACAAACCTTCACTCTAGGTCAGTACAATGTGCTAATAGAAAACTGTACTTAGTGTTTTTGTGAAATGGACCCCAGTGTGTTTCTTTTTTTTCTTTTTTTTTTCCCCAGTGTGTTTCTTAATGATATATTATGCTGACTATTGTTATTAAGAATTATTTTACAAAAAAACTCTTGATTATTTAAGGTTTCAAACCTAAACATTTTTAAACCTAAAGAAGATTAGCTAAAAGATAATCTGCCATGCATCATTTTACTGTTCAACATTTTAAACCATGGGAATTACTAATATCTCATGTATTCAGTTACTTTTTTTAAAAAGATTTGTTTATTTGAGAGAGAGTGCGTGCACACGTGGGGAGAGGGGCAGAGGAAGAGGTGGGGGACAGAACACTCCCTGCTGAGTGTGGAGCCTGGCAGGGCTCCATCTCATGATCTTGAGATTATGACCTGAGCTGAAACCAAGTGTCTGTTGCTTAATCAACTGAGCCACCTAGGTGCCCCTCAATAACTTTTTTTTTTTATCATTCAATATTATTCAAGACATAGCCTCTTCATTATCTTCCCACCACTATAATCAGTAAGGCCTTATTCATGCTCTTTCCCTCACAGGATGGAAGTCCTATGAAACTTTACTACATAACTTAGTTCTAAACCAAATTATATCCTAGTTCCTCCAACCAATTTATCACTAAGTCATTTTTCTGTTCCTACGTATTGTATTGTTTACCGCTTCACTCTTATTTTTATATTGCATTTACTATGTCAATTTCACTTACATTGCAAGCTCCTCAAACAGAAAAATGTCTTATCTATTTTTGACTTTTCAGTGAGTAAATCATAATCCCTTTAAGGTTTTCATCCTTTGACAGTCTGATGGAACCTAAGAGCTCAATTCCCTAAAAAACTGCTTTTTGCAGAGAATTCTGAATATTCCGAAACCCTTGAGGCAACACAGATGCCAGGATAAGATATCCCAAATTAGTATTGAACAAATATCCCTGGATAAAGAATTCAATACATGCTTGTCCATGGATTAGCTATAGGTACTCAAATTATTTTTGATCTGTTTAAGAAAATTAACTAGACTAGGAACCCTGAGAGAAATGGGGCAGAAATTTGGTAATAGTCCAGGGACAGGAACAAGTAGGGGGAGTAGGGGATTTAGGAGAAAGGAAAAGCTTTGGCCTTAGGTATTAACCTAGCTATAGCTGCCTTTCTCTAGTAAAAATTTGTTACTAAGTACACATTTCTTATAGAAAAACAGGTAGTAAACCTGTGTATGTGGGAAATCTTGGAATATAAGACGCCTCAAAGAACCTTGTGCTCTAAAGTAAAAATAGAAGTGACAGTGAGCAGGAGGAAGGAGGATATGCTGGGATGCAAATCACACCCTTGGTTTCCTGATGAAGCATGACTCAGAAGCTACTAAAGATATTAACCAATCACTAGGCAGAAGTAGACTGAACCATATAGAGTTCAGAAGGTAGCCAGAAGAAGTTCTCTCTGAAGCATTTCAGAAAGAGAACTCTAACAAGATTAGTAAGAATAATCATCATTATAGATAAAATTATCATTCACTGAACATTTGTGTCAAGCATCATATTAACCACTTTGCATGCATTATTTCTCAGTAGGTTGAATATATTTTATTATCACAGCAGCTTGAATATGTTTCATTAAAGCTTAAAAATGAAAATGGGTCTATCCATCTAACTAGGGCATTATACACAATGATATTAAGAAAATGGAAGTAAAATGGGAAATTAGTTGAATTATAAGCAATTTACTTAAGCTTATATTACATTGTTGTGTAGTCTTCTATATAAAAGAGCAATAATCTTCCCAAATCACACACACAAAATTTAAAGTATTTTTTAAAAATGATTTAAAGGGGCACCCCAGTGGCTCAGTCAGTTAAAGTGAATGTCTGCCTTTGGCTCTAGTCATGATCTCAGGGTCCTGGGATGGAACCCCACAGAAGTTTGCTTCTCCCTCTGCCTCTCTCCCCTCCCCTGACTTGTGTGTATGCACGCACTCTCTCTCTTGCTCACACTGTTTCAAATAAATAAATAAAATCTTTTTTAAAAAGTATTTTTATGCCTCAGGTTCTACCAATTTATATTATTTATTACTAGTACTGTTACTAATTTACATCTCATGTAATAAGTTTGATTACTAACTATAATCTCAACATAATTTAGTTTAACTGCTCTAATAATAGTTTTGGAATACAAAACTTGAGAATTTCTCTTTAGAAATAAAACTTAGTTTTAAATATTTCCATCTAGAAAAGGTAAGCTTTTTTTCTGTAACCCAAAAATAAAACATTTGAGAAACATAGTTGGTCTTCTCAAACAAGGAATAATAATCTATTTCTCCTAATAAAAGGATGTGTATTATCATCATAGGAGGAATGACATACCTCATTCAATAAATAAGCATTCAATATCAGCTATGTATAAGACTTTGTTTGGGATGTAAAGACAATTTAGACATTCTCTCTATTTTCAAGGAGCTCATGTTGTAAAAAATGTATACCAACAACCAACAACCATATTATAAGGTAGAAAGCTTAAGTATCACAGGAGATTATTATCTTGATTTTACCAACTGGCCTTCTATCTTCCTGACTTGTGAGGCTCCCAGATCCAATGACTAAATAGCATTTACAGATCATTAAACCTAATGATTTAACCTTAAGTTCCTCCTATCTATTTATACAGCATGTCTTTCATTTATCCATTCTTTTTTGCTTTACCAACAAATAATGCACTGTCTTATACTTTCACTGAAAGTAGTTTTTTGGTCTTCCTTAGCTCTTTAACTATATTATCCTCTCCTTGAAAAAACAAAGCTTCTGGGGGCACCTGGGTGGCTCAGCCTCTGCCTTCGGCTCAGGTCATGATCTCAGGGTCTTGGGATTGAGCCCCACATTGGGTTCTCTGCTCAGTGGGGAGCCTGTTTCCCCCTCTCTCTGCCTGCCTCTCTGCCTACTTGTGATCTCTTTCTCTCTGCCAAATAAATAAATAAAATCTTAAAAAAAAAACCAACAAAGCTTCTGGAAAAAAAATCTGGAATATGTAGCTGAGTGCTCAAGTAAGAGAAAAATACTTACTGACTGGGTACCTAAAACATCAGGAGTACATATTGACTGGTATATAGATCATCACAGTTGTAAGCATTATAAACATCTTTTAATTGGTAATTTGTTGATATGCATTTAACTATAAGCAACATTTAGGTGATGGCTAAATTTAGAGAATAACATCAAATGTCTGACAATTTTCAAAATCAGCCTTTGGCAGAGTATCATTTAAATGTTGACACTGATGTATTTTTGTTTAAAATGAAATTAAATGTAAAATGCTGAAAAGCAAAAGCATTTTGTCTAAAAACAATTTTCTTGAAAATCAATGCCAATCCAGGTATTTTATGGAGGATGGCTTTTAGAACCAATTGCACTCACTTTATATTCATGAACCCTTAATGTTTCCCTTCCTCTGACTGAGAGTACATTAGTAAGTCTTTCAAGCATAGGAAAATTTTTTTTCCTGCTACTTTCCCAGATATCTTAAAGTCAACCTAACTTTTATTTACTTGCCCCAAGACAATGAATTAGATGGCACAGTGACTGGGAAATGCATGTATAAAATGGTAAAAAAAAAAAAATAAAATCAGTGTTATAATATAAGCTCTAGCTTGCATGATGCAAATTAAACTCATTTTTTATTTTTATTTCTTTATTTTTTAAAGACTTATTTATTTATTATTTTAGTAGGGGGGAAGGGGGAGAGGGAAAATTAGAAGACAGATGGTGGGAGGGGGTGGAAGGAGAGGGAGAGAGAAAACCTCGAGCAGAAACCCCGCTGAGCACAGAGCCTGATTCAGGGCTGGATCCCATGACCTGAGATCATAACCTGAGCCAAAACCAAGAATTAAACACTTAACCAACTGAGCCATCCAGGCACCCCTAAACCTTTTTTAAATAAACATTCCACAGTAACATATTTCTGAACTTTCTACTGCTCTATTATTGTATTAGAGGCCATAAAATCTAGGAACCACATAGAGAGAAGGTATAGGGAAATTTGTTTCAAACATAAACCTACAAAGGGCAAATCTTCTTTTTCCACTCTTGTCCCACTCAGTCAATCTAGCAAAAAACATTTTATGCAAAATGATCCTAAAATAAAACAAAACAAAAAACAAAACTCAGTTGAAACATTTTACCCGTCTCTTAAAAATATTCCAATAGCTTCCCATCTCATTCAGAATAAAAGCCAAATTCAACCCAGTCTCCTGCACCATCTGGTCACATGTTACCTCACTGAAATAAACTTTTACTTTCTCCATTACTTTAACCAGAGCACAATGGGCTCTGCTTTCCTCAAATTACCATACACCTTTTAGCAAAGTTCAATTTCTCACTTCCTTCAGATCTTTGTTCAAATGTTCACCTACCACCCTATTCTGATAAATGCATTGATGATAAAAATTCTCAACAAAATAGGTTTAGAGGGCACATACTTCAACATAGTATAAAAGCCATATATGAAGAGCCTGTAGCTGTTTCAATGAAAAACAGAGCTTTTCCTCCAAGAGCAAGAACAAGATAAGAATGTCAATTCTCACCACTTTTATTCAACATAATACTGGATGCTCTAGCCATAGCAATCAGATTAAAAAAAAAAAAAAAAAAGAAAAGGTAGCCAAACTGGTAAGGAAGAATTAAAATTTTCACTATTTGCAGATGACATGATATTTTATGTAGAACCCCTAAAGACTCCACCAAAAAAACACTAGAACTGATAAATGGATTCATTAAAATTGCAGGATACAAAATTAATTTACAGAAATCTGTTGTATTTCTATACACTAATGATGACTTAGCAGAAAGAAAAATTAAGAAAACAATGCAATTTACAATTGTACCTCCCAAAATAAAATACCTAGGAATAAATTTAACCAAGGAGGTAAAAGACCTATACTCTGAAAACACTGATGAGAGAAATTGAAGATGATACAAATGGAAAGAGATTTCATACTCATGGATTGAAAGAACCAATATTGTTAAAATGTCCATATGACCCAAAGGAATCCATAGATTTAATGCAGTCCCTATCAAATACTATAACTAGAAGAAACAATACTAACATTTATATGAAACCACAGAAAGCCCCAAATAGCTAAAGCGGTCTTGAGAAAGAACAAAGCTAGAGGTATCACAATCCAAGATTTCAAGACATACTATAAAGCTGTAGTAATCAAAACCATATGACACTAGCACAAAAATAGAGACATAGATGAATGGAACAGAATAGACACCCCAGAAATAAACCTACACTTACATGGTCAATCTGTGACATAGGCAGTAAGAACATACAATGGGGGAAGGAGAGTCTTGTCAACAAATGGTGTTGGACAAACTGGATAGCTATGTGTAGAAGAATGAAACTGAACTGTCTTACACCATACACAAAAGTAAACTCAAAATGGATTAAAGACCTAAATGTGAGATGTGAGACTACAATATTCCTAGAAGAAAACATAGGCAGTAATGTCTCTGATACCGGCCATAGGAACATTTTTCTAGATACATCTCCTCAGGTAGAGGAAACAAAAGCAAAAATAAAATTAGGACTATGAGAATAAAAAACCTTTGCACAGCAAAGGAAACTGTCAGCAAGTTGGCAAGGTAACCTAATGGGAGAAGATATTTGCAAATGATATATCCAATAAAGGATTACTATCTTAAATATATATAAAAAACTTATACAACACCCAAAAAAAAAAAACCCCCAAATAATCTGATTAAAAACGGACAGAAGACCTGAATAGAAATTTTTCCAGAAAGGACATACAAATAGCCAACAGATGCATGAGAAGATGTTCAACATCACTCATCATCAGAGAAAAGCAATCAAAACCACAGTGAGATATTATCTTACACCTGTCAGGATGCTTATACTCAAAAAGTCAAAAAACAATAAGTGGTAGCAAAGATGTAGAGAAAAGAGAACCCCTTGTACTGTTGGTGGGAATGCAAATTGGTGTAACCATGGTGGGAAACAGTATGGAGTTTCCTCAAAAATTAAAAATAGAATTACTGGGGGCGCCTGGGTGGCTCAGTGGGTTAAAGCCTCTGCCTTCAGCTCAGGTCATGATCTCAGGGTCCTAGGATCGAGCCCCACATCCTGCTCTCTGCTCAGCAGGGAGCCTGTTTCCCTCTCTCTCTTTGCCTGCCTCTCTGCCTGCTTGTGATCTCTCTCTGTCAAATAAACAAATAAAAATCTTAAAAAAAAATAGAATTACTGTATCATCCAGTAATTCCACTACTGAGTGTTTACCCAAGGAAAATGAAAATACTAATTCAAAAAGATATATGCACCCCTATGTTTACTACAGCAGTATTTATAAAAAACAAGATATGGAAGCAAACCAAGTGTCCATCAATAGATGAATGGATAATGAAGATGTGGTGTGTACACACACACACACACACACAAAATGGGGTATTACTCAGCCATAAAAAAGAATGGTAGACAGTATGGAAGGACCTAGAGAGTATAATGCTAAGTAAAATAAGTGAGATAGAGAATACCCTAAGATTTCACTCATACGTGGAATTTAAGAAACAAAGCAAATGAATTAACCACAAAGAAAGACTAACAAATGACTCTTAAATACAGAGAAAAACTGGTAGTAACTAGAGGGGAGATAGGTGAGGGGGAAACTGAGTAAAATAAAGGAATTAAGACTATACTTATTGTGATAAGCACTAATAAATGTATAGAATTGTTGAGTTATTATATTGTATACCTGAAACTAATATAACACAGTATATTAATTACAATTCAGTTTTGAAAAGCTAATTGCATCACCAAATGACTTCACACATAATGAGTCATTAAAAATGATCTATTCTGAATAATTGTATGCTACTAAAGGTTAAGTAACATGTAAGAAAAGAATTGTAATTGAAATACATTTCAACTTTATATTGCAAAAAAAGATACTTCTTTTCAGTACAAAAAGAAATAATAAAATGCATTCTACCTTCATCCCCCAAAACTCTCTACTTCCTCTCCTTGTTTTGTTGTTTTTACTTCTTTGATGGCATTTAGCTACATAAAACCTACCACCACCAAATCCTTTTTCTTCCCTTCTTCCTACCTCCTTCCCGCCCTTTCTCTCTTTTTTCCTTTTTTTCCACTTGTTTTCTGCCTCCTATAAAAGATAAGGTCTTTGAGGGCTGCTAGGTTATTGATACTGATTATTTTTATATTAATACTCAGTTTTCTGAATTAATGAAAAAGAAATGATCTAGATCCTATTAACTATAAAGCCAAACACTCCTCGTTGAATTCCAACTGTAAAACTTGCCAGTGGTATGGCTGTAAATAGCATAATAACGTCATTTCTGTGACCTCAATTTTCTCATTTCTAAAATGAGCATAATTGGGGCACCTGGGTGGCTCAGTCGGTTAAGTGGCTGCTTTGGTCCTGGGATCAAGTCCTGCATCAGGCTCCCTATCCTCCTCCCCCTGCTTATGCCTGCTCTCACTTTCTCTCTCT
>CM053611.1:75773533-75810321 GCA_028646535.1 Procyon lotor
AACCCTCAGTTTGTTTCCTGAGATTAAGAGTCTCTTATGATTTGTCTCCCTCTCTGGTTTCAACTTGTTTCATTTTTCCCTCCCTTCCCCTATGACCCTCTGTCTTGTTTCTCAAGTTCCTCACATCAGTGAGATCATATGATAATTGTCTTTCTCTTATTGACTTATTTCGCTTAGCATAATACCCTCTAGTTCCATCCATGTCGTTGCAAATGGCCAGATTTTGTTTCTCTTGATGGCTGCACAGTATTCCATAGTGTATGTGTGTATATATATATATATATATATATATATATGCACATACACACACACCATATCTTCTTTATCCATTCATCTATTGATGGACATCTAGGCTCTTTCCATAGTTTGGCTATTGTGGACATTGCTGCTATAAACATTCGGTTGCACGTGCCCCTTCAGATCACATTTGTATCTTTAGGGTAAATACCCAGTAGTATGATTGCTGACTTGTAGGGTAGCTGTATTTTCAACTTTCTGAGGAACCTCCATACTGTTTTCCAGAGTGGCTTCACCTAGCTACTCATTTAATATTGCTTGACCTATGGTCATGCTTCATACCTTTTCCTCTCATCTATTAAACCAAATTGAAATGTGAATAAAATGCTTCTCAAGCTTGGATATTTGAAACCTTACTACTAATTATTTGCATCTTTGTCACAATTGATCACAAAATGCTATTGTGTTTAGTTTCCTAATTAAGAATTACTGGACTGTTTTATTTCTTCAAAAGCGGAATGTGCTTATTGCATATGGGATAAGCATAATGTTATTGCAGGAATAATGTACACAACATATCAGAGTCAGACCTCATTTCAGTGGTGCCTTAAATGTGAAGAAAATAGCTGTAATTCTGTATGGAAGTTATAATTGTTAGTGAAACAAGTAAAGAGTCCTGGGGCATGTCTAAAGAAATGAGCAGATTACATGCTTAAGTAATTATGAGTGATAAGGCTCCAGATTAGGTCATGCTCCACAAAAGCAGGGGAGGAAGAAGCATTGTGTCATTAGAATCACTTTTATTTTAATGCATTGCTCTTAAGAAAAAGCTTTGTTTCTGGAAACATTGCTATGTTTTCCTCCTGAACTCTGTGCATACTTTAAACTGGCCATTCTGTTATGTATACTTTGCTAATATTATTTGGCAAGTATTTCAGAGAACAGATTTCTTCTCAGGGTTAATCATTTGCAGTAAAAATTCTGGATCAAATTTGAGGCATTTCTTCCATTGGGAGAAATATATATATATATTTCCTTTTATGATCACATAAAAGTTACTACATTTCATAAAAAAATTTAAAACACATTTAATTTTACTGTGATTTTATAACTAAGCAATAGAAGAAACAAGGAAAAGTGTTTTCATAGAGATCTAATGAATGACAAAAATTACTATGAATCTTAAACATCTATGGGAAGTAAATACAGATGATAGATCAAGACCAAAAATATAATAACCATGTAGGTATCAGCAACATGACAGTCTCCCTATGATGTTTACTTTTAAATATACTTTCTACATTCTTGATATTTCTGGATATTTTCTGGTCCATATCTTAACAGTAGTGGAAACTTCAGGTTGTTAAATTAAATTACTAGCTGCACGTACTTAAAATGTTAGTTCTAGTACATTTTTAGTAAATGACATATCTCAATTTTGAAGGGAAAATTCAGCATACTATCCTGTAGCACAGACATATTAAAGTCTTTTTGTATATGAATAAACATTTTCTAACATATCTCATCTTCCAAATGAGGTATTTACTGCAGTCCTTCAGAACCGAACTCTTTTCCATGCCATGGCTATGGTTTCCAAGGCCCCTCATTTCCCTGCACCTCCAACTCTCCTAAAGATTTCTTTCTTTTCTAACCTCTCATGCTTCCTTTATATGTTCACCTCTGTCCTTGCCACTGGAGAGGAACTTCCAACTATCGTCACCATTTTTGGGGGGGGTTTAGCTGCATACTGCACCCCAAGATTTCCTTGCGATGCTTTTGGAAACCCAATCTTTATGTAAATTATTTCTATGAGAAATTGGGGCTCAATGTTCTAAGCAATCTAGCTATAAATTTTAAGACTACCGTGGATCACAATTTTTAATTTTTTTTTATTTCCCATCATTGTGATATGTCCCATTCTTTAAATGTGACCAAGGGCTCATACCTAAATTTTCTTCGTTCTTCGTCCTCTTGAAATACCTTTCCAAATATCTAGAGTAGGTTTCTAACTAGCTAATGTTTTTCCCCTTCTTTTTTGGTCTGAATTAAGTATTGAAGAGAAATTATTCTAATAACTTTCTTTTCCTTTTCCAGATGAAATTGTTATCATGGCAAAAAAAACCACTTATTAACTTTTCCACTTCCATTGCAATAAGGTTTTCAATAGAGACTAGGAAACTCATCAGGCCCCTATTAGGACAAAAGCTTGCTTTTCTCTCACCTGATTCTGTAATTATCATTAAGGAAAAAAGCACACATAGCCTCCAGCCAGGCATCCAGGTTGCTTCTGTCTGCATTTTTATTAATTTTTCCCAATGCTCCTCAGCATGCTTTTTCTAAAAAATATATAGATTCCTGGATACCATAATTTTCATTATTTCTCTCTATTTTTCCCTACTGGGACTTGAAAGTATGCATTTGAACTCAGAGTAAATAATACTAATTGACACAATTCTTTTTTTTTTTTTTTTAAGATTTTATTTATTTATTTTTAAGAGAAAAAGATCACAAGTAGGCAGAGAGGCAGGCAAAAAGAGGGGGGGAGCAGGCTCCCTGCTGAGCAGAGAGCCCAATGTGGGGCTTGATCCCTGGACCCTGAGATCATGGCCTGAGCTGAAGGCAGAGGCTTTAACCCACTGAGCCACCTAGGCACCCCTAAGTGACACAATTCTTTAAAAATCCGCTATTATAAGATGGGCAAAAGTACAGCTTTGAAAGATGTAATTTATAAACAGCGATAAAAGAGTTTTGGACATTTTCTTTTGACTGATCTCTTTAGTAACTAAGAGTCATTTGATACTCCTTTAAAGTGTAAATACTTGAATCATGCTCAACTAGAAATAATTTATATAAGGTGTATCATATAATGGCTTACCTTTGGGGATAATTCATTACCCTTGCATTTAATCATCTCTAAAAGATGGTACAATTAAAGAATATAGATGTTTTTATTTTTATTTCTATGCTTATTTTGCCCTTGGATCAATTAAATAATCCACCACTTAGCTTAAAAAAATAAAATCAAAGAAAAATAATGACCTTAGAAAAGTTTGTGACTTCATTAAAGGAAAAAAAAAGTGGAAAAAAGAAACATAAGAAAAAATTCAGAATTTGGGAAATAGAAATGATACAACGGATAGGGCATCTCAGGATATCTGAGAATCTCCTAAACCTATCATATTGTGCTAAAAAAAATACAGTGAATTTTAACACATTCTGAATCATGAATATAATCACATTGGGGTTACCTAACAGGGATTATCCTATTCTAGCTCATATGTCCATTTTGAGAACAAAGAATACAAAAGCTTGTGTTTAATTATTCTTGTGATTATCTGGAAATAGAGTGAATAGTTTTAATTCAGAATTTCCTGTATAAGAGGAGAATAAATTAGTAATAATGCTGATGCAGCTGAAGATCAGATAGTAATAGCAATAGCAAGGAACCCAATATAAAACCGAAGCTTAAATATGCTAGAAGCCTAGAGCATAAGGTAATATTAAGTCCCATATTTCAAGAAGAATAATAAAGTGAAATGTTATCAATTGGAATCTAACAAAAAATCTGGTGTTATTTTACCCTATTGTTACAATTGATGATTCTATGATGTGAACATTGTAGCTGGAATGTGACACTGCCTTCTATGCCCAACAGTGACCAGTTGGTACCATGTCTAACCTATACCTAATGCAGTTCTATTCTAAACATGATTTAAGTAAGCATTTGCTAGTCACAAGGTAGTTTTAAGGTGGAACTTAAGACTGTTAACTAAAAACAAAACAAAAAAATAGCATTGCAGAAGATTATATATATTTTGTCTTATGTCTGAAATAATAATAAAGGGAAACTGAATAAATACACAAGAAGTTACAAATAGCAATTATTTGGGTGAAGGTAGAATTTTTATTCGGTAATTGTACTTTAATAATTCTGTACTGTTTGATTATCAACTGGCAGTTATCACCTGATCATTTTTCAAAAGATAAACTACAGAAAAGTCAGCTGTAAAATAAAGTCACAGAATTTATAGTCAAAACATGACAACTGTCTAGCCACATGATGTCATAGATGTCATGTATTTCTTCTGAGCCTCAGTGTTCTTATCTGTAAAATATGATTGATAACAAAATCACTAAGCTAAAAGTTTGCAATGTATGAGAAAGTGCTTTTTAAGCTGCAAATAGCAAGTCACATCTGGTCGTTATATATGTACAATTTTTATATCGAAACATAATTAATATACGAAGTTTTTAGTTTCAGGTATACAACATACTGATTTAAGTATTCTGTATAGTACTCAGTGCTCATAAACATAAGTGTATTTTAATCCCCTTGTTCTCTGTAGTTGAGGTTTCTTTTTTTGTTTGTTTTTTCTTTTTTTGTTTTTCTTCATTTTCTTTCTTAAATTCTACATATATGTAAAATCATATGGTATTTGTCTTTCTCTTATTTTACTTAGCACAGTGCACTCTAGATTCATCCATGTGGTCACAAATGTAAGATCTCATGTTTTTTATGGCTGAATAATATTCCGTGTGTGTGTGTGTGTGTGTGTGTGTGTGTATAACATCTTTATCCATTTATCTACCAATGGACATTTGGGTTGCTTCCATAAATATACCAGTGCTTAGATCTTTTTGAATTAGTGTTTTTGTTTTCTTTGGGTAAATACCTGGTAGTAGAATTACTGATTAAATTGTATTTCTATTTTTAATTTTTTCAGTCACCTCCATATTCTGTATACTGTTATCTATAGTAGTTGTATCAATTTATATTCCTACAGTGTATAAGGGTGATTTTTTTTTTCTCTACAGCCTCACCTACACTTGTTATTTCGTGTCTTTTTGATTCTAGTCATTCTGACACATGTAAAGTGATATTTCATTGTGGTTTTGATTGCATTTTCTTAAGATTAGTGATGAGCATCTTTTCATGGTCTGTTGGCCTTGAGTAGGTCTTCTGCCCATTTTAATCAGATTATTTGCTTTTCTGATGTTTGATTGTATAAGTTCTTTATATTTCAGGTATTAGCCCCTTATTAGATATATCATTTGCAAATGACTTCTCCCATTAGGTAGGTTGCCTTTTCATTTTGTTGATGACTTCCTTTACTATGCAAAAGCTTCCTATTTTTGTTTTATTTCCTCTGAGGAGACTATGTAGAAAAATGTTGCTAAGGCTAATGACAAAAAAATTACTGCCTATGTTTTCTTCTAAGAATTCTATGGTTTTATGTCTCACATTTAGCTCCTTAATCCATTTTGAGTTTATTTTTGCGTATGGTGTAAGAAAACTATGTAGTTTCATGGTTTTGCACATAGCTATCCAGTTTTTCCAGCACCATTTATTGAGGAAATTATCTTTTCTTTCTTGTATATTCTTGCCTACTTTGTCATAAATTAATTGATCATATAGGCATGGGTTTATTTCTAGGCCCTCTATTCTGTCCTGTTGATCTACGTGTCTATTTTTGTTCTAGGACCATAGCATTTTTATTACTCCAGCTTTGTATTATATCTTGAAATCTGGGATTGTGTTTTACCTCTACCTTTATTCTTCTTTCTCAAGATGGCTTTGGCTTTGAGGTCTTTTGTGGTTCCATACAAATTTTAGGATTATTTGTTCTAGTTCTGTGAAAAATGATGCTGGTATTTTGATAGAGATTACATTGAATTTGTAGATTGCTTTGGGTAATACGGACATTTTAATGATGTTAATTTTTCCAATCCATGAGCATGGAATATCTTTCCATTTTTTGCATCATCTTTAATTTTTTCATCAATGTTGTATAATTTTACTTCGATTGTGTTTATTCCTAGGTTGTGTGTGTGTGTGTATTTGTAAATGGGATTGTTTTCTTAATTTTTCTTTCTGCTACTTCATTACTAGTATATAGAAATGAAATAGACTTCTGTATCTTAATTTTGTATCCTGCAAATTTACTGAATTTATTTATCAGTTCTGGTAATTTTTTGATGGAGTCTTGAGGATTTTCTATATACAGTATCCTATTGTCTGCAAATAGTAATAGGTTTACTTCTTTTTTACCAGTTTGGCTCCCTTTTATTCCTTTTTCTTACTGTTGTGGCTAGGATTCCAGTAATATGTTGAATATAAGTGGTAAGAGTGGACATCCTTTTCTTATCTTAGGGGAAATGCTCTCAGTTTTTTACCATTAAGTATGATATTAGCTATATATATATATGGCCTTTATTGTGTTGAAGTATATTCCCTCTAGACCTACTTTGTTAGGAGTTTTTATCATGAATGGATATTGTATTTTGTCAAAAGCCTTTTCTGCATCTATGGAGTGGATGATTTTTTTTTTTATCCTTTCTCTTGTTAATATGATGTATCACACTGATTGATTTGCAAATATTGAACCACCCTCATATCCCTGAAATAAATCCTACTGGATTATAGCGAATGAATCTTTTACTGTATTGTTGGATTCAGTTTGCTAATACTTGTGGATTTTTGCATCTATGTTCATCAGAGCTATTGGCATGCAGTTTTCTATTTTTCTTTGTAGTGTCTGTCTGGTTTTAGTATTAGGGTAATGCTGGCCTCATAGAATAAATTTGGAAGTTTCTTCTATTAAAAAGCATAGTTATTAATTCTTCTTTAAATGTTTGGCAGAATTCATTTGTAAAGCCTTCGGTCTGTTGTTTGTTGGGAGTTTTTTGATAACTAGTAATGAAATTGATTCAGTAATCAGTCTGTTCAAGTTTTCTATTTTTTTCTGACTCAGTTTTAGAAGGTTATATGTTTCAAATTTATCCATGTCTTGTAGGTTGTCCAATTTGTTGACATATAATTTTCCATAATATTCTTATAATCCTTTATATTTCTGTGGTATCAGGTGTTGTTTTCTCTCTTTTTTTCTTAGTAAGTCTCGCTAACATTTTATCTTTTCAAAGAACCAGTTCCTGGTTTCAATAATATATCCCTGTTTTGTTTGTTTTGATTCTTCTAGTTCTTTTAGGTATAAGATTAGGTTGTTTGAGATTTTTCTTGTTTCTTGAGGTATGCTTGTATTGCTATAAACTTCCCTCTAACAGTTTTTGCGGCATCTCTAAGATTTTGAAACATTGTGTTTTCATTTTCATTTGTCTCCATGTATTTTTAAATTTCCTCTCTGATATTTTAGTTGGTTCATTCATTGCGTAGCAGGAGGTTGGTTACCTTCCATGTATTTGTGTTCTTTTCAGATTTTTTACTTGTAATTGATTTCTAGTTTTATACCATTGTGGTCACAAAGGATGCTTGATAGGATTTTAATCTTCTTAAATTTATTGAGACTTGTTTTGTGACCTAATGTGATCTATCTGGAAAAATGTTCCATGTGTGCTTGAAAAGAATGTGTATTCTGTTTTGGGGTTCAATGCACTGCTAGGTCCATCAGCTCTAATATGCTGTTCAAAGCCACAGAGTTATGAATTCCATGTTGATTTTTTTTAGTCTGGATGATCTACACATTGACATAATGGGGTATTAAAATCCCTTACTATTACTGTGTTACTGTCAATTTCTCCCTTTATGTGCATTAATAATTGTTTTGTCAATTTAGGTATTCCTGTGTTGGGTACATAGATAGCTATAATTTTTACATAGTTATAATTTTAAACATTTATAATATTTATGTAAATATACTTTTGTTGGATTATTCCCCTTATTATGCAGTGCCCTTTTGGCTCTTGCTATTGTATTTGTTTCAAAGTCTGTTTCATTTGATATAAGTATTGCTAGTTATCCCATAGCCAGAGGTTGGACAGTGATCAAAGCTTAAACATAGTTAAATGATACCACCAAAATTTGATCTTTTGAACACAATTCATCTCTTCAAAGCCTCTACGATAAAGCCAGGGTATAAATTTTAGAGTGAGGCAGATTGAAACTCAGATCCCATTTCTATCACTTTCATAATCTTGTGCATATTAGTTATCTTCTTTGAGCTTCATTTTGCTCATGTGTTAAATGAGAGTAAAAATAATAACTATTTCATGAAGTTGCCCATAGAAAAAATAATGTGTTTTAATACTTGAGACTGAATAGATGCTCAGTAAATGGTCAAGAAATAAAGTATGCAGCAACCTTGCTTCTACCCCTTAAAAACTGAGAACTTCAATCCACATGTTTAGAATTAAGATTGATGACTTAGAAAAAAAAAAAAGATTGATGACGTAGAAATGAGTGAATAAGTATGTGGGTATGATACAGATTTATTAATTTTTCTCTTAGGAGTTATCCTAACAAGTTTCTTTTGAGAATTTTTAGAGACTTTCTGTAGCTTTCTTACTAGCTTTATTTGTTTTGTGACTCCTGCTGGCAACTACTTATTGTCAATAAAGATGGGCTGATTTGTTCGATGTAGCTTCTGTGGAAGAGAGAAGTCCTTTGGGTGCAAAGTGTGGTGGTTATGCAGAAGATTTCCCTAACCTAATGAGTTAAGAGAACTGAGCAGCCAGAAGTAGTGTTGGTAAAAAGAGAGTCTATTCTGTACCCATCATGCCCATCCTAGTACAAGAACCACTTGAGGACAATTCTCACAGATATTATCATATCTGAGTATGTACATACTGAGTTGAGTCTTTCGGTGTGTTTGGACTGCCACTTTCCCTCACTGCTTTCTTTTTATCCCTAGTGGTAGTTCGGTTTATGAAATCTACTCTTGTCTATGAAACCACAAAGCTAAATTTGTTACCTCCTTTAAATCTATGACATCCTTAAAATATACATATCTAAATGCAGATTTGGGTTTGGTTTCATCTTATATGTATTTTTTTTAAATTTCTTACCATAATGGCTTCTCTAATGAGAACGTTAAGTGTAGCTTGTACACTAGCCTGATAGTGGCAACTGTGAGAATATATGCTTGCTGCCTTTATGTGTTTTATACCCCAGTTTCCTCATACATATTAGGAGATAAGTCAGTATTTTTCACTTGTCTCACAGGATTCATTAAATGTCAATTATGTTTGTTTTAAAACATCTACAAACTATTTGTGTCTCCAAAATTATCTGATCTTGCAAAAACTGATTTTAAAAAGATCCCTGTGGTTATGAGATTTAGTTAAGCTGTCAGTTTAAAATAGTCTGCTTTCAATTTTATTTAAAAAGCAAAATCCACTTCCAAGTTTGTTATGTGAAATTTTAAAAATTTGTGTAAATAGTAATATCACAAAAACATCATAGAAGTCTCATTTTGTTCAGTTTTATAGCCATCATTTATGTTTTTTTTAACTACCCTTGTAATTTTATTTTCAACAGCCTTTTAGGGAACATTGAAGTTAGCTCTAGAAGAGTTCTCATATTAATTCTTACAAATAAAAATAAAAAATTATATAAAAGCATTCCACATTTTATTCACTTGGATAAGAGGCAGTTCATTCAATTCAGCTGAACTGGTTCTCATATCAAAACAAGTGTCCGGGGGCGCCTGGGTGGCTCAGTCGTTAAGCGTCTGCCTTCGGCTCAGGTTATGATCCCGGAGTACCAGGATCGAGCCCCGCATCAGGCTCCCTGCTCAGCGGGGAGCCTGCTTCTATAGCTACCATTCCCTCTGCTTGTGTTGCTTGTGTTCCCTCTCTCGCTTTGTTTCTGTCTGTCAAATAAATAAAATCTTAAAAAAAAGTGTCCATTTTACTTCATCACTTCAGTTATAGGCTAATAAATTGTTATAAGCCTTTTTTTAAGATTCTATTTATTTGAGAGAGTGCTCAGGGGCAGGACCAGAGGGAGAGGGACAAACAGACTCCACACTGAGCATGGAGCCTAATGCATAGCTCGGTCCCATAACCCTGAGAGCATGACCCAAGCCAAAATCAAGAGTCAGATGCTTAATCTATTGAACCACCCAGGTGCCCCAATTGTTGTCTCCTTCCGAAACACAAAAACTCAGAGAGTCTTACTCATTTAAAAAAAAAGTTTAAAGTTCTATTTACATAAATCAAATTTTTGTCATATTTTTGTCATATAATTTTTTGTCCAAATTATAAAGGTTATGAGACATCATTCTTAGTATCCTTGGAACTTATTTAATTTTAAGGAAATTTTGTCTCTAAGCAATCTAATATTTATAACTTTTCTTTGAAAGGTTATGCCTGTGGAAGAAATATCTAGGTCATAGCTAATACACTCATCTCTCTTATACCATCTTATATACTCTATGTATTGGCACGTACATGTTTAGATGGAACTGTGTGACTAATATTAGACCCAGCCAGTATACCAACTTCTATGAGCCTGGCTATTCTCAAAGAAATTGTTGACCGAGGTATAGGGCCACTAAGGTATCCTAACTTGAAGAAGGAAGGCTAAAGAGATCAAAACAAACAAACAAAAACAACCACGCTATAACTTGCTAAATAAAAATTACATCATGTCATGTATTATCCAAAGTAGCTCAAGAAAACCATTCTTGGGTCTTTTAAGTCCTTCAGTTAAATAAATAAATTAAATAAATAAATAAATAAATAAATAAATAAATAAATATCTTGTTTCTTGAGGTAACATTTCTTTCCAACCTAAACTACTTGTCAAGTTCAGCATTAGTATTTTTCTAATACAATCAAATCCATCCCATTTGAAAGAGTAATGGGAGTAGCTAAATGTCCTCAACATTGTGTGTTAGAACCCCTTGGAGACTATCCATTTTAGGAATAGTTTAATACTTTCTGAATACTTATCATAACCTTCTATACAGGTATTAACAAGAGATCTAGAAGGTACATTTTCTTTATACATTCTTTGGCTTTTTGAGAGAAAAAAGAGATAAAGTGGAATCACACATGATTTAGATATTTTTTAAAATGCTGGTTTGTGTATTTATTCTTCCTAGAAACGGGAAATACATTAGAAGAATTTGTGGATAATCTGTACATAAGAACTGTAGTTTATATGTCTTAGTGGTCATGGTCTCCCTAATGAAAGAACATTTTTCAAATCTCTTTGCTCAGTAAACATGTATTAAAATTTACCACTTACAAAACATTTTGTTGATCCTCAGAACAATCCTTTGGGGTGAGTAAAAACAGTATTATTATGTTTCTATTTGGTGGTATTACTAACTTGCCTTTCTGTCCCAGAGTCAGTACCAATCCATTCCACTTGGGAAACACCTAAGAGTCAGCTAAAGAATCACTAACTGGAGACATTAAAACCATTGTTATATCTCACATCTAGAATGGAGAAGGCCAGTCAACCAGTCAAAACAGATTAATTGTCTAGGTGCTATCAACGTAGATGGTGAAGTGAAAAATCTAAAGAGCTAAATATATAGATAAAAATAAATATGAGCTGTTTTTGGAAAAGAGCCAACCTTCTTCCTGATGAAGATAGTATACAACCCTCTCTTTAGAATCTAGTAAAAGCGCAGGGAGCAGCTGCAGGACCCTTAGATTCTCTGGACGTAAATAGTATCTGGAACTTAGAGATTATTATAGGTCACATGAAAATATTACATGTTGGTAAATGAAGGCTGAAAAGGCAAAGGACCATCCTCTGGCTAGTACTCCATAGAAATCATGCCTTGCCTAGTAAGTTTAGATTTGGTTGTGTCCATTTCCAGTGAAACAAGGGGAAGAGCTTTAAAGTGGTCAGAACTGAACCTCAAACAATTTAAAAATTTAAGTTCTAAGGATAGTGTACTCTGGGCCTGGATCATTTGGAATCTGTCTTTGAAGAGAAGGACAACCATGGGGAGAAATTAGACTTCTTGTGATGACATCAGAGACAGCTTATCCCTTGACGTGGCACAGGTTACATTTCCCAAGAAGGTTAGTCTTAAGTCTGCGGTAGATTCCCTGCTGATAAGATTTTGAGGGGTGAGTTTTGGGTCTCCTTGATTTTGAATCAAGGATAAATTGATTCATTTGAATCATTTATTGATAATTGATAAATTGAATCATTTATTAATAAATTTTTGAGCTCCTGCCATTAGGCAGTATGCAGCTACAACATAGATAGGGCTCAAGTTCTGCGCAAACTTACATTTTATTACTTTAGTAAAGATAGTATTATTCATGAGAAGGGAAGCTAAATAAAAACATAAAAGAACAGGAGTAGAACCCGCCCCGCCCGGCCCATAAGAGGGGGCAAATACACAAGAATGGAAGTTGAAGTGTGGGTTCAGGTTGGACAAATAAAAATGTGATTTATTTATTGTTCTTTATTTATGTTGAGAATTAAGGTGGTTTGGGAGGAAAAAAACCTCCCATTACTCCTAAAACTAGCTTGCTTTTATGTATTGGTTTCAATTAGTCACTTACCAATGAGAGCTTTTAGGGTGTTGTTTTTTGTTTGTTTGTTTAAGATTCTATTTATTTATTTGGCAGAGAATACAAGCAAGGGAAGCAGAGGGCTCCCTGCTGAGCAGTCTAGATCCCTGGGATCATGACCTGTGCTGAAGGCAGACACTTGACTGACTGAGCCATCCAAGCACACGGAGCTTTTAGTTTTTTATTTAAATTCAGTTTAGTTAACATACAGTATATTATTAGTTTCAGGGGTAGAATTTAGTGACTGATCAAATGCCTTCCTTATGCCCATCACCCACCCACCTCCCCTCCAGCAAAGAAAGCTTTTAGATAGCATTTAAGAGAATCTGTAAATCAAAACCAAAAGAGACAATCCTTAGTATACCAAATTGTTAGAGATAAGAATACACAGAAGAAATTTGCTCTGCAGTCATTATTTCGCTAGCTAGTTATATAGATAAAGGCCCATCTTGTATTTTGGTAGCTTCAGAAAATATTTCAAAGTATAAAGACTCAGATTTGCTTTGAATAAAATAAAGGTATAGTAAACAAGCAAGGCTTTGGATATAAGATAGGAAAAAATGTAAAGAAAATCAATTTCTGAACTTCAGTGTATTTAGAGTGGTAAAGTCAGGGGAAAATTTCAGTGTAGAAACGTGTTTGATTTGGAAATGTTTAGAGAACATCCCGTTCATGCTTCTTTGTCTGTGATGGTAGTTGAGCCAGCATTATCTTTAAGTTTGCTAGTAACTTGAACACTATGATTTTGAACTTAAACTTTAAGGAATCAAGTTCAAATGATGACTTGTATGCTCATTATTATATAATTGAAAATTAGACCTTGCCTTTTTAAGGTTTCTTAAATCATTACATATATGTGATATCTTTAAAACAGCTTTAAGTATAATTCTTATGAATTGGATTTGCAAAGATTCTATTCTCTTTAAATAGAATATTCATAGGTAGCATTAGGGGATATATGTTTAATTACTATTTTTCCTTATAAAGATGCCAAACTTTCATGTTCACTAAATAACCAAAAATTTAAATTCTTTATTTATTAGTAGCTGTGAACAATAATTTTCTCTGAATGTAACCTAGTGCTGCAACTTGGCATAAACAAGCAAGAAAGCCTTGATTCAAGGCTATTGCATTAGGAGAAGCTGGAACTCAATCTGAGCTCTATCCCAATGAAACAATGTGCAAGAGAGTTTTAAGAGGTCTGGTGGAGGGTTCTGTTTGCTAATTGGCTTTACCTACAGGAGAAGGAAACTTTCCCATATCCTCAAGACAGGAGATAGTTTTAGGACTTGGACCAGGACTGCTAAAGATTTGGGCACTATCTTCCTTGATAATTACATTTCAAAGGGATGGCTTGCAGGTTCTTGGGGAAGACAACTGTGAGCTGTAAAACTGGTAAAAAGCTTTTAGAAAGATTTACATCTCAAAGAAGCAGAGAAAGATTTTACAATGACAAGTTTTCTAAAATTCTCTGTGAAAAGACGGATCAAGGCCTTAGAGTTTAGTGAAGCTGAAGGAAGCCATCTTGAACAAAATATTATGTTACAATTTGTGCTTCTTTTCCAGTTTCTTTGCCTGTAGACCTGGGTATAACTTATTTGGATATGGAAAAGGGGAGAAAAAAAATAGTGATGATGCTTTTGGTACTTTTCTTTGCTCTCCGATACTCATTATTTCTTGAGAGGCTGACTTTGGGACCTTTAAGTGTTATAATTTGAGAAGAAATTAGATTTTATCTTAGTAATGAACAAAACTGAAATCATATCTTAAATTATTGAAGTTGCATAGAAAATAAATATCGAAATACAATTAGTAGTCATATTTTCAGTACTTTCATTGAACATAGCCATCATGCTGCATAAATAAAGAGAAGTGGTTATAATATAAAGACAAACAAATTAAGATAAGTCATGCCAAACAATTACTTAAATAGAATAGCCATGTTCATATACCAGCAGCTTCTTATTTTCAAACTGGAATTAAGGAGACAGCAATAATTATAAATTCTCTTATTCTTTCAGAATCTTTCAAACAGAAAACCTTACTTCAGAATGATTTTGTAGCGCTCCAATGCTGAAACATTGTTCAGAACAAAATAACTCATAAAAATGTTGTAAGAAGTGCTACCTAGATAATTCTCAGAAGTTAGAATGCTCCACTATCTATCTTTGAATGCCGTGTAAGATAATTAGGTATGGTTTTCCAGTTACTTGGGGAAGAGGAAATGTGACTGATACGCCTGAGTGCATAATTTTATGCTGTCTAATGTGATGCTGACCATACAAGGTAATGTGAGGGTCTGAGGTAGTTAACAGAAGTAAAGGTTTAGAACTGTGAGTCCTTGAATTGTACTTTACAGAATTATAGTAAAAGCTAAAAATCATCTTATTCTCGCTTTCTTTCTTTTCTTCTCCCATCCCTATACAGCTGAATTTTTAGGATCTTCCTCTATTCCTTTCTCCTTTGACACTGATCTTTGCTAGGAAAATAGAACCCTGAAAGAATATATCACTTCAAACAGCCATCAGGGAGTAAGCCCGCATTATGCCAGTACTCAATAAGCCAGGTCTGAAGATGCAACCTTTTCTCTGGGTTTAATAGGATATACCTAGTAGTGGAATAGAAACTGACAAATGTGGTCCAACTGATAAGGAAACCTCGTCATAAAGTATGAATTAGCAGCAGTTTGCAAGATTTACTTCTGAAGTATTTCATGACTATTATAGTACCTATTTTATCCTTTGACTTCTATGGACATATCACCAAAGATAATGACCCTCCAACTTTTTGCACAGGTGCAGAAAAGGGGATGGGGGTCCAAAATATGCACCCAGACACAGAGACTCACATAAGCATGCCAAGCATACTAGATTATAGAAAAGAATAACTCATCAATAAGGTAAATGTTATAAAACCCTCTGACTCATCATTCATGATTTACTCATCTTAAAATTACTTTTTGTTTTATAAGTTGACAGATTGGACCAGAGGCATCAATCTAAGCTACCCAGGAAGTGTAACTCTACAGTAACATTATGGGAACAGCGGCTGTCTTTGTGTAGCTCATACACAGGTTGCTTTTGTAGACCCTAATGATGACAAAACCAATTAGCAGACTAAAAATTGCCAGAAATCATGGATACCTTGCTTAAGACTCACTAAAAATGAAAAGTATGCTGCTACTGCCCTTCTTTATTTAAGAATTTGTAGAATAAGAGTGTTTTGTGTGTAAATGTCTGCTGCTTCAGGAGATCATCCCTCATGCAGTTGCCAAATGACAAGGAGTTGCCAAATGACCTTGGGAAGATCCTAAGGTCTATGGCACTGCTGAATTTCTGACCACAGACAAACTTTTAATCAGTATTTTTAAGTAACATAAACCTAGTTCATAAAATGATCTGTTGAATAGTTTAATGTAAAAAAGCATTTCAAAGGCAATTTCATTTAAATGTAAATGTGGACTATGAGTTATTAAAGAGAATGTGGCTTTCATATTCCTGTTTTTCTAGACTCCTGGGATCAAAGTCACCTTTTGAACTTGCAAAGAAAGCTTCTAGTTAGGATTTAAGTTCTTTATTTTCATTGTTAAAAGACAAATGCTACCTAAGGATTTATCTGTAGCATTAATATTTCTGTAAAGACAGGGGAACTGAATTAACAGGGGAAAGAGTAGGACTCTGGAACATTTAGGTCATGGCTTTGGAATCAGAGCTCTCAGCAGTTTCATGCTTTGGATAATTAAAATCGATACAAAATAATTACACAGTTAGAAGGATCTCCAGATCCTTAATCCAGTCCCTTGCCTCTAGGAGAAACTAGCTGTAGTCTAAACTAACTTCCACACAGCACTCAGGCTCTTGTGAGAGAAATGGGAATCTTAGATTTACTTTCTGCACTTAGAACATTGCAAATGTGGCTTGGTAACAAAGATCGTTTTCATAAATGTGATGTAAGTATCATCCAACAGTCTTCTACAGTCCCAAGATTAGCAATGGAAGGCCATGATAGCCAAAATGACACTCACTCTCTTAAAATTACTTTGACAGGGATTTTAGGATTTCTTACCACGTCCCATTTTTTGTGTCTGTTATGTCATATCTTAAAAAGTACAAATCAAGTGCAAATTCCTCCGTACAACTTTACTAATCTCAGTGTCCACTGGTTATCTTTTTTTGGTTCTTTAGTAAGTATTTAGATATAAGAGAAAGATAAAGATAACCAAATAAAGTCGCATTTGCCATCTCTCCACCTTAATGAGAAATCCTTGAATGCCAGTCCTTAGAGCCTACCACAATGCTCTCTACTTAGTCATTACCCAGCAAATGCTAGTCCATAATATTTTTTTTTTCTAAGTTAGGTTGAAACTAAATCTCCTTATCATCTGTCCTAGGAGGAGATGAGGTCAATCTTGAGAAGTGTTGAGTGTCTTGGCTGATTTCAATTCTCTATTCCAACATTATGTTTCTCTTTATTCTATTTTAAGGCTCCTTCTTTGTTTTATAGAGGCCAATTATCATAAGATCAAAGTAAAACAATATTTCCAAGTTCCATTAATGTTCCACTTTCTTCAAGTAAAATTAATGTGACAAAATTAGTGTACAACAAAAGATTTTGGATAGTCTTTTGGAGTTCAGTTTTATTTTTTAGATACACTTTTCCTAAAGAACAGAGCAGTGCTTCTTCAAGTTTTGTAAATCAGTAGAAGTCAAAATCCCTAAAGCACTGTGTCAAGTTAGATTAGTGGATTAGTCCAAGGATACCTGAAAGTTTTAGGGAAACTTAATATATTACATTAACTACATGCTTTGAGAAAAAAATAGAGAACTTTTAACTCATTGAACTCAGGCCACCTTATGGAACTGCATCCTCCTTAGACTCATAATATCTCCTTTAATCCTGCCATCTTTGTCTATGAATCAAAACGCAGTATTTCTATTAACTATTTTCAACTGATTATTATGTCTACAACTGCCTGCCTTCAAAATCTCTTTATTTTATGACCTATAGCCTATGTTTCTTTATGGAATGTCCCTTTTTTTTTTTTTTGAGATAATAGTTACTTCACTTACAAAGAAATAGAAGTAACCCAAGTGGAAGCTGTTCATTCCCTTACACCTGGAGTAGATTTGGGAGAGGGGAGGGCTGCAAGTGGGGATGACATTCTTAGTTGCCATTCAAAGATCATCACTATCCTCTCATGCAAAACCCTTCCTCTGCATACACCTCCCCAGCACAGTTGACTGATCACTGAGATTACTGGAATCCAGCCATCTCCCTTTGACCACAAATTCAACCACCCTGTTGTACAACTTCATTGTCTTAATAGAGGCCCCATCAATTTAATCTAAAAACTTTAACTAACTCCATCAACACATATCATCAAAGCCTATACCAAAGAAAATAATTTTCATTTGAGTCCTTTTATAATCTATTTAGCCTCATGCCCTTCAACCCTGGAATTACCAATTTAATCTTCCCCAAACACCACATTAATCCATGTAGTTGCCACCTGTTGAATTGTCTTATTCTGGTGTTCAAAGACCATCCCAATTGGTCCTTGACATTTGTCTCTACACATTCTTATTCCTGGTAGAAGATTATAATTAATACAATAGTTCTCCAAATATGCCTAACTTTCTAAACTCCAATATACTCTCATGGCCTCTATCCATTCTATCCTACCCCTCCCCTGAAAAAAACACATCTCTTTAGCACCCAAATTACCAAGTATTCTGTCCTTGCTATATGACAGTGTCCATATCCATCTCAGAATTTCTAAAGAATCGCACCCCACTATCTGAAAGCATTTACTTCATTTTGGGCTTAACTATATTTATCTAAAACTCTTTATTTAAAAAGTAGAATCAGCTTACTGTGTTAGTAAAATAGGGTATTAGTTCAATGTCTGCCTCTAATTAACTCTTTCTGACATCACTTTGTTCCTCTGAACTGCAGTTGTATAATATGTAATATATAGATGTCAGTTAAAACAGTGTCTTAAATTTTGCATGTATTCGGTGAAATCATCAGAAAATTGACCAAGGCTTTCTGTGTGTTTGTGTTTTTCTCTACATCATTCTCTGTATGGTAGCCTGAAAATAGTTGATAATCAATAAATTTTCATTGAATAAGAAAGAGATAGTAAATTTTTTTGTACAGAGTACAATAATTGTTAAGGAGTGAATTATCCACTTAAGGATATAGTTCACAGTCTACTATAGTTTCAGTCAACTATTAAAGCTAGTAAAGAAGCATGGCATGCCCGGTTTGGAAAAAGACTTTTAAGTTTAGTGACAAGGTATACAATGCTGCCGTGCCACTACTTTTTTGGAAAAGACTTTGCAAAACCTCCCAATTATACCTCATTGTTGTTGTTCTCCTGCCTTACTGGATAGCTCTCTAATAAAACTATGACTCTGTTGTTCACCATTAACAAAGCCTCATCACATGGTTTATTTAGTTTGAACTTTATAATGAATCATAAGTTATAACTTCTTGCTGGTATATTGGTTGCCTGGAGTTGTAAATTTTGCATAATTATAGATTTTTTCAAATGATGATATCTTATAAACATAGCAAAATAGATCTTTCAAAAGCTCATATCCTTCTGGATTTATGCCTTGATAAAACAACATTGGAAAAAATTAGTTTATTACAAAGATACTAGAATTTTAATCTCTGAAAGATGCTTAATTTTCAGAGTAGCCCAAATACAGCCTATGCTCAGAGACAGTTTTTAACAATAATCTCAACAAATGCCATCGTTCCCTCACCCCCACCTTCTATGTGTAGTACAGGAATGATTTTGTTAGCTATTAAAGAGATTAATTTCATTTGGCTTTGCCCTAGAGATAAAGAGTAAGCACAAGATAGGAATATTTTTAACAAATTAGTTACTACAAGCAACAGTTTTGATTTAAAAATGAAAATAAGCTACTAAGTCAGCCTCAGGACTTTGATTTGTGTGTCGTCAAGTCCGCTGACAAATACTAGACATTAGGCTTATCTTGGGAGTTCAGAATGCCTGTATAACAACAAAATTCCTGGAAAGACCTCTTTAAAGAATGGGTCAAAAGATAGGTTATTTTCTTTACTGCAATAAATAAAAGATTAGAGTGAAATGAGGTTAATTTGCATAAACTACAGAAAGGAAATAAAATTAATGAATTTAAAACAGAACTGTACCTTACTTACCGTTGGCTTACCTTATTTACCTCAGTATTTGATAATTCCTTTAAATGTAATTTTGGGGGATGCCTGGGTGGCTCATTTGGTTAAGCATCCAACTCCCCAGGGTCGTGGGATTGAGCCCTGGATTAGGCTTTTGTTCTCAGCTCGGGGTCAATTTGTCCCTCTCCTTCTCTCTCAAATAATTTGAACAACAATGTCATTTTGGAAAACCTGTTCTCTTTTGGCTAAAATTTTATTTTAATAAACACCTACATGCTGCCAGTATAACCCTCTCCCATAATACTTTCACATGATTAATATCAATATGCAAAAAGTATTTTATTCCTTTAGATTTGAGACCTGATTCAGCATTCAAGACTCTGTACTCAAAGTCCCAATAAAATTTTCAGAGCAGTTTTTCTTTTTATGCACCAAAGGTTGGAAACACGTGGATGAAAAATGACCAAGTCATCTAACCACCACAGTAGGTCTCATTTCTTGACAATATCTTAGTAAAGCAATTAAAAACCAGTGCATAGCCACAGATATGTGTGGAACAGGAAGGAATTTAGAAATACAACAATTTAGCTGTGGGATTTGTTTCAGAATAAATAAGGGACTATTTCCTACATTATGTATATTATATGTATATGTGTTTTCTGCGAGATTGCACAATTTCTGGTTAATGATGTGCTTAGGCAAATGTCACTAAGTCGAACCCCTCTTCTCTGTTCAGGAAATGAGAGCAGCAGTGCTTATATGAAACACTCATGGGATCATCAGTCTTTGGTGTAAATTTAGTCACATTAGTGTTGTGCTTCACTAATAATGTGGGCTTTGGCCATGTAAGTCACAGGCACAAATCTAATGATATTAATGGGAAATCAGTTCTCTTTGTATCAAAAGAGTCAAGGACAGATAATTGTGCTAACTCTGCCCTTACTCGGTTTCCTGTCCATCCCCCAGAATCATCATTCCTCCCATGTCCTACCAAAACTGAAGGTGGCCCTTCTTGGCTTTATTACTTTTCTAATATTTCTTATCCTCAGAGGAGAAAATCTGAGGAGGGATAAAAAAAAAAGTCTGACTGATAATATGTGGTTTCCTCTTTAATGTCACCACTGTACTTAAGACTATTGAAAGAAAAACTCTGAACCATTTTTATTAATGTTAACAGAAGACTTTATATATGAGAATCCTAACATAGAGCCCTTTTATTTTTATTTCAGTAAAATATTCTTTAAGAAGTATTAAAAATCTGAAAAAATGTTTTCCCAAAAGATCATCTCTTTTACAAGAATTCCGGGGCATCTGGTATATGCCAGCCATCTCTGAACTGGAGGTATAGCAGAAAACAAGAAAAGCAAATTCCTACCCCCAAGGAAGTCACTCTCCAGTAACACTTAATGGATAATATAAAACAAGAACTACTCTTAAAATCACTTCACTCAGTAACTTTATAGTGTTCATTACATCTTACACGAAATATGTAATAATGCTTGTTTCATCATATATTAATTCACCTCGGAAGGCCAGTGAAAAATACATTTTTAGCTAAAATAGCTCAAACAAAAAGCACTGGATTTGATCAGAATACAGTACAGTTACTAGGTATTGTTAGTATAAAGGATATGAGAATTATTTTATATCTATTTTCAAAAACAAGTTGTTTTCCAAAATGTTTAATGACATTAATTAACAATGGTTTCTTAATAGAGTATCACCTAAGTTTTCCTGTTGTTGTTGCTTCTTCTTGTTTTGTTTTAACTAATCCTAAAACATTTGCAGCTCCTTTCCCCCACCAGCTTAGTTATTCCTAATTCTCCTTGGCAAATAGCAGGATTGTTATGCATTTAAGCATTAACCCTCATGAAGATGCTTTAGATGGTGATGCCCTTGTGTATTGCACCTTCTCTTTTGGTCACAACTTGGCAAAGGGGAAGGTATGGGCAAAGATAGGAAAGAGGAGGCTCATCTTGGACAGGCAATTTTTCTTTCCTCAAAAGAAATGTCACTCATATTTAGGCTAGATTATACATTAAGACCTGGAATTAGAAACCCAGTGGGTGGTGAGTTTGGACTGTACTATGAGACAAGCCAAACAATTTAAGTTAGAGGGGCTCTTCATACATTAAGAGGGACTCTTCATACAGGCTGTCATATTCAACCAAATGAAACATTGGCTGACAAAAGTTTGACAGAAACCAAAAAAGAAAAGCATTCACTTAAAAGAAAATGACCAATAAGAGATAAAAATTTTTAAATATGTACTGAAATTACTGTTGTTCAGGCTGGTGATATTCTTAGTCCCAACATACTACCCAAAGTCCAGAAGAGCTAGTGTAGCATTGGAGAATGATAGAGATTATGTATGTTACTTATGTTTTATTCAAATTATTGTTGTTCTTCATGGGACTCCTTGGGTTCTTTTCATTGGTTTAGAAAAGTGTGGGCCTGTTGCAAGAGTAACTCTTGTTACAGGCCCACACTTGTTAGTTAATTAAAATTCATTTAAAATTCTTTAAATGAATTTAAAGAAGTTGTGACTCTACCTGGTTGAAAGAAAAATAAATTTGAGTAGGTCTTTCATATAAACCAGTATCTTAAAATCTTAACATTTAATTTTAATCTAATGAAATATCCCTAGAGTCAAGTTGTGTTTTTGAAATACCAGCTATAATTTGCCAAGTTCACTTTTTTCATAGCTTTTAAGGAAGCATAGAAATACTATATAAAAAAACTCATTAACAGCAGTGATAGAAAAGAACACATATATAAAACATGAAGCATCCTGTAGATTACTTTGTTTAATTAGGAGGAAAGAAAGCACCACTTCTCAAATAATTTTTTAAAGTCACTATTACTATAACTCAATACATTAAATGCTCTCAAAATGAGGGAATTAGTCATGGAATGAAATTTTCTACAATTAATGACATATTTAATTTTCTTATTTAGTCATATTGCTATCTGTACTCCTAATCAAAATATAATTTAGAAAATGTATTATTTCATCTAGAAATTAACAGCTGGCTTGTAAGAAACACTTACGTCAGGTTAATTACTGCCTTTTAAATTTTTATACTATACTATGACAGAAAATTAAGGATGTTCACAGTATTTAGCATAGTTCATAACCCACATTTTAATGAAAATATACTGTTATTAATGATACACATTCTACAGTTATATTATATACCAATTGCTGGTCATTTTATGTTTCTTCTGTACAATGCTATAAAATGAAGCCATATTTACTCTGTTTATTAATTTAGGCTTCATGGTGTAAAATTTGCATTCATTATATTCATGTGTATATAGGATTATGTGAATTTAATCAACCCAAGGCATGGCAAGTAGTATTTGACTGACAGTTTCCTCAAGATTCTAATCTGGTCAAGAATTCATTTTCCTTTCATCTTATCACAGATATATGAGCATCTTAAATTAGACTGAACATTTTAGCATTTTAAGTAGTATCCATTTCCTTCATGCTCACTATGCCAAAATAGAGATAAATACTTGCTTAGTGTCCACAGAGAGATGCTTCCATAGCATACACTGATATTAAATGCCTCCTATCTCCATTTTTGATTCCCTAAATACCGTAAGTTAAAATCCCTTTTCCTGTAGTAAAGAGCAGCATCCCTCACATTATAGTACATCATTTATAAAATTCCAGGTTCTTAAATAGGACCACTGCTCTCTTTCTCCAAACCCAGGAAAATAATAGGAAAGACATGCTACATCCTTAGGCTAATATGGGAACAGTCATTTTTAGAACCATAGACATATAAAAAATTAGAATGTCTTTATCATTTTACTTTAGAAGACACTTTGGGAATATAGAATTGCCACAGAATACTTGCAGAAATATTGAAAAGCATATTTTTATAAGATTTTATTTATTTATTTGACAGAGAAGAGAGATCACAAGTAGGCAGAGAGCCCGATGTGGGGCTCGATCCCAGGACCCTGAAATCATGACCTGAGCTAAAAGCAGAGGCTTTAACCCCCTGAGCCACCCTGGCGCCCCTTGAAAAGCATATTTTATGAATTGTCAGGATATCTACATTAATAATACATGTGAAATGTTTATTTTCATAAAATAACACCAGCCAGTATTTGCAGAGCTATGATGAGTAAAATGTGTTCACTGGTTTCAAAATTCTGAGTGAATTTAGAAGGTATGAATTGTCACAAGATACTATGGTAGGGGGCACCTGGGTGGCTCAGTGGGTTAAGCCTCTGCCTTTGGCTCAGGTCATGATCTCAGGGTCCTGAAATCGAGCCCCAATTCAGGCTCTTTGCTTGGCAGGGAGCCTGCTTCCCCCTCTCTCTGCAGAATGAATAAATAAAATCTTTAAAAAATAAAAATAATTAAACAAAAAGACCGAAATACTATGGTAGGTATTTTTTTTTTTTTTGTGGTTTTAAAAACCTTAAATAATACCCAGTTTGAGAGACTTCAATCACAACACCATTTCACTTACAATTCACTTTTAAGTGCCTGTATTCTAGAGGTTAACTGACAATGGCAGGTGTTTCTGCGGCCTTGCTAGAGAAAATATCTAAGATGGAAAATAGCAGAAATAAGAGAAATTCATTTCTGAATGAAAAAATACAGCCCCTTTCAAATCTCTTTTTGGCCCATGCCTCACATTGAAAAGAAAGCATAGGAAATAAAACAGAGGAGCTAGAAATAGTAAGGTGGTTCCCTCTCATTAGCTGGAAAGAAGAAACAAGGGACAAAGGGCATTTTAAATTACATTGACTTATCTAAACTATAAAAACCTTTGGGATATGAATTTCCCTCTAATAGGAACAGAGCAGTATAAAAGAATACTAGAAGCAAAGTTTGTACAGAGCAGCAGAATAAGATTTTTTTTTTCCAAAAGTTACAAACGTTTTAGCATTTTTCAGTTGCATCATAATTCTCAAAAATATTTTCAAAAACAAAAATATCCCTAAAAAGTAACTGTCAGTTTGGAATGGATCCTTTCAGATTTTTAATGATATAGTTATATATTATGTAGATACAATAATTTTAATTTTACTGCAGACTATCTTTTCACTCTATCATATAAGATATAATGTTTTTATACATATGAACCTATTTTATAATTTTTTGTCACTATCCTGTTTCATTAAATGGATGTACCAGGATTCAGAGCAATCCCTTTCTAAGTAAATTATTCTGATAATATAACCAATCATGAAATATACGTATTTCTAGTGAGGTTAACATTTTGACACAGTTTCTAGTAAGCCTCAGTGATCAGTTGGGACTAGTTTCGGTGGTTATATACAAAGTGCCAGGTGCTTTTTCACATAGTAGGTCATGTAATCACAACCACCTTTGGTTGTTCAAGTCATAAGCGTCATTTTACAGGGTAGAACACTATGTTTCAGAGAGGTTAAAAAGTTTATTGAAAGACACATAGCTAGTAAATGACACATAGCTAGTAAATGACAAAGCTAGTATTTCAAACCAGTTATGTTTGAAATAGTCCTTCTTCTTTCTAGGCCTATAAACTGTGAGAAAGTCACTTTAAGTGCATATGTTATTTAATCATGCCTCTTTAGTTAAATGATTTGAATCTCAAATTGTTAACTACAAACCCTTGATTTTTAAGAAAATTGCTGAACATAAATTGTGCCATTCTATTTTTCCCCTCAAATCAAAATAGAGTAGCTATCACACTATCATCAAAGTACCAATTTACAAATAGTTTCATGAGGAACGATGAGTTTCTACACTAAATTTTTTATATGAAAGATTAGTATTCAAGATCTATAAAGAACAGCCCCCCAAAAAATCCAGTTAAGAAATGGGCAGAAGACAGGAGCAGACATTTTTCCAAGGAAGACATCCAGGTGACTAATATACACATGAAGAAAAATGCTTAACATCACTCGTTATCAAGGAAATGCAAACCAAAACCATAATGAGATACCACCTCACACCTGTCGAAATGGCTAAAATTAACAACAGAGGAAACAGAGGAAACAATGGATGTTGAGGAGGATGGAGAGAAAAGCAAATTCTCTTACACTGTTTGTGGAAATGCAAACAGCCACTCTGGAGAATAGTATGATGTTCCTCAAAAAGTTAAAAATAGAAACAGCCACAACCCAGCAACTGCACTACTAAATATTTACCCAAAAGATACAAAAATACTGATTCAAAGGGGCACATGCATCCCGCTGTTTATAGCAGCAATATCAACAATAAGCAAACTATGGAAAGAGACCAAATATTCATCAAGTAATGAATGGATAAAGAAGTGGTATATATACAATAGAAAATTATCCATCAAAAAGAATGAAATCTTGCCATTTCCAATGACATAGATGGAGCTAGAGAGTATTATGCTGAGCAATATAAGTAAGTCAGGGAAAGACAAATACCATATGATTTCACTCCTATGGAATTTAAAAAACAAAACTGATAAACATAGGAGAGAAGGGAAAGAAGAGAAGCTAGCCACAAGAGACTTCTTTTTAAAGATAGGAGAGGCAGAGGGAAAGGAAAGAATCTCAAGCAGACTCCCTGCTGAGCAGATAGCCCAACCTGGGGCTGAATCCCATGACCCTGAGATCATGATCTGAGTCAAAATCAACAGTTGGATGCCTAACTGACTCAGCCATTCAGGCACCCCAAGAGACTCATAACTATAGAGAACAAACTGAAGGTTGCTGGATAGGAGGTAGGTGGGATGATGGGCATTAAGGACAACACTTGTGATGAGCGCTGGGTGTTATATGTGAGTGATGAATCACTAAATTCTTCTCTTGAAACCAATATTAGCCTATATGTTAGCAAACTAGATTATATTTATTTATTTTTAAAGATTTTTATTTATTTTTGAGAGAGAGCATGAGCAGGGGAGAGTCAGAGGAGAATCAGACTCCCTGCTGAGTGGGGAGCCCAATGTGGGACTCGATCCTAGGATTCCAGGATCATGACTTGAGCTGCAGGCAGTCGTGTAACCAACTGAGCCACCCAGGTGCCCCACTAACTAGATTTTAGATAAAAATTTGAAACCAAAAATAAATAAAAACAGTATCACCCATGGACATCAAAAGATAAAGTTCTACATCCAATACATTTTTTTGAAAGATTTTATTTATTTGACAGAGAAAGAGATCACAAGTAGGCAGAGAGGGGGAAGCAGGCTCCCTGCTGAGCAGAGAGCCCGATGCAGGGATGCAGGGCTCCATCCGAGGACCCCGAGATCATGACCTGAGCTGAAGGCAGAGGCTTTAATCCATTGAGCCACCCAGGCGCCCCTACATCCAATACATTTTTATCTTAGTTTGGAGATGGTTACTTTGATTGGGAAATGAGGAAATCCTCTATGTAAACATGGACTATATCCTTTTAGAATAATATTTAAGTCCAGACTCTCAGTATAGGGATTAACTCTTTGCCCTAGTTCAGTATAACCATCCCCCTGTTATCATAACAAAGCCTCACATTTAACTGTTTACAAAACAAAGATTTTTCTTTTGGGTAGAAGTTGTCAACATCTGCTCTTTATCTATGGAGGGACTAGGAGCTTCATTCTTTTGCTTATTAAGCAAAAACTTATTAAACAATAATTTACTGTATGCTGAAGCCTAGAGATATAAGAATGATTTAGAAATAAAGTCCATGTCCTCAAGGAACTACCAGTGTCATGGAAAAGGTATATGAAAAAGGAATTGGTACAAATATAAGGTAAAATGGCAGTCCAGTGATAATTTGGGATCCCGATACAAGAAGACTTTGATATATGAGATTTTTATATTAATAATAAACAAATTATAAACAATTAGGATACTCCAAGTAAAGGGGGGTTCCTAGGTTAAGAGCTATCATGTACTATGTGATATCAGTTTATAATTTTATAAACAAATAAGTGTTAACATTAAATAATGTTTATATATATTAATATATATATATTATATATTATAATATATAATTATATATTTGACCCCATTAAATCATTCTACTCCTACACTTCCTTGGGTTCTTTTTTTTTTTTTTTTCTTAAACAGGGCAATATATATAATATATATACTCAGTCTATATAATGTCAATGCAGTGAACAAGTTAGTCAACCTACAATTCTACCAGGTTTTTGTTCACCTGAGGGGATCTTTTGCCACAGTCTAGTCACCACCGCCTTGCAGCTCCTAGTGATTTGGCTACTAGAACACTTGCTGGAGTTTCTGTGTCATTCGGGATGTCTCTAGCCTCTGCATTTCTGCCTGTTCTAATGACCATGCTCAGCAAGCACCAGTTTTCAAAGGAGACGCCACTAATTAGCTTAGTTGATACAGCATCTGGTAACTGGTTGGTGGGATAAACAAAAAAGACTCCTGAAGTGAAGGATGGAGAAATGAGTTCTCCAGGCCATGAAGACCAAAATGAAATCACGAACATACAACCCAAAGCCATGAGCAGTTTGATCATTCACGTTCGCCATGTCTTTAACATTGCTTGGCAGTAAATCCTGGGCCAAAATGTAGATAATTGGAGTTACACAATGCTCAGCACTTCAATTTGGCATCAGTTTCATAATATAATAAAACTTATCATTTGTAAGCCCGTCTGCCTTTTGAAAAATAAAACTGAGAACAATCTGATCTGTCCTGCTACAGCAGACCCTGATGCAGGTGGTTTAAAAACAAAGCATTTAATCAGGCAGGGTTTTACTTAAACTACTTGATGATTCATCATCCAGCCTCTGCTCATTGTCAATTGTGCCTCTCTGAGCTATTATTTATAGAATATTTAAAGAGCCTGGACTACATGTGCCTCTTAGGTTCTATTGTACTATAAATTATAGCTCCAGTTTGTTTCAAATTCAGCATGGACTGTCAGGATACCATGACTCATACTTTGTTCAAATGAATACTGTATAGTAGTTATACCAAAAAGCACTGGTCACTATTAATTTATCAATAATTCTGAAATATTTCTAGACTACAGTTTTGTCACGTTTTGACCCCATTAAATCATTCTACTCCTACACTTCCTTGGGTTCTTTTTTTTTTTTTTCTTAAACAGGGCAAAATTTAATCAGTGACTTAATGAACACTGTGCAGACTTTGGTCCCCTATAATGGCCATTACTGTATGAGATTGCTTAGGTTGACACAACACTTTCTCCCTGAGAAAATATCAACATTTGTGGTATTCCCTTGGTAGACACCACATAGATTTCTTGGATCACATTCTATATCCTGAGCTATTTTTTTCATAATCTATTAAAAACAAAGCAAAGTAGAATGAAAGAAAGGAAAGTTTAATCTTAAATGACAAAACCATGAGGACAGAATTTTTTACCTGACATGCTTAGCACTTTACAACTGCCATTAAACTGTTACTTAATTTACTTCACCCCATAGGCTCCCTGAAAGAACAGTCTTGTCTTCATCACTGTACCCTCAACCTTTAACCACATAGAGGGGCACAATAAAGACTGGTGGCAGAAATTGATGCATGAATGAATGATTTCAAAAGACAGGTTATGGGGCTAGATCATTGGAAGGCTGGAGAAAGTTAGAAAAAGAGTCAAGTATGAAAATAGGCTGAAAACTATAGAGAAGAGCTGAAACTGATAATGTGTATCTATTATCAATCTCAGATTCCACCACCATCTTAGTTCATTTGGGTTGCCATAACGAATTACCAGATGGATGCCCTTTATCTTGCTGTGTCATCACATGGTGGATGGGGCCAGAGAGCTCCCTGGCATCTCTTTTATAAGGGCACTAAGTCCATTCATAAGGGTTCCACTCTCGTGACCTAATAGCCATTGATGATTATTAAGAAATTGAAGTATGAATTTGGGGGAAACATTCAATCTGTAAGAGCAACACCAAAACGAATATCCCCTTCTCAGAGCACATATTGCTCATTTGCTGCTATTATACCCAGTAGATTTGTTTCTTAGAACTCCAGAAGTACTTAGATGGAGTTTGTTCATCTTTTCATTTCCAGCAGAGTATGGCACATTAATAAATACTCAGAGTATTTATGGATAGATTGAAGCACTGTGTACACAGTGTCATCATCAAATTCTAAAGTCTCCCCAAGTCCAGAGAGAGTTGAGGTGTTAGGTTGAGAAATTATGCAAACTGCATAACCTACCAGAAGCAATGCCTGAAAGAATTTAGGCATCCAGCAAACACAAATTTCAGTGAAATTTGAAAATTCAATCCACAGTATGAGGTAAAGAAAACACAAATATGCTTTGACAGAGGGAAAAGGCTTTGCAATATTTCATAGAAATCAAGAAGAAAAGAAGGTAGGGCATGGAGAGGGAGCATGGGAAGTAGGGAATACACAGGAGGGTCCAGAAGCCCATGTATCCAGGTTTTCATTAGGTCCAGCCTAGTTTACTTTGGGCCGTTAACCAGGGATGATTTTTACACCTATTCAAATTTAAAAACAATCCTCAATGATGTTTTGAAGTCCACTAATATTTTAGTCATGTTTTAGGGTCTGTGATATGCAGGACAATTATGCAGATTTACATGGCAAAGATATTTAATAGAGTTTTTGGGCTGCTTAGAGAATCAGAGAAATGTTTCCTCTAGCTACTTCATTTGTGGCCTTAGAGAAATAAATGCATTAATCTGCAATTAGATCATGTCATCTTTCAGGATGTTTAGCTAAGGTGAAACGTGTAATTAGACATTTTAAATTGCATGTCAACTCCACCCACAGGCTTGACACATGTTGTTTTCTTTTTGGTACAGTTCTGTGTAAGGATTCACTCACTATATCCAGAAGTCACCTTGACCATGAAAATAAGTCTGCTGCAAATTACAGCTTTGGAATTAAATAAAACATTATCTCCCATTATTTGTGTACTCCCATTTAAATGAGCATGCATTTGATAAAGAAGTTTTTCTTTTGACTTACTAATTGAAATAAATTTTATATTTGAAGCCATAAATAAATCATAGTAATTAGAAGATAACGAATGCAGACTTAAAAATGCTCTTATGCCCTGCATACCTTTCATTATGGCAGGAACATACATGGAAAGATATATAGATATATCTGTAGAGAGAAAGAGAGGGGAATATATGTAAATATCCTCTTAATATTGAACCCAATTCAGTTTCATCAGTTTGTTGTACTCATGATAATTACCCTAGAACATATTTTTTTAAAATAATGGCATGTTTGTTATCATAAATAACTCCAAATATGTATTTTTCATTTGGGATTTTGTTAAATACTACCATGTGCAGGAAGAATAAAAGATGGAACTCATCTATATGTATATAATAATGCACGTTAAATGTTAAAGACCCATTTACTAACTTGTACTTCAACTAATACGGCATTGCCTGTGTTGTATTTCTCTACTCTTTTATTGCAGTGTTAATCAGGAATTTAAATTCTATTTTGGGGCATGGTATCCTGAGTACTATGTGGAAAGGAAGTGATGATGGAATTTTTATTTTAGTGTTAACAAGAGTTTTCAAGGGAGCTAATTAAAATCTTTATCTGAACCTTGAAGATGGGAAAACTGTGTGAATGCATATGCTGAGTTCATATGCCTTTGAGATTTTCTTTTCAATTTTATAATTTCCCATTTCTATTTTTTATCCTTTCTCCTATAAAAACAGTATTTCTTGATATCATCAAATGCTGTTTCAATTTAAAGTGACAGTTAAACAGTTTCTAAGATATTTTGAAATACCTTAAGAGAGTAAAACATACTTTTTCAAGAGTTTAAGAATAATTCAGAAGTCCCATTTAGTCTCAGCCAGCTGCTATACAATATGTTATACTGAAGTCGTGTCTGGATGATCAGAGGGATCAAATTCCAGGAGATGAGAAAAAAATGTTATTTGATTAATTTTGAAACACACCATTCAGGTTTTGTCAGTGTATCTTGACTGGGATAATGGTTGGACCTCAAGGAACAATAAATGCTTATTTGTCATGGAGGGGTTTAGTTGGTATCATTGAACTTCCCCTTAATAATGACCAGGAAAACAGGAAGAAAACAATCCTTGTCTTTTTATCTAACAGTTTTATGAGACTATACGTTTGTTTTTGTTTTTTTAAGATTTTATTTATTTGACAGAGAGAAACACAGCGAGAGAGGGAACACAAGCAGAGGGAATGGTAGCGGGAGAAGCAGGCTTCCCGCCGAGCAGGGAGCCCGATGCGGGGCTCGATCCCAGGACCCTGGGATCATGACCTGGGCCGAAGGCAGACGCTTAACGACTGAGCCACCCAGGCGCCCCAAGACTATACGTTTTATTTTTCTGACAAAGTATTGTGTGTGTGTGTGTATAGGGAGTGTATGTGTGTGAGAGAGGGAAACACTCAAATATAGCGTCTTTTGCTCTATGGTCATCTAGCAGATCAATTGCATTTTCTTGTCTTTCAAAATTTTAAGGTTAAATTCATAGTTTAGGATTAATATTTTTCCTTGGCTGAAAATGTGTTAGTAAATGTAGGTTGGGGTAGTATAAGAGGCCAGGATGTGTGGGTAAGGATGGAAACTTCTATAATATGGAAAATTATGATGAAAAGAAGTTGCTTTACTCAATACTGAGTTCATACCGCGTAGTGATTTGGTAGGGAGTACAACAGACTACTAACACTGATGAAAATGACTAGTAGTATGTACGTGTTTTTAATATTTCACACAAGTGAAATAACTTTCTGAGAAATATTTAGAACAATTCAACATAATGTATTAATACAAAGTATAGAGTCAAAGAAACTGGAGGCACACTGAGTTTGAATCCTGGCTTCTCCACCTGTATCTTCCATGATGGGCAATTTATTGAAAGTCTCCGAGCCTCAGTTTTTTCTGATCTGTAAAAATTGGGATAATAATAGCATCTACCCCACCAAACTGCATTGAGGATTAGGTGAGTTAATGCCCCTCTCCCTCTCCTTGCTAGAAGGGAAACTCCAGGAACCTTTCATGCTTTTAAAGGATGTATATTAAATATCTGAGACAATGGCAGCAAATATTTTAAATTTAAACTACTCATCAAAAGAAAAAATATTAAAATTAATGAAAGGTGAGGATATTTGTACAAAGGTTCTATATTTTAAGAGCAGTTTTAAGATTATGGTGCTTATTGAGATCTGATCTCCTTATATAGTCAATACACTGATTAGTAAAGAATAATTATGAAACTCTGGGAAAATACAGATTATCATCTTAAAGTTTACCTATTATGGGGACTTCACTTGGTTTTCATGGAGAAAAATAGTAATTCTAGAAAATAGAGGTAGAATATTATCTTAGCATCAGAGTTTATTGGCTAAGAAAGTTGGAGGATTTTTTGTTTTGTGTTTTAATGACACCTTAAAAGATTTTTATGTCCAGGATCACGAAGGCCATTAAAGTAAAAAGCTCATCAATTACTTGAATTTTTTTTTTTTTTTGCTAAATACTGACCACTGGTTAAATGAGCTTGATAACCAACATCAGAAGTCATTTCTCTAGTGCTAATTGTAAATTTGTTTTGTATTTTGTAATCTCTTACATTCCTTGAACTCTGTCTTTGCTCTATTGAATGGTACTGCCTAGAGACCAATAGCACATATGTCTCTCTATAGCTGCACCTACATAGCAAGGACAGTGCCTGGCTCTTGATAAATGGTGGTTGAATGGTAACGAATGAAATGTGTCATTCCATTTTGTTTTTATTTTATCTTGATTATTTAATTATAAGGAGTAATAAAATTGATATTAAGACTCTTGGGGCGCCTGGGTGGCTCAGTCGTTAAGCGTCTGCCTTCGGCTCAGGTCATGATCCCAGAGTCCTGGGATCGAGCCCCACATCGGGCTCTTTGCTCAGCAGGGAGCCTGCTTCTCCTGCTACCATTCCCTATGCTTGTGTTCCCCCTCCAACTGTGTTTCTCTCTGTCAAATAAATAAAATCTTTAAAAAAAAAAAAAAAAAGACTCTTGCAGTGAAGGTACTGTTGTGGGAAACCAAGGAGTTTAGGTAAGGTTGAAGAGTTACATGGTCAGGGGCACCTGGGTGGCTCAGTGGTTAAAGCCTCTGCCTTCGGCTTAGGTCATGATCTCAGGGTCCTGGGATCGAGCCCCACATCGGGCTCTCTGCTCAGCGGGGAACCTGCTTCTCCCTCTCTTTCTGCCTGCCTCTCTGCCTGCTTGTGATCTCTCTCCCTCTGTCAAATAAATAAATAAAATCTTAAAAAAAAAAAAAAAAAAAGAGTTACATGGTCAGAGAAGACAATCAGCACCTGGACAGAGCTCAGATCTATGGAAATTGGCAGTTGTAGAGATGCATGTATTATCGACATTTGCTGACCCATGTTAAATATGGTATCAAATGTTCACTGATCAGTTCTTTACCTTACTGAAGCCACTGTTGATTGACTTCATTAATAATTAAATTAGAAAGAGAGGAGATTTATAAGTTATAAGTCAAACAAGTGGGGGGAAAAAAAACCCTAAATTCTGTAGCAGGCTTTGTCATAGATAATTGTCTATTAAAATGCTGCCATATTTATTGATAAGTAAGAGTCTGCTGTTGATGAAATCCTGGACTTATGAAATTATTCTGAAATTCATTCTGCATATCAAATCTTATACTTCATTATTGTGTTCCTTCTTCTATCTATATGACCTGTTTTTTTGTAATAATATTTCTGCTTAAATGCGTTAACAGACCTCCTTTCTTTGGACTACTTAGCTGACATTTTAAAACTCTTACGAAAACTCATCTGGACCCAAAGACTTTCCTGACTAAAGAGAAAAACTAAGTAGGAAACCCAGATCAGTTATTTCAATGAAAATGTCCAACAAAATGAATATGGACTCTACCCTCAGGTCATTGTAACAGAGAACCAGGGAGATAATGCCACAAAAAGATTTGTTGTTGAAGGTTGTATATACTTCATTCTACTCAGTGTCCAGTGATTGAAGGAAGCCAATGAACATTCTACGTAGTTTATCACTTGTCAACTTAATGGAAAATATGACAGTGTGCCCTGATTATTGGGAAGAATACTTGTACAGTTTTCTCTTCTATTTAAATGAACATTTCCCTCATTTCTTACTGTATTTCAAGCATTGAGCTTAATACTGTAAATGACAAATCTCTATGAGGTTGATTTTATTAATTATATTTTGCAACTCCATGGATGCAAGATGATTAAGTACTTTGCTCATGGTCACACAGTCAGTAGTTGGGTAGAGCCAGAATTGGATCTTGTCTTTCTAAATAAAAGACCTATGTTCTTTGCTTTTCTTAGGATTCAAAATACACTGAACTGGCCCAAATAACCTATACTTTTTCTTTGATTCAGATGATTTTGCAAGATTGTGTGTACATTAAAAACACCAAGGATCTTAATCTTATAATTTAAAAAATACTTCCCAAATATATAAATACAGAAATCCTGAAAAATATGAAAAGGTAGTGATACTGTATCATATTTGCTTACAAAATCATTTAAGACTTTAAAAGTAATTTACTCAACCTGTGTTTTTATGTTCTAGAATTCAGATAACTTTCAAACATCATGAGAAACAACTTAGAAATTTCTTTTCCCTCAATTTCCTCTTATACCCTACATCCTTACATAGCTTTATTTGAGATCACAGCCTCTTCTAATTCTGTTCAGATTGTAATTTTCAAGGAAAAGAAAAGCCACTTTTGAGTGTACTTTTCATCTTTCCTTGTGAAGAAAGTTGCAGTTACAGATAAAGGTTTATCTCCCTTCTCCAAGTACCCTTCAATAAATGGATTATGCTTCTGAGGCCTAGGTAGTTCCAAACCACAACAAAATCACTGCACACAAGAGCTGTCACTTAGAAACCAAGGAATAGATACTTCAAATTTCTCTTTTTAATTTATTTCACAAATCTAAACACAGCAAAGATTTGTCAATCACTGCTTTGCCATTTGTTCTTCTGTTTATATATTCCAAGGTTAGAATTCTTAGCTAGTCCCTACCAGGCACGTTCAGACACATAGCAAAGATCATGCAGAATAGCACGTATTAATCTTTCTAGTGACTGCGTTTTATTACTTGCGGCTATAATTTAAATAAAAGAAAGTACACTATGCTATAATCTCATTTTGTATCATTTGTGCAAGTGTGAAAACATTCAAGATCCATTTAATATCTATTGAGAAAAATATTTATAGGGCCTAAGAGCCTATTGTACATAATATATGTGAATTAGTTTATACGTAAATATTTATTCTAAAGTATGCTAATTTTAAACTTCTTAGTCTCAATTTTTTCAGCAAAGTTTTCAGCTTTTTTTTTTTTTTTACAAATGGATAGAAAGTTGTATGTGTTAAATAGTATCAGCTACATTTTGTGAAATTTCAGCACTGTTCTAAAAGTACTGACTCAGCTGGAAGAAAAATTTTCTTATTAAATATATATATTTTTTAAATATATTTATAATAAAATTCTATGTAACTGCAAATAAGGCATTTTTAAATGTTTACTTATTGAAATAATCTTATTTAAGAGTAATTATAAATTTGAAAGCATCCTTACATAAAAACATTGATTTTATTGTGTCTCAAATGTCCTTTAATCCTTTTGCACCCATCTGTTACTACAAACATGTTGCTTATGAACTGATGCTGCTACCTTGAAACGTAAGTGAGGGTATATTCTACTAAAGAGATTCTTCTACGTGAACTCAAACGAGGGAAGTTAATAGATGCAATAACTCTGATGGATAATTCTGACAAGAGGCTCCTAAAAAGAAATAATCAAATATCTAGGCTCTATACTTATTACAGAACAACAAATGTCAAGGCTTCTTTAGAAAATGTGTGCCCATCACAGAATGCCACTGGGTTCTACCTGCTTTCAAAGTAATAAAAACACAGTTACAATGCAGCAATACGAGCCTGGGAGGAACTCAGTGGAGACGTGAGGTAACAGTTGGAAATGCTTCCATGTTCTTTGGAACTCTAAGTGCATTTGAATATTCCATCATGATCAGGGAGGCCACATGAAGTGATTCTGTTTCGGAGGAATATAGTTCTAAAAAGTATGAGCTACAGGATTCAAAAAACGAAGAAACACTACTGGTCATTTGAAAAACCATAGAAAGCCAGA
>CM053611.1:75810821-75827686 GCA_028646535.1 Procyon lotor
AAGTTCAAAGCCAGCCATGACAAAACCACAACTAAAGAATAGTCTCTGGTCTTCTCTTTTTAACATCCATGTAGGGAACAATCTTACAGGTGAAAAAGAAAATAAGCAGTTTCTTATGTTAAATCTTGTTCTCAAGACGTCTTTTATCTCCTTCTAGTTGGCAAATGTAGAGTGTACAAATAAAAACAATTCACATTGGTTCGTAGAGATCCTGAACCTTGACATTCACGTGAAAACTGCCCTCTTCAGAGTCTTGGCAAGAGGTTATATGCCTATTTCTGGAGAAGCAGCATGATTTAAAAAAAATAATTCTAACTGCTATTTAATAAACTACATTTAGCATAATGCATATATTTAACACATTCAGATTTACAAGGATGTCGTGAAGTAGTTGTTAAAACTTTTTGGAGTTAGTAGGTGGTAGAGCCAGCGTCTAGCTAGATTCAGCCCTGTCTAGACCTAAATCCTGTTTTCCCCTAGCAACAAAGCCTCTGTAGTGTTGGAATAGATTTGACAAGGTAGAAAATCTATTTTCTAGCTATTTCACTAACACTCATTAAATGTGTATCCCCTGAAGCAATTCAAATAAATAATCTTAATTGCTTCATCTCTAAAATGGGATAATACAATACCTAGCATAAGGAAGCGATTAAATTAGTTCATTGAGGTGTCTTCAGTTTCAAAAAAGTAATTGAGGGGCTCCTAGGTGGCTCAGTGAAACATCTGTCTTGGTTTCAGGTCATGATTCTAAGGTCCTGGGATTAAGCCCCATTTCTGACTCCTTGCTCAGCAAGCAGTCTGCCTCTCCCTTTCCCTCTGCCCCTCCCCCCATTCATGCTTGCTGGGTGGGGCTTCCTGCTTATCCAAGAGCCTTCTTCTCCCTCTAGCCACCCCCCAACTCATGCTTTCTCTTGCTCTCTCTCTCTCTCTCTCTCTCGCTCTCCAATAAACAAATAAAATCTTAAAAAAAAAGAAATCTTTACCAAAAAAAGTAATTGAATATATCTAATCTTGGAGGAACAAGAAGCCTTAAAAATAGAAGCTTTTTCAAAGAATGTTCAACATGTAACCTTTTTAAAATTAATCAGTACTTCTGGAACTTTTGCCTGAATATCATTATTCCTACATTAAACAAAAGAATCCCAAATCAACCTAACAGTTTCATCTACATATGAGAATTTAATATTATAAGATTACCTCCAGGATATGTTTATAAGAGGCAGAAAACCTTTGTCTTATAATTTTTAACTCTAAACACCAACATAGTTCACATTAAATTATATTAGGCAGGAAATAAAACTGTGAGGTCATGGAAGCCTAGAGATACATCTTCTCTTAATTAGAGCCTACAAAATTTGACTGAATGTCTAAAAGATAAATACCATGGGGATGGCTAAGATATGATATGTGATGACTTGAAAATCTAAAAGTCAATGATAACACAAATACTCTCAACTCTTTAAATGAACAGCACTTGAATTTCAAAAGCTCTAGAAATTAAACTGACAACAACAAACTGAGTAAAACATTTATAAGTTGTTAGATGTGTAGAGCTGTACATGATAAATTCAAAGAATAGACTGGGACTTCAATTCTGAAATAGAATATGAAGTGATTGTTTCAGAATATTAGACTCTAGATTCCCCCATCAATGGATAAAACCAAATTGATAAATAGAAAAGAATAAAGGGGATGGATCTTAAGAAAGATGTTTCTGTAAGCAAGAATCAACCATCTAACTGTGATAAGAATATTTAAAATGAACAAAAATACAATCTTAAAAAATCATAAATTAATGATTTATTTAGAGAATTCAAAAGATGTTTAAAAAAACCCTAAGTATATGTGAGAAGAAAATGGAGACTAGCCATCAAATTACAGGGGTAATGTGTAATTAAGTTCTACATTTTTAATTTGAGAAAGCAATTAGCATTAGATATTTAGGTGGCAGTTCAATAAAATTTCATTAAAAGATTGATACTATTTTACCTGGGTGTGAATGTGAAAAAGATTCTCATGTCATCCATGAAATGCTATAATGAATAGAATAATAACAGAACAAGTGAGGCAAAACATGGGTGAGTTGTTTTCTCAGCTTTTACTCTTTGATCCTTCGTTTGTCTAATGTGAATAGCAACTAATTTTCTGACAAAAAGAATACGATCAAGATTAATTTCTTAGAACTAATTCCTTAGGCAAGTTTCCTTGGAGGACTCCACACAGGGATTAAAATGGTCAGTTTTGGACCCTCTGATAGGAAACTCAACTGAAGAAACCCACCTTCAATTTGAAATTCCAAATTCATTGGAACTACATATAATAGCCAGTGAATTTTACTGTATTTCCCAGTGCTGTCATTATGGTATTTGCCATAGAAGCCCCTAGTATTGTCATTTACTCTTTAGTTATAGTTTAAGATCGTGTCATTTTTGAAAAGAAACTGATTTTATTATAATCATTTTCATATCCTTGATATAGGGAGAATCAGGAAGTAATCATATAATAATTCACCTTAACAGACTTCAACGTAGTTTATGTGATGTCATCTACGACATGTGGATTTCTAATTTTACTAACAATCGTAAACTAAAATATCAGTATAGTGAAATCACTTGAATGCTAATTGCATTAAGAATAGTAAACTTGGTTGGTAGAGGTTGACAGGAAGCACAGACATTTTCCAATGTCAGTCCTATTGTCAATACACTGGAGGTGGACTCAAGTAATTTCTATATATTATATAGAGTATAATCAGGCAAATCTCTATAGTCAGGCAAATCTCAACAAACATTGAGTTTCTATAGTACTATTCTAGGAGTTGTGTGGAATAAAAAGAAGTAAAAGAAAGGTCCCTTTCTACAAAATCCCAATTCGTAACTCTATCCAGTTCAAACTGTAATGTTAAAGTTTGTTTCGTTGTCAATTCCATGTCAGTCGAAGCTCTCCAGTCTTCAGTTCATAGTACTTAGTATATTTCCTGACATATATGGGATTCTAAATAAATGTTGAACTAAACTCTTGAAGAACCCAAATCAGTCTCTTTTCTCTACACTGCATCCTCTCACTAAAAATGTACTTGGCCAATTCAATGGTGTAGTTGAATTGTGTAGACAGACTTATTGCTGGATCTGCTCTTGGTTTTTCTATGCAGGTAAAAAAGTTACTTGATGTTGACTGAGTGTTTAGCTATTATATAAGGCATGAAAATGTTTTTAATTATCTCCTATGATATTTATTTAAATCTACTTTCACAAAGACTTACATGAAGCTGACATAATTAAACTAATTTTATGACCCTCACTAGAAAGGAGAAGGGGTAAAAAAAAAAAAAAGGGAGAAGGGGTAAGGAGACATTTTGCCATGTAGGGGCATATATTCTAGACATTTCTCATATCAGAAATGCCCGACTACAGAATATTATATATTCTTCTATACCATTACTTTTTCTCTCTCCCAGGTCTATAACTGCTATCCCTCAAACTTTAGCCTCTGTCCCTTTTAGGTACCCATTTACTTTTCTTTTAGGGTCTATGAAAAAAAAAGGCAGGGTTAATTGTGTTATGTGTTTAGTATGGAAGTTACACGATAGGGGACTAACAAGGATTGCCATCTTAACAGGGAGTAGCTGATTGACTTGGTGAATTAGGAATACTCAAGCCAAAACAACAAAAAAAATTCTCCTGAATTTTTAATTTTAAAATTAATTTTAAATTTAATTAATTTAAAATTAAATTTAATTTAAAATTTAAAATTCTTAATTTTCTGTTAAGTTATAACAGATTACTCGTGATCCTAAGATTTTTTTTTTTAAAGATTTTATTTATTTGACAGAGAGATACACATCGAGAGAGGGAACACGAGCAGAAGGAGTGGTAGCGGGAGAAGCAGGCTTCCTGCCAGGCAGGGAGCCCGATGCGGGGCTCGATCCCAGGACCCTGGGATCATGACCTGAGCCGAAGGCAGACGCTTAACGACTGAGCCACCCAGGCATCCCAAGATTTTTGTTTTTATATCACAGTTTTCATGCCCTTTTATTAAAGAGAGGCAAATGCCATGAAAATAAATTAACATGGAAGACCCAGTCAATACATCAGGCATGATCTATTACAATAGCAAATTTTACATTATTTAAAGTTGATCAGAAGTATTTGTAAGAGGTATATAATAAAAAATTACATACTATTTTAACTAAGGAAACTGTTCTTATTGACTTTTTTTAAACTGGCTTTTATTTTTTTTAAATTATTTATTTATTTGACAGAGAGAGATCACAAGTAGGTAGAGAGGCAGGCAGAGAGAGAGGGAGAAGCAGGCTCCCTGCTGAGCAGAGAGCCCGATGCGGGGCTCGATCCCAGGACCTTGAGATCATGACCTGAGCCAAAGGCAGAGGCTTTAACCCACTGAGCCACCCAGGTGCCCCTCTTATTGACTTTTTAAAATATACTTTTAATATGGAAAGAATAAAATAATTGTGACACTAATGGTCAATTTCATCATAAATGATGCTATATGGATGATTATTTCAAGTAATCTCAACTTTATTGAGGAAACTGATTTTAGGAGATTTTAGGTAAATAAATCCTTAAATTTTAGGTTTTTATTCTGTACTTAACTGTGTATGTTTTATTCTTTCGTGTGTGTGTGTGTGTATGTACATATATATACACAGAATATATACAGATAAACGCACACACCATATAGACTTTCAGAATGAATACATCTATTGCATATATTTGATAGGTAGATGGATAGATACACAGATGGATAGATGGTAGTCATGGAGGTGAGTGTGCATTAGAGATAAGAACTGAGCCAACACTACTAGGGATAGTATATACCTGAGGAAACTCAACCTGCATCCTCTAAATCTGGTCATTATTTAAAGAAAATGTAGGTACTTGTACTTCAAAGACAAAGTAGAGCTGACAATATCACATCACTTCACTTAATTTAAACATCAAGCTGTTTAAACAACTATCCTTGTTTCTTTTATTCTGTGAAGGCCTCACCAAAGCAATTGGTGCAGTTCCTTCCTAATATATATTCAGTAGGTTTTCTGGATACTTTGGGAAAAATATTTGCCAAACATTGTTTCACATACAAAAAAGAGAAATCTCAAGGAATTTCTGCTCTTGATAATTTCTAAGGTAGAGACAGGGTAGAGAAGGGATATTGAATCCATTCATACTCTTAAACAAGGAAGGCTATGATGAGTTCTCCATGCACACAAACTAAAGCCCGTGGGGTAGCAAAAGCCCTAATAGCACATAGTATTTGTAGGATGATTATTCTTTGCATGATTTTTGATATGAAGTGTCTCAGTTGGAGGTACCAGTTATGGAGGGAAATTTATGGAAGGGAAAAAGCACTAGGCATGTTTGGGTTCTTGGCAGTAACTTAGTATGGCAGGAGAATAAGCCAAGCCTGGAAGGAGAGAAAAGTAAGCCTGAGACTGGACCATACTGCAGACAGCCTTAGAATGAGATTGCAGAAAGGTGACAAGGAGCAAACGCAAGTTTTTCAAGAGATCATTTGAGTTTCTCAGATCAATATAGCAAAGCAATGTTGTCGTATTCTTTTGATTAGTCATATTTTATTTAAATTTGTAGCACAAAAATATTTGAATAAAATATAGCAAGATATTGTAAGGCAAATTTTAGAAAGTATGTTATGAAGTATATAAAAAATAGTAACTTTATTTCTTTCATGAAAATGTTCTTAACACTGAAATTCATGATACATTGAAGAGAAAGTCATTGCCTGATTAAAAGTCCTAAAATTTCCTATGGTTTGTTCTACATGGCACTAACAATCCATACCCAAGAGGGAAAAAGAAAAGGAAGCATAGACAGTGAAGCAAGTCTGATGTAAAAATTAAACACCATGGCACTCAAGTGTATTAGAATTTATCCTGTGCTGTGGGTAGAAATAGTGTAACAATCAGTTAAGGTAACTGCTATATACTGGTTGAGTAAGAAAGAAGCGTCTTATCTTGATAACCTAGTTGGCTATAAAATTATCTTTACTTGCAAAATGTTACCATACAACTTCTTAAAAGATCATTTGTTGTAGTTATAATCAGTTAACTAGGAAGTACCATGGAACCTCCTGTGTTCACACTTAACACACCTATATAAAGAAAACTTCATTCAAGGTTTGTTAGCTAGGGAATAGCATTACATGCATAGAAAATATTTTAGTGTTACTGATTTCAAAAATAATGCTAAATAAATCACCAAGTGAGAAGTTGCAAATGTTTCTGAATCTGGATGGTTGAAAGAGGGGAGAGTTTGTGTTTGGTTTTGTCTTCTATTTTATTTACCTTTTCTGTTGCTCATTTTTGAGAAGCATTCAAAAATATATTTGCTCTAGCCCTACAACCATCCAGATCCAATGTTAGTCACCTATTCTTTTTTCTTTACTGGCTTGTACAGTGTAGTGTACTAGCAAAGTATATAGATTAAAAAAAATTGCACTGTTGATGCTGATATATGGAGTAATTTCCTCAGACTCTTTCAATGCAATCTACAAATGCATTAACAAAAGCTATAAAACAAAAACAATCTACGCTACCCATAAAACACACAGGCGAAATATTAGAAAGTTTGAAAGCATAATTGATATCTGCATTATTATAAATTACCTAGCGATGAGAAAGTATCCTACTCGCATGTAGGATTTCACAAGTCAAATATTTTTTTTTAAGATTTTATTTATTTGACAGAAAGAGATCACAAGTAGGCAGAGGGAGAGGGGAGAGGGGGAAGCCAGAGAGCCCGATGTGGGGCTCAATCCCAGGACCCTGAGTTCGTGACCTAAGCCAAAGGCAGAGGCTTAACCCACTGAGCCACCCAAGCGCCCGCACAAGCCACATATTTCTTATACAGCTTTCTGTATGAGAGTCATGGTCCAACCACTGAATATAGGAAGAAGCAGTATTTGTGACTATTGTCAAAATAAGACTCCTTTGAAGTAATGCCTTTAGAAAATCTGTAACTGTTATTATTCCATGCTGAAAGGAAGGAATCCCTATATATATTTTCTATTTCTTATTCCTGTTCTAACTTCTCTGTTGCTCTTGAGAGGTCAATGGTAGAATGTTTTTTCTCCAAGGAAAAGCATAAAATCTTCGTTCAATTACATAATCATGTTGACATATTTCACTGCTTTGTAATACCATGTTCAGAAAAACAGGCACATTTTAGACCAAAAATAAGACTGCATTTATCATTTATCAGTTCTACCTAAATGGTGAACAGTGGTTTATACTTCTTTTTTGGGGGGGAGGACATTGATAGAGACTCACTTTTTTTACCCTAACAAAGATATTTTGAATGTTACCATGTGACAGATATAGTTCTAACATGCTGTGGATACAAGGGATCAGAGTATACACGTGGATTCTACTCTCATGGTGCTTATAATCTCTGCAATGAACAAGTTTGCTTTAATTTTCTCTCTGGGGAAAAAATGAATAGCAATTATCTCTATCCATGGTAGTTTATCTTCATGTTTTTGCATTTAGAACCTCTAAAGCATTAGGCTGGCCAGGAACATGCATTACATTACCACATTTACACTTAAATTTCAGTAGAAGGTTATGAGAAGGTAATGTTTAAAAAGGTATGTTTCTACTGAGGTAAGGAAATATCTGATAAATTCTGACAAGTAGAACACAAATAACTCTACAGAAAGGAAATTTGAAGTGGCTTGTCAACAAACTGCATGATTTTTCTGAAGTTTCCTAACACGTGTTTTTATGGAGATAACTTGAGATGATAAAAGTAACCATATATTTCTACAATATTCCTTGAACACGCAAACAATATTCTCATCTTATAGATTTGGTGATATTCAGTATGCTTTTTCTCCTTTATCCTAAAGAAATTTTTATCAGTTCATACTATGCCTATGAAAAGAAACAGACAAGACAAGCTCAAATGCCTGGGATTGTATTAGGAGATATATCTATCCACAGACAGGCAACTGACCATTCACATTTGGCCAATGGTTGATGCAAATTCATGGTTAAATGCGTTTCTATTTATTTAAAACAAATTCAAAATAATTGGTGTGATAGTATACCTTTAAATTAACTGTTGCAATAGAATTTATCCTTATAAAGCTTATTTCAGTGTTTTAAAATAACTCATTTCTGTTGTTCCAAGTTAAAAATATCTATAGCATAGTGTGTTTTCTACTTCTGAGCAAAAAGGATCCTATTTTTTCAGACATTTTGGGTGTGATATTATTTAATCATAATATTGGCTACAATTGTATGTGGTTGTTATTTGCATCTTTTGGTTTTCAACTTTCCTTCTACATTCAGTTGACAGGTTTGATACACACACACACACACCCTTATACCCCTTTTTAGTTTTTTTATCATCTCTCATATAATAGGCACTGTTCAGAGAGATTAATATTATAGCACACAAATTCCCCATTCACATGTAATCAATGAGAAAGTGAATCATTTTAACTCCAGGTTGTAACAATGGCTATCGGGAAAAATATAGGCAAGTAAGGCTTAAAAGAATTAAGCAGGAAGCAGACAGAAGATGCTATTTTAGGTAGGGTGGTCAGAAAAGTCAGCTCTGGAAAGAGATTTGAGTGGAGACCAGAGTAAAATGAGAAAAACAGCCATGTAAGGATCCAGGTAAGAACCTTCCAGAAGGAGAGCACAATGCCCTCAGGCGGGGGAAAGCTACTTATGTTCAAGAAATAGCAGAATAGTAAGGACATGTTGTTTTCATACAGGAAAGCATTTTCCAGATATTTAGGTTAGATTGCTGTATAAATAATTTTAAAGAGTTGATTAAAAGATGTAAAAGGAACACATCACTATCTAATGCTGTGTGGATTTTCAAAGAGTTTTAAATACATTCTAGCAACTAAAAACAGTCAAGTGATTCCAAGTGTTTTATTTAATATGACCTTTTTTTTTAAATTGAAGAATGGCATTTTCTTATCAAGTAAAAACCCCCTATGTGGATGAGAATGGGCAGTTTTTTCCAGTGACCAATAGATAAATACATTAAACATCCACAGAACGCAATTACTTCTTTGAGTCTTCACTTTCTCATTTCTATAAGCAAGACACTAGTTCCCTTGATCAGGAGACACTAATAACTCTGTGTACTTAGAATATGTTTACAGAACAGATCTAATTCCTATTCTCAGTGGGTTAATAACCTTCTTTCTTGAAAGTGTTCAAACAGCAGCATAAACTGCTGTAGTCAATCTGTTGGAAGAGAAAATGATTCTGAACACATTAAAAGTAATATTTCCTTAAGAATTATGAGAAACTAAAATAAATGATGCATAAAATGAACAAATCAAGCTTTAAGATATAATTCTTGGCTATAATATTATGTCAAATGCATTTAAATTTCAAGGGTCTTTTTAAATATCTATTTGGGTATTTCATATTTATACTGAGGAGGAAGATTCATTTTGAAACAGCTGTGCCCTCATATATAATAAAAGTGATTTTAGCAAAATCAAAATAAAATTTTCAACACTGTATGTGTGCATCTGTATTACCAACCAATCTCAAAAAGTCACTTATACAGGTCGTATGTAGTATTTAAAAAAAAAAAAAAAAAAGCTCTGTGTTGTTTTTTAATCAACTTTTTTTGAAGATTTTTAAAAATTCACTTGAGAGACAAAGTGAGACAGAGAGCACAAGCAGAAGGAGAGGAAGGGAGAGAGGGAGAAGCAGACTCTCCACTGAGCTGGGAGCCCCACATGGGGCTTGATCCCAGGACACTGAGATCGTGACCTGAGCCCAAGGCAGATGCCCAACCATCCAAGACATCCAGGTGCCCCTTTTTATCACTTTTTACCATTTAAAAACTCTCTCTCTGTCTCTCTCTCTCTCTCTCTCACACACACACACACACATAGACACTGAAGAATAAAACACAGCATTTACATGTATGTAATGCATACATAATATGCTTATATATGCCTCATATGTGTGTTGTATGTGCATGTTTGTGTGTATGTGTATCTATGACTAAGAAATCAAGTTACACCTTTAATCTATAAAATAATAACCAGAAGTCTGACACAAAGTGTACCTCTGATTTTTCTCTCTAGATTTGTGAATTTGAAATGACATTCCAAAAGCAAGCTATTAAACTTAGTTTCTAATGATTTTGAAAACAGCTTTTAGAAACTCTAAGGTTCAATATAATTTAAGCGTCATTTCCAGGTTTCCCAGTGCTTTTAAAAAGTTTAACAAGCAAATATCATTGTATTTTGACTTTGAGTTTGAGAGTTTTTAAAGTTAACTTAGAGAAAATGGAATCATGTTGAGGAGACTCATGATTCCCATTGAAGTAAAAGTAATGATGGCTCAGATTTGGGGGGGGAGTGGAGGCCTCCAAAGAAACATTCTTCTGAATTCACACCTGAGTGTTTAATACATGTGTTATGTCAAAAATACTTCCAGACAAATCAGAACTGCCTAAATGATAAAACCATACATAGAACTTTGGATAAAAAAAATCAACACCTATCCTTGGTGTTCACAAAAATTAATAGGTATACAATACATATGGGATTTAGCTTTTGAATATGAATTCTACATGCCTTAGGAAGTATTTTTAAGGATATTTTAAATAAGGGTTCTCTGCCTTGCAATTGACTGTCAAAAGGTCAGAATAAATGCAGGATTAAGAGTCTACTATCTTGGAGCTATTACTCTAAAATATGTAGCTAACAAGCAGGACTTCAAGAAGACAATACATCACCACAGGGGAACAAAGCTGGACTAAATTCTGTTAGCTTCATTCTCTGATCCAAATCCTTCCCTTAATCACCACAGCATGAAAGCTGTAGCATGCAACATAACAAAACATCACTGCAGCATCCTCTTGCAGATATAGTTCAAGTTCAACAAGAACCACAGACTGTACCCTAGAAAGTAACTCGCGGGAGGGCAGGGATTTTGCCCATTTTAGTTACACAATGTTTTCTTAGCACCTAAAAAGTATGGCACATTATAGTTCTTATACCTTTTAAATATTTGTTGAGTGAATACATGAATAAATGAGTGAATGAATATTGAAGAGAATGTTCAGGAATTTATTCCTTGTCCAGGACTTTACAATGTAGACATGCAGTTACTACTTGATTATTAAACGAGTAAATGCTTCTGGAGCTCTAGAATGGTAGTGATGGTACACGTAGAGCAAAATTCTGGCTTTGGATGATGATACAGCATCTAATCTTGGCCACTGAGTATGAATGATCTCTCCTGGCCAAAATGGCACAGCCCTGGGTTCTGCCATTGATTCTGATGTTAGGCAGGAGGCACAAGCAGGAGCCTGGCATCTGGGTATGCGCTCTCCCATCCATCCTTGTATTTGCCTTGATGTTTGTTGGCCAAGTGCCTCTTTGAAATCTCTTTCCCAGCAAATAAGCCTTTGAATTGTTCTTTGTGAATGAGTCCTTTCTATCCCCAACCCCAGTTTCCTGAAATCCTTGCTAGTCACCCAACACTGGGTTAGAGACCTATGAATATTCATCTGTCTTTCATTCTTCCTCTCTCCATCTTTGAGAAAGCCTCAGTTCTTCCCCTATGTGAGGTTAGGATGCCCTTCTAGGCAGTCTTGTTGGGAGCATTTGAAACAGTCGTAGCTATAGATTAGGTAATATTATGGTATCAACGAGAAATTTGCTGATATTGATAATAGTACTGTGGACATAAAAGAAAATGTGCTTATTCTTAGGAATACACATAAGTACTTAGGGGTAAAAAAGGCATGGTGTCTTCAGCCTACAGGCAAATGGTAAAACAAACAAACAAAAACTCTGCGTATACATGTGCATGGAGAGAAGGATTGATAAAGAGAAAGGGAAATATAAGGCAAATGCCTTAACTTAATATAAACTATTGCAGAATCTTGACAGAGTGTATGGGAGTTTTTCACACTATTGTAATGCTTCTGTAGGACTAAAATAATATAGGTGGTAATGGACTATTATGAATTATAAAATATATAATCATAAAAATTTTAGAAGTTATTAATAATAACTACTCAAGGCTGTTTCATTAATATTTGGTCCCAGAGGAAGGGCTCACCATACTTGGCCCCATCAACCTCTGTGGGTCCAGACTGTTCCCATGAAGCCTCTCTTTCAAGCCCCTCCATTTGAGGGCTGAGCCAGTCGCAAAATCCTGCTTTTTTGCTTTTCCTGCTCAGGTCGGGCATCAGATGTGGAACCCCACAGAATCTGTATGTTGCAGACAAGGATCCCCAGATAGCCTCGTTAATGTGCCATTCTCCAGTTTTCGTGGGGGAGGGATGCTTTCAGACTCTGTATGTTGCAGACAAGGATCCCCAGATAGCCTCGTTAATGTGCCATTCTCCAGTTTTCGTGGGAGAGGGATGCTTTCTTCATCTCTCCCCTATAAAGACTCTTAGCATACTGAGAAGTATGTTTAAAGAAATTCTTCAGTTTCCAACAGCCTAGCTTTTCTTACTTCTACCCTTTTATGTCATCCAGGTAGGAGAGAGGTTGTCAAGCCAACTTTAAAAGTTGCTTCTAAAAGTTCCATGTAGATTCTAGCCTCTGACTTTGGATTGTCCAGGTTTTATCACCTGTCATTTCCTTCTTGGCCTTTGAGGTCCTTACTGAAACTAAGTCAAACGTTAGATTTAAATTCCTGGTTAGAATGAATTCATAACTCGTGACCTCCAAGAAAAGAACTAATTATGGCTTTCTCTCTAGGATAAGTTACATTTAGAAATGACATGGCAGCAAGGTTTATCTTAAAGTCATCTCTAGTGCTAAGGTTAATGTACACATAGATTTCCTTATTTTAGAAAGATAGGTCCTGGGCTATTTTGCTGTATATTGTAGCTTCCAGTTTTACTCCATAAAGAAGCATCATATAGCATAGTGGTTCTAAAATGTTTTGGTCTTAGAAAGCCTTTACGCTACTAAAAATTATTGAGGATTCTAAGAGAACGTTTTTCTATGTAAGTTCTATATACAGATATCCTATTAGAAATTAAAAATAAGAAATGTGAAATATTACTAATTTGTTAAAACAGTGAACAATCTCTAACATGTTAATATAATTAACATTTAGAAAAAATATATTCCCAAACAAACCACTGTCTTACACATTTGCAGATCTTTTTAAACATCTGATTTCATACAAGATAGCTGGACTCTCATATCTGCTTCTTGAGTCAATTTGTTGCATTATAATATATCATGTAACCTCTTGATACTCTTGTATTAAGATAACTCTTGACACTCCCTTGTGAAACTGTTAGATGTGATTTAAGAAAATATTAAGAAAATAGTTTTGATCTCATAGACTTCCTGAAATGGTCTTTGGGCCCGCAGAGTCTTCTGACCACACTTGGAGAACCACTAATCTACAAAATCAAGTGTTTGTTTAGGAATGACAATCCTGAGTTTGAATCCAAAGTTTGCCTCTAGACGGTTTTAAGGCCTCAGTTGAATTTACCCTTTAAGAGACTCAATATATCATTAAAAAAAAAAATCAAGATAATGCTCTTTCACCAATAATTCAATGAAATAACACATAAAGCTTCTCCCAATAGTTTAGCACAAATCACTCATACTTGGTAACTTTCCTCTCTCTTTTCCTTCTGCAAATTCACTGACATTCATAACTATATATATGGGAAGCAAAGTGCAGAGAGGGAGAGAATTTCCAGCAGACTCCCCGTGAGTGTGGATCTCGCCGAGCGGCTTGAGGTGGGGCTACCCATGGGGCTTGATATGGGCTTGACTCAGAGTTTGATTTCATGACCCAAGATCATGACCTGAGTCGAAATCAAGAGATAGAAGCTTAGTGATTGAACCCCCGGGCGTCCCCATAATTACATTGTTAATGTCTGTGTGGATTGGTTTGTGAACTTGCTAAGATTTTATTGTACCTCCCTTGTTTTCCCTGTCCTCAGTGGTGGAGAAAAAAGCAAAACAAAATACAAAAGGAAACAGAAATATGAATAGCTACCTTCCTGGATAACAATAGTGACAAAAGAAAATGATTTGAAGATGTTTTGAGAAAGTAAAAGGGACATAAAATGTAAGAAATGCACTTATTTTGGCTACAGAATAAAAATGAATAACTGCTACTTGGGCAAAACTCAACTCTTTGAAAGATAAAATAAAAACATGAGTTATGTTAAATTACTTCCTTAAGAAGCCTAGGTGGGGGTGCTGTAAATTTTCTCAGTCCCTGATTCTTATAGTCAAGTTACACAGCACACTGAAAGGTCAACTGCTTTTCTAGGGGTAGATCATGGCACTCTGTGTGTCCATCACTGGCTGACTTTCTGATTTGGAGAAAATCAACCTCTTGGAGCAGCAGTTTTCATCTTTAAAATGATCTTTTTAGAGGGCTTTCAGTTTGCAAATCTCTAAAATAATCATTGGAATTTTTACAGGAAGGAGGTATTTGCAAGATGTTAGGCACTCTTCTCATCACTACATGTATAGGCACAGTGTTAATTGAGGGCCACCGTGTGGAGGACAAGTGGGAGATAGGTGGATAATGACCCTTCTCCATACAAAGGAAAATCAACCAGTGTTAGAGAAACTTACATAAGAAGAAGTTCTTATTTTACACTTCATGATAGAACCGCCACACTTTAGCTTCATTTTTTCCCCTTAGTAGTCCAAAACCAATTTTATAACTCAGTTGTCTCTCGGCTAAATGTGCAGCCTACTGCAGAGATGAGTTCGTGAAGCTTAACCATACAAAATGGTCTATCTAAAGAGTGCATATATTTGCAGGGATGCTTTTATAGTTGAAAGAGGCTTTGCTTCAGTTTGTTTTCCTTTCTGATGGAGGCTTACAAAAACTATTAACAAAAAAGACATATCAAATTAGAACACAGAAAAATTAAATGGGGCTAGAAAAGCTATGGTTACAGGTGCACTTATATGAAAAGTCCGGCACATGCCATGTTGATTAAGTATGAGACAATGTCAGAGTTTCTAATCTCAATAAAGTATTATTGAAAAGCTGCACCAATTCTTCATGAGGCTGTTTAGAATTGTCTTCGCAGTGCATTTTTCCTTTGCCACCCATTAGGTAGCCTTGCTTAGCACCGGCCTGAGAATTAAACACTGCAAGATTCTTCAAAGGATTCATACAGCAAACAATATTGAAACATTAGAATGATGCATTTTCTTCAAAGCGTTTCCTTTTCAAAGTACAGAAAACCCAGATATGCTGCTATGGACAGGTAACAGCAGGCAAAATCAGCAATATAAATTCATGGATGTGTCCATCTATTTTTCCTACAGGAGTGACAGAATTAGGAAAGAAATGCCTGATGCATCCACTATAATGTGGAGAAAAAAAGAAATCACACTTCTCCAAGTTCCAGCATACAGAATGATTTTCCATTATTTATATTCGCTTCCTGCTAAGACTTTGGGTTCTGAAAAAAGAAAAAGGGAGGTTGACATCCTATTCACAGTACATAATATTTTCTTCTGTTTCAAGAGAGGAGGCAAATCAGCACACACTTTTATTATCCTGACAGGGGAATGTCCTGAGTGTCCTGTTAATTGAAATGGACAACTTCTAGGCTGAAAAATCTGTCAGGTGGTCTCATTGCAGCAACATAATGCTAACCACAGGCTCAGATGAAATGAGTCACATTCGCAACATGCTGCTGGTTAAATTGATTTAGGGAGATCGAAATTACACTTTGGGAAACAAACTGATGATCACAGAAACATACATTAAAAAACTGCTAATTCTTACTGAATTAAAAACATTCTTAGTGTTTCATTTCATTTGCATATGAGGTTACAAATGCTCTTAATACCAAGGGCAGGGAAAAAAGATAGTAGACCTTCCAAATAATTTATTTTAGATTTGAAGTGTCAGATCCAATATCAACTTGGAATGTAGTATTCATTCTCTTGCCATATAAATTGACACTGCTTTTGTTTCTCCAAATGAGGTTTTGCAACAGCTCTCTGGGTGAGTATCCTATGTGCAGGGTATTACACAAAAGCAATCTGTAGAGGTGTTGAAAGGAAAAAATGTATCTTTGCATCACAGGAAACACCTACTTACTAAATGGGTTATGAAAATGAAAGCCTTTTAGTACGTATAAGAATTGATTAGTATTTTCTTTGACTTCACTTGCAAATTTTGCTCTGGTTTCTCCAACCAACAATTTTCTTTCTCTGGCATGAATGGATTTTAGTAAGAAAAAATGCTGTAGTTTCCTCACTTTAAAAAAAAAATTAAAAACAGAAACCCAAATGGCATTTTGCCTAACAAAGTTAAAAGCAACTAATAGTTCAGATGAATCATTAAAATGGTCTCTTATGTTGGCTACTCTTGATCTTTACATCTGTACAAGGACCAACTGTGTTAGGTGGATGGCTGAGTTATAATGTTTGCATTTAGTGTAATTATGATATCAATCATCACCATTTCATTGATCTATGTAGTCATATCCTCTGTGACTATTGCAGTATAATTCTGGAACTGCTGGTAGTAATCTGATCTGGTTATCTTTTGGTTAACTTAACTGGGATTCAAATTTCTACAGTAGTTTTAAATTAAATTAAATTATTTTAAAGATTGTATTTATTTGAGAGAGAGGAAGGAAGAGTACATGGAGGGAGTGAGAGGGAAAAGCAGACTCCCAGCTGAGCAGAGCCTGATAGGGGCTCCATCCCAGGACCCTGAGATTGTGACCTGAGCCAAAGGCAGATGCTTAACCAACTGAGCCACCCAGGTGCCACCACCCCCTTTCTTAAAAGATTTTATTTATTTGAGAGAGAGAGAGAGAGAGAGAGAGAGAGATCACGAGCAAGGGTTAGGGATTGAAGGAGAA
>CM053611.1:75827786-75875468 GCA_028646535.1 Procyon lotor
TAACAGAATGCCTGTTAATAACATCTCATGTCCATGGATTTATAACTATGGGATCATAGTGTACTGTCTTTATTTTGACTGCATTGCTCTCCCCATTAGACTGTAAGACCATAGTCAGCAGTCTGTACCTCTAGATGTAGTTTGATACAGAACAGGGGCTCAAAAACCACTTGCTGAATGGATAAAGGAGTGAACAGGATAGAAAGGAATATAAATTTGAGGTATAGCAACTCAGTTTAAATGATACATGTTATACTTTCAATAAATACTTCCAAATAACTATTTATATTTTACAAAGTGCTTATTATATGCTGAGAAGAACATAAAGCACCTTACCTTTGTTGTTTCATTTACCCCCCAAAGTAATTCTATGAGGAGGTATTATTTGCCCATCTTAAGGGTAATAGGGGCGCCAGGGTAGCTTAGTCTGTTAAGCATCCAATTCTTGATTTCTGCTCAGGTCATGATCTTCGGGTAATGAGATCGAGCCCCACATTGGGTTTTGTGTTGAATGTGGAGCCTGTTTGAGATTCTCTCTCTCCCTCTGCCCCTCTCTCTTGCTTCTGTGCACAAGCTTGTGCCTGCATATACTCTCTCTCAAAAACAAACAAACAAACAAACAAAAAAAACCAATCAAACTGAGTCTTCGAGACCAAAGGATTCTCACAGGGTCTTACTCCCATTAATTCGTGGAACTGGGATTAACATGTATCATTCTCAAATTACTCTAACAAAATATTTTAACTATTAAAGAACTTAGTCTGGGTCTTGTTTATTGAAGCTAAATAATGATAGCTATAAGGAACAACTTCTTCCAGGAAAGTCCTTCTGCCTCAGCTCTGGACTCTCCCTCACCTTCAAATGGCAGATGTTTTTCTCTAGGTCTTTATATGACTTAAATTGGCCCTATCCAACCAAAGGACACCGGGTTCTAGCACTTTTTTCCTCTCTAACCCCCAGTTTTCCCCCAAAGTCTGTATCACTTGAAATAAAGAGTTGAATGGAAAAACAACAACAACAAAAAAACCCCCAAAACTTGAAAATCTTATCTTTTGCTTTAAACCTAGAGGTCCTCTTACTAGTAGAATAAATCTGGTCTCCTCCTCCTCCTTTATTATCCATAGGCACCCACACTACACTACCCTTCTAATAAACATTAACAATTCCTTTTCAAATGGTTTCCTTTATAACCATCCCCACTGACCTCTTCCCCTTCTACCTGAAACATCACCACGGCTTCCTTGCTGGACTCCCCACCACGAGTTTCCAACTTCAAATGCTTCTCCTTCTAGCCATTTATTACCTTGTTGACAAAGTTATTTTATCAAAGTACAGTCTAGTCATATCAAATTTCTGGTTAAAAATCTTCCACAGCTGTTTCCTGAGATTCTTTTGCAGAGTAGGCAAGGCCTTTATCAACCTAATCTTTTTCCATTTTGACCTCTTCTTCCAACATTGGCTCCCAACTCAACACATTCTGACCATTTTGAAGTCTCCCACCCAGTGTGTCATGATCTTTTCTATTTCCCAATGTTTTTTTTCACACACATTGCTCACAACCCCTCCCTATCTATCATTTCTGTGGTTTAAAAAAGAAAAAAAAAATCTCTGCAAAATCATTAAACCATTATCTTTCCAGTGAAACTTTTACTATTTTTTCAAGCTATCCTACTTGATGTTTCCTAGTTTATGTACATGCCTCAATTAGAGACACTACCATTCCATTGTAGTTATTTGTTTACATGCCTGATTATTTTATTAAATTGTGGGATCTTTGAATATAGGGCTATGCTGAGTTGTTTCTGTATTCTTAACATTTAACACAGTGCCTGACACAAAATAAGTGACTAATACAGATAAATGTGGGATATGTATACTACTATTATTTCTAATATTCTTCTCTCCTGATCTGAAATCATTCTTTCCTTAAATGTGAGTATCTGTACCTGAAAAGCAGAACAACTTCCTGGTTTCAGTTAGCTGTCCTGAGGTTGTTTTCTTTAACACCACTTTTGGAAGTCTTATGAAATATTATAGAGTCATTACACTTTTCCCCTGTTCTCATAAGGGCGTTTAAATGAGTCAACAAATCCTCACAGCTGGTATCTTTGAAAGTGGGTGATGGAAGTAAGAGCGTTGATAGGAACACAGTAAGTCCTTTGTTCATATCTGGGAGTTGATAATTGAAGAGACCAGTGTTTTGTCTCTTGTAATGTCCAAAGTGATTTTAGCTAGTGTGTAGTGAAATCTAGGTCTGTGGTGGCTTCTATCCATCATACTACCCCATCCTTCTAATAAAAGTTATATATTTAAATCCTAAGCATAGACGGGAACTTAACAATCATTGCCTCCTCCATGACGTCATTAGAAATAACTCTTACTCAGTCTAAAATCCATTTCAAATTAAGTTACAGAAAGCACTGCTACCCATTTAATGCTCATGGATTTTTTTAATTGAGTTTTTCCCCTTTAAATTTATAAGTATACCATGGGATAATATTTCTGACACCAGTGCATTTGGTAAATAATTTAATTGATCTCAGTTCTGAAAAACCAACCTCCATGTAGTTTAACTTGCTCTCTTTTGACAGGTTACAAATAAAAATGCAACAATGGTTTTCAGTTAAAATATTACAACCAGTATGACAGCGGTAGAACTGAGGACAGCTGTTTAAATAGGAACAATTTGACTCCAAAGGAAAACATAATGCTTATGGAAATACACTCAAGGCAGCTTTAATTCTAGAAACAATAAGTATGAGATTAGAGCATTGAAGAGGCATGAACCTATTCTTTTTAGCTTTTATCTGGACATAATAGAAATTCCCAATAATGACCTAACTCACACAGATGTGATAGTAAAAGGATATAACATTTTTGATGTAATTAGGGGGTAACAACTTCTGTCTTTAACTTTTTTTTTTCCATTACATACTCTATTTAGAATGATAAAACACAAAAAACAGATCTCAGCTGTATGAGTTGAATGTGCTTTGGTGAAGGAAGAGCTATCATCTGACCCAATTAATCTTGATTTGGGATAACTGCTTGATAAATGATTTCCTGGGAAGGAAGGTACCACGGCTCATTGCACTTGGTTTTCATCTTAGATCTTCTATGTATTCACTGTGTGACCTTGGCAAAGTCATTTAACTTCTCCTTAACTCTTTTCATTTGTAAAGTGTAGCTAATCCTGGTCTTTCTCACTGGCAAAAGCAAACACTAGCATTATATATTCAATAGGTATGAACATGAAAGATTATTGATATGAAGGATAACCATGGCTGGTTAAGAATATTACTGTGTCACTAACCTAAGCCTCTGAACAAACTATCTTCATGTAGAATTGAGTGTTTCTGACAACTATGTACTTTGAATTTATTTAAATAGATGCCATGGTACTTATTTTGGTCCATTAGATATAGATCTGCTGGCTGCATAAAACTAGAATAATGTAAATGTGATCTATATTGCCTAAGACTCTATAATACATACCGTTTTATTATTTTGACTATTCAGACTGTGACTCTTCTATTCCAAACCATTAGCCAGGTAGTAAGTGATATAGGTAGAAACAATATTAATCAGATAAAGAAACTCCCAAAGAGACAAAAATGATGTTAATTTGATGTACATAGTTAAGCCAAAAAGAAGAGAAGCAAATTTATTGCAAGTTGGTGACTTATTGCTATTCAAAATGAAGGGACAACATTATAAATATTTAAAATAGAGTCAGGTCTATTAAGAATAAGCTTATATTAGAGTACAGCTCTAGCTTTGAATTTTTAAACTTTAATATGAAGATTTTGGAATATGTTTTCAAAGAGAAAAAATATTTGCACCAAATATAAGCATGATATAGAATGGTTAAAGGGAGGAAGAATTCTAAACACTATTCCAAATGGTATCAAGTACTTAAAAAGAGTTGAAATCATATTTGAATATAGATTTTAGGTTAGACTTAAGGAAAAATAAATTATTATGAGAGTTGTTTTTGATGAAAGTATTTGAATTGCATTTTCACTAGAAATTATCAAAAATACCCTAGATTTTTAAAACAAATTTGATATAATAGAATCTTATTTTCATAGAAAGAAAAAGAGATGGACTGTTTAATCTCCCATATATTTGCCAGTCCTTACATTTTATAGCTACCTAGAAAAAAAAGTACTTTTCACATACTAAATCAAGAATTAATATGAGGTTTTGTTTGTTTTCTAGAATTGGGTTTGGTTAGATACTTTATTCAGACTCCCTGGAAATGATCTAGGTGTTATATGGGAAAAATACAAGGAATACAGTGGGATATGCCAAAGCTGATTGCAGATAAGTAGGAGAGGTACATTAGTGAGAAAGGACTACCACTGATACAAATAGGTGATACAGCAACATCTAATTGCAAGACAGTTGGCTAAAACAGAGGGTGCATATTATGGTTATAGCTCACAAACAGTTAATTCATCTCTGTATTCCTGGTGCTTATTACTAGAGGGTATTATGCTAAGCAAAATAAGTCCATCAGAGAAAGACAATTATCATATGATCTCTCTGATATGAGGAATTTGAGAAGTAGGGTGGGGAGGGTTGTAGGGGAAAGGGAGGGAAAAATGAAACAAGAAGAGACCAGGGAGGGAGACAAACCATAAGACATTCTTAATCTCAGGAAACAAACTGAGGTTTACTGGAGGGGAGGTAGGTGTGAGGGATGGGGTGGCTGGATGATGGACATTGGGGAGGGTATGTGCTATTGTGGATGCTGTGAATTGTGTAAGACTGATGATTCATTCACAGACCTATACCCGTGAAGCAAATAATACATTATAAGTTAATTTAAAAATTTAAAAAAAGAACTGTAAGAATAAATTCTATTGTTGTAAGCCAAAACAAAAACAAAAAGCCAATATTAAATAAATGTGCAGTGAACCAGTGGAATGAACTAAAATCTCAAACCTGACTCAGTATTTTAAGCTCTTCATTCAGTTCTTTGACAAATATTTATTAAGCACCTACTACGTGTAGTCAATATAGTGAATAAGAAGACAAACACACATATACACACACAGTTTTTATCAGTCTAATTATGGAGACATTAAGCAAATAAATTTATGAAAGAGAATATAATAATACTCTGGAAAACACTCTATGAGATAGAAATAGTGTTAAATAAAAATTGCCCTTGACTGGGAATTAAGACTGGATTCTCTAAGTAGGTGACTCTTGAGCTGACATTTGAAAGATGAGTATGTAGTTGCATTGACATGGAAGTAAGTGGAGACAGCTATCACAGGTAGAGGAGATTGCATGGAAGAAGGGCTCCTATGACATAGAGGTGTGTGACATATTTAATAAAGCATAGAAAAAGATATGCAGTTGAAGGAAAATTAGGTCACATCCTATAGAGCATGGAGAGCCTCATTAAAAAATGACTTCATCATCAAGAATGATGAGAAAACACAAGAAGCAATTATAGTCTGGCTGCAGGGCACAGTCTAGGAAGAGGTATGGGAAGCAACTACAAAGTACACTATGCTTTCTTTTCTCAGAAGGATGGAACACTTGCTCACAGAAAACTCAGATTTTGCCTACGTACTTTAAAAAGAATCAAGAGGTAGTATAACTTTTTTTCTCAGTTCTTTCCGAAAGCAAGAGCTATGTAATAGTGACTTAACCCCATAGATCTCAGAAGTGTTACAAAAACAAATAAGAGAATTGGGAAAGCCCATGTGGTTTCCTTACAAATTGAAAGTTCTGCATACACTTATATTTTTATGAACAAAGAAATATGGTTTGCCATGTGTACATCAGAGTAGTAACTGGTCAGTTAGGCTTGAGTTGGAGATGACTTGAGCTAGATGTGGCCAGAAAGTAAGACACCATCCAGTTGATTAGACCCAATCATCTTCTAAAACTTAAATCACTATCTATTCCATAGTCATCTTAACATATAATATTGTAAAACTTTACAGCACAGTTTATCCATGTATGGTCTGCTTACTCTTGAGCCAGAATCAACTGGACTGATTTTTAAAAAAATGAAGAGTCTGGGTCTCCTAGTTCTAGACCCTTGGTGTTCTCAGGTGTGCTCAAGAATTTACAGATGTAAAACGTGAGTAGAGGATTCTCAGGAAAACTCATATTTAAGTCTTAGCAATGATACCTAAGCATTACTATATAGAAGTGTCACTAGAGAGCTTATAAAATGGAAATTCCCAGGATCCACATCCAGGAAGTTTAATTCAAGAGATTTGAGGTGACTAGGAATAGTTTTTTGGTTTTTGTTTAATGAAGCTTAAATGAATTTTGAGTTCAAAGTTAAGAGCCGTTGGTCTAAAATTTTTTCTGTTTATTTGAACAATTTCTAATAAGATCTTTCAGAAAGCATATACATCCCTGTATGATAAGTTCTTCAAGGTCAGGGGCACTGTCCTTTTCAGCTTTCTCTCCTCAGCACTAGGATAGTGTTCATTCTTACCATTCTTTGGATCTCAGATAAAATGTCATTGCCTCTTGACTAAATGGAATGCTCCTCTGTAGATTCACAAACCTCAATGTAATTTCCCAAAGCATTCATCACATTTTGTAATAAAACTGTGTTATTTTTCTTCTAAGCCATCTCTAAACACTGGGAGATGTCTGTTTTATGCTTAGTAGAATTGCTGATATCTAGCAGAGAACCTGGCACTTAAGAGGTAGTTAATACTTATTGAATGAAAAAATATGCAGGAAATGTTTTGATTACTTGAAGATTATGATATCTTTTAACCTCCAGTGAAAATATATTATTTCATTTAAGGTTTTATATTAGATCCTAAAGCACCTTTTGGGGCTACTCGTAAGAAATAGACATCAAATTCTGGTAGAACTCAACAGTGATTGGCATGATGGCCCAAATCTGACCACCTCTCACCATTTTTGTAGCCATGATCCTACTCCAAAATGCCTCCATCTTTTCCTCAAAGGGACACTGTATAGACTTGAAAAATGAAGGCATCCTCAAAGGAGCAAGGTGGCTCAGGAATTAGATGGGCATTAAATAAAAAGTAGATTTAGAAGATCTAGCTTTAGAAGCAAATTGTCTTCAAAGACTGAAATAAATACATGTATAAATAAGAGGATAAAACTGTTAGAATGTGGTCCGTGGGAAAAAAAAAGCATCCACAGGATTAACATAAAAACTGATAGTAGAACAAGACTCTATGAGCCTAAAGTATAAGAATACAGAAAGTAGAGTAAGAATGAAAAATCAGGATCTAGGTGTCTTGGAGACATTGTAAGAGACACCGAAGTTGTTAATCAAGAATCCAGATTAAATAAAGAATATAGTTCAGTGGGCTTTGATAAGTGGGGTTTCAAACGTGGTTTCATATCAAAAGGAGTAGCAAAAAGTAGGAGTCTCATGAAAGAAAGCAATGGGAAAAGTTATTAGAGACAACTTGGTCCATGGTATGAACATATAACAAGACAATCTTGGGAGGAGATTTGTTCAGAATGAAATGGAGGATTCCATGGCAGGCAACCAAAGTGAAGACATGACATGACATGGATTCATGTGAGATATTCCTTACCTTTTATTTTCTGAGAGAAGCAAGAGACATCTAATCTAATCTTGAACTTAGACTGAAAAAAAATATTCAATTTTACTTCTGTCCAATTTTCGTCTTGTCATGGTATCTTTTCAATTCTAATTCTATAGATTTTCCAACCACTTTCTCTACTATACCAGAAAGAACAGGATAAAAAAAAACATTAACCTCCAGTAATGGGAATGCCTTAGTATTCATCTATCAATAAAAAGAAACCCCTAACTCCTCTGAAACAGAGTACAGACCTTTGACTCCACATAGCTTGCAATAATCCATTCACAGACACTGGAAAGCAAGTTAAGAAATCTCAGAAGATTATCAGAGCTCAGTATTTTGAATCCAAGAGAGAGCAATGAGGGAAAGTGTCATGAAATATAGAGAGAACGCCTTCTCAGGGCTGAGCTTTAAGTACCTATGGAGTAAAGCACCAAATCTTGTTCAGAAAGAAAAGATGAAAATGAAAGAAAGATAAAGTAAGAGGTTAATGAAATAAGTAGAATTGATATTGATAAGAAAACAAAGAAGAGATATAGGTTAAAGCATACAGAATGTCAAAATTTTGGAAAACAAATATTTACAATTGACCAAATTATAAAATAATTAAAATACCAAACAGAATGCCTTTCTTATGTCAATAAGCAATATGCCTTACAGTTAAGAGTTTGAATTGTACATTTGCATTTGTTTTAGTTCTAATTAACAGTTGGGTGATTTTAGACACAGGCTTTAATCTTCAGAAGTCTCAGTCTTTATCAGTAAAATGGGGATAATGCTACTTACTTCATAACGTATTTACATTGAATAAATGAAATAAAACATACAAGTGTTTATTATGGTGCTGGGAAAAAAGTAGGAACTTAATGCATCTAATTTAGTATGAACAGCTATGATTTGCTTTGTTGTCATTTGCTAATACTCATCAATAATGAAATGTGCAGACGACCAAAAATTATTCTGGGGTTCAAGAGAAAACTGAAAGTAGGGTTGCCTACTGCTTTAGACAATCCAGAGTGAATGGCCTTGCATAAGTAATGGAGTGTTTATTGAACCCTGTTGGAACAGACACAATGGGCACAAAAGACATTAGGGCACTTGTTCATGAGGGTATTTGTTGGGGAAATAAGCAGAACAAAAAACAGGGGTGACAGTAGAAGATGACACAGCAATAATTTGGGATACCTTATGCAAAGGACCTACTGTGAGCCCAGCATCCTGGGAATTATCTGTGATTTTTTTTTCTCTTCTTTATTCTCTACATTATCAAAACCTACCCATTCCACCTCAGCAAAATGGTCCAAATTTGACCACCTCTTACCATTCCCACAGCCACCATCATAGTCCAAAACATCTTCATCTTTTCCTTAGATAAATGCTTTACTGTCTTTGCTCTTTTCTACCTACAGGCAATATTCTGCCCACAGCCTGCATCTTCTTGTCAAATATTAATTTGGTTGTAATATTTCTCTGCTTAAAACATTTCAGTGATTCCCCATCACAGTTGCAAACAATCTAACCACCTCTCTGGGCTTATAGGATCCCACGTGTTTTGCCTCTGCCTATTTCACTTTCCCCTTCTCTGTGCTCTAAACTCCTCATACTCTCTGCCCCTAGAACAAATCAAGGTCATTCCATCTTAACAGTCTTGCATATGCTGAACCCTCTGCTTGGAACCCTCTCCCTACAGTTATTCCAAGATGGTTGTTATTTTTTTATTTTTATATATTTTTTATTTTTATTTTTTGGATGTTACTCTTTAAGTTTTGACTTAGAGGACTTCTGTGATCATCCTATATAAATGGTCCTTCTAATTCTCAACTCACTACTCAATACTCTATAGATGTCTTTGTGGGTTTTTTCCTTCACCACATTAATAACTATATGTATGTGGGTTTATTTTTTGTACTCCACTAGAGTGTAAATTCCTTGAGGGCAGAGATCCTGATTAATAAATTTATGTAATATCCTCAAGTGCCCCCCTAAAACCAGTGCCTGATGCCTAGTAAGCATTTGTTAGGTGAATGTTGCATGAATGAAGGTGGCCATTACCTATATCTTTCATCCAGATATATTCTTTATCTCTGATGCCATTTACTCCCAGAATTATTTTCTGTCTTTCATAAGCTTTTGCATGGAAAACGCTTTCCTTACTTTCTAATGAGAACTGAGTCCTTAAATCTTCTATTCACCTTCATTTCTCAAGGCCTTTTCTTGATGTCTCATAGGAGAAGAAAGTTGACTATGATAACAGAAAGAAGTATAAATTTTATCTGGTTTCTTCCCATTACACCAACTTGACCTTGTACTACCTTCTGAGTTCAGATGGTCTGTTAACTTAAGAGGAAGATAATTCTAGATGTTGGTACAAAGGTTCTCAGGACATTCAGTTCCTGCAGTACTGCTACTAGAAGATGGTCAGTGGCTCTGGAGTCGATCCAGGCATTAATTTCTTATTAGCATTAATAAAGCTAATTAAAAAAATATGTAACAATCACATAAAACATGCCTCCTGCAAATAGTTTCATCTGTCAACTTAAACTTATAAAATACATCTTAATTTTAATTTCTTAACTACCTGAGGTAATTGTGAGCTGTAGAAACACAGAGGACAGGGAGGTCATCATGGCCTGGAGTAATTAAAGAAGCATTTGGAGGAGGTGGAGGGATTTGAGATGGTCCTTAAATTACTGTAGGATTTAAATAGCTGCTATACTTAGTCACATAATTTCCCATCACCTAATTTTGAGGGGAAATTTGCATCTCCTCTCTGCCCAGTTTCTCCTGGCTGGCTGCCATGCCTGTCAACAGCAGCAGCCCTTTTGTTGAAAAATGGCCAACAAGGTAACCATGAATAATTTCAGGCTGAAAACATTTAAAACTTACACAAACTGAAATGTTAATGGGAAGAACACCTTAGAAGTATATTAGTATGAATGCAAATCTTTTTTTTTTTAAGTTTCTCCCAGAGGCTTTAAACATGTAAAAAGCAACAGAATAGCAGGAACTACACATTAACTAACATCAATCAATGCAAAATATCTTAATCGTTTAAACCTAAACTGTGGTTCAAAGGAATTAATCGTGATAGTAATGTGTTTTGCCATATGCTTTGACATGGCTCACCATGGAGAAAGTGGGAACTATGTTGAAGGATCCTCCTTTTATCCGGCACTAAGAGTATATTTACTAAGTAAATCTCTGAAGCTTTCTGAGAATGTCTTTTTGTGAATATCTGATGATCCCACATAGTACATTTTAGATAACCAAAAACAAAACAAAAGGAAAGAATACAAATAAAACAGGTTGGACAGATGTCATTTCAGGAATTCTCAGAAGATGGCACCAAATATTCATCCCTACTGACTGCCAAAAGACAAGAAAAGCCAAACATCCTTGTCACTAATGTCATCATTCTTAGTAACATGACTAGTTTTCCAAAAAGAGCATCTGTTGTCTGGAGCTCATTCATGGTCATTGCCACTTCTGCCTTTCCTCTTTCCCTCATAATACACTCCAATTACAATTATGGAAACTACTCCTTGCAGAATAGCCACACTTTGGCCCTGGCACTTTGGCCAGCTGTTGGCAAATTATTGCATTGGCCAGTCCTAACCAAGTAGTCTTTCAATGACACAGAATCTAATACTTTAATTCTCATGCCTTATATGCGATTTTTGTACATGGTCACAAGTAGACCTGTCTGAGATAGAAAATCCTAAAGTAATAAATACCATCACTTCTTCTCCAAGCTGAAATGGAAATTGGTGTTTCCAGTCAATTTCAAAATTTTGGTCTTCCCTAGAAGACCTTATGTAAAAAACCTTCTTGGTTTTCATTTGTTTGTTTGTTGTTTTGTTATTTTTACTCAGTCACATCTTTTTGCTAGGAACTAAGATGTATGGTCTTTTAGCATCCCAAAAAACACACCATCACCCATCAAAGCAAACCCATCAGAGGGGGGAAAGGCCAGTAAACTGAGCACCCTCCAAATGGCAGTGTTCCCCTAGGTACCATGAATGCTCAGGTATTTCCATGGTGGTAAGGGCAATTTGAAGATGTGAGATTGGATTGGGAGCCTTATAAAATATTTACCTTCAGTGGGACTAGTTCTCAATTTGGAATTTTTTTTTTTTAAGTGAAGTGAAAGCTTTTGGAACTCTTGAAAATGTTAATTCTCTTCCAGCATAGTAATTATGAATTGCATGGCCAATGTTTGTTTACCTGCCTATCTTTTTAGTCCACAAGATCCATATCAATGTAGTGGGCCTGTCTGTCTGCTCTTATACATCTCCCATGCTTTTTGGTATATATTAATAATAATGCCAGTATATGAACAAAATAATCATCATTTCTGAAGTGCTTCCTATGGGTCAAATACCCTGTATTTTATGTATACTATCTCATTTCATACATATTGTACAACAGTCGTATGAGACACCATTATGAGCTATATTTTTCCTATAAAGACACTGCAGATTGTTGGGTTGAAATGATTTGCCTTATATCCAGAGCTAGTAAAAGGAGAACTAGGATGATAATCTATTGCCTTATATCCAGAGCTAATAAAAGGAGAACTAGGATGATAATCTAGGTTTGTGTGGTTACTTAAAGTCCATGTTTTTTTTTTTTTATTTCTGTGGGGTATTTTTTCTATTAATGAACAGTTATTAAATCAATTTCATCTGAATACTGTCATATTAAAAGATTATTAAATGGGTTCAGGTATTTTATGAGTTAATTCATGCTCCCTTTCTAAAGTCTATAGTTGGCCTCTAACCCATGATGTTGGCTTTGACACTGGGTGTACTGATGACCTCATCTTGTATCTTGGGATGAGCAAAATTAGCATAGTTACAAGGGACTTGTTATCTACTAAGATACAAAGGGCTATCAGAAAATATTGTGCCCTCCCTGTAGGGATACCAGACTATATGAGATGCCATCTATCAGGGTTTTCAAGTTATGCTCTTTGGAACCCTGATTTTCATGAAAATACTATAGATGTAGAGTTGAGTTTCAGGGTTTTAAGTTCTCCTTTGAAAGCTTTGACGTTATGTGAGCACCTTATTCACACAGTATCACAGTACTGAAACACAGTATCAGTGTTGAGTGGAAAGGGTTTAGAGTCAGTTATGCTGATCTATCACTTTATAACTGTGAGGCCTAGAGTAAGTTACTGAATGCTTTTCTGCTCCATTTTAGAAATCTAAATATGGAAAGAAATAATGTTTTCCTCATAATGTTGTTGTAAATGAAATGAGATAAGGTACTTAGAGGAGATGGGGACATAATAGATACTTGAAAAATGCTCATGTCTATATTCGAATATATCATATTCTCATTTCCACCCTGTAGGTAGTAACAATTGCTACTATACTATTGAATACCCCAAACCAAGAGTAACATCAATGTTTTTTTTTAATAGTTAGCCCTATATAAACAAAACAAAATAGCTTACACATAAGTTATTACTGAAAATTTTCTGAAATACAGTTAGTTATGCTAACTAAAGGAAATAGTCCTATGAAAATGACAAAATTTGTATAGAACTCAATATTTCCCACACTGTTGTAAGTGCTTTCTATCCAAATCATGGAATTGATTAGACACATAATAAAAGTCAGTAAGAATTAGCTGAATTAGTTATATTCTATAATTATTTAAGAGAAATTGCTGTTGTCACCACCTTTATATTTATGATCTGTTTTCAATAAAAACTTACTTTTAAATGTTCAAATATATTATCTTAAGAAATTTAGACAACTAGTAAATTTCATCATTAACAATTGTAAATCAAACAAAAATTTAATGGATATAAGTATGTTTTCTTCACTATCATTTGGCATATATATAAACTACATGTGATTGTCTTCTCTTGTTAGAATATTAATTAAAAAACAGAATTATATATGAAAACACAGAAAATTAAATTCTTGGAGGCATCATCATTACTCTAAAGATGAAGACTGGCTATTTTATTATGATTTTTACTCATTACAGTTTATCCACATAATTTTATGCTTTTCAAGATGCTGGCAATTGTTACTTTAAAACTGGAACAAAGAAATTAATCCTTTTAGGGGGGTGACGATTCAGATCTGGTAGAGGAAAAATATAGCTCTAATTTGCTTAAAAGCCTATGTTCTTTGTAGAAGAACTTCTATAGAATTACAAAAATGAAAAAAGTGTGCAAAACACTTACAAATTGAGAAGATAGGTTACATCACCAAAACATAAAATACGAGTAGGTCATAGAAACTATGAACATTTCTATTGTTTCCTCACAAGGGAAAATGAAATAAACGTACATATTTTCAAAATAAATTCACCTGTAGAACGATCACTATCATTCAGGACTTTGGAAAGATCTATAGTATAATGTAAATTAGAGTAGACCTTTCTTATAATCAGAAATAAGAGAGCAACAGTCTCTCAATGACATACATTAGATCTATTTTACCAACATGTTATTCACCACCCTGATATCTCTCAAAATCTTACAAATTTTGCAGTGATGTCTTAAGTATGTGTCTTTTCATATTTACAAAAAATGAGAAAAATCTATCTTACAGCCTGCAGCTTTGTCATTTCTTAAATCGCATAGGCATTGTAGTATTCTTCACATGGACTGGTGGCATTTGGCAAGGTCATACGCAGGTGGGAATACCGGTGCGTTCACAAAAGAGTGAAAACTGAATGAAAAGTAATCGATTGGAATTTTTCTTTCTGGGTCAGTTCTTATTAAAGGACTAGATCTCAGGAGATGTCAAGGGATAGAAACACTAAAATGTCAAGACACCAATCATTGAGTCAAAGGCACTAGAATATTTAAGGGAAGAATTGAGTGGAGTTTTTGGATTGAATGTCCTGGCCAAATTCCAAGCTGAGAGATTGTGGTCTGCTTTTCTGAAATCCCTCCCATGGTTTCTTTTTGAGGCTGTACTCTCATTCAATTCCTTTCTTAAAGGATTTTGCAGTACTGTGTTCTGTTAAACAACTGCTGGGTTCCACTTCAGTGGTAGGTAAAGTGATTTCTGTGCTCTGTATATAGTTTGTAACACACTCCTTGGGAGGTGAGAGGTGCTGCATAAATGTAATATCCTGCTACTCATTTTAAAAGAAAGTTACATACTGATCTTAATCTAACAGACATACTGTTTTTAAAGCCTAATACTATGGGTTTTATGAAATCATTTTCCAAACAAAGCGAATAAGAGTTCAAGTTTTCTGTTTTTTGGTGGTGGGGTTTTTTTTTTTTTTTTGCTATTTTTTTTCTCATTTTGCCATACTTTCTCCTCTTGCCTGCTTTTACAACAGTAGAAGGATCCCAAAAGTGACTCCGTGAATTTGAGATTCAAAGAATACACAGTCATTAAGCAAATGTAATGTATTTAGTCCTGCTAAACTAAATTCACAGTTGGAATAGACCTGGAACATAAATGAAATACGCTCAGGGCAAGAGTTCAGGACATCTCAGCAAACACAGCTTGAGAGCGTTTTCTGTAGAGCTCGCTTGCTACCTGGATACTAAACCTGAGGTTCAAAAGCCAAATTTCATCCGTTTAAAAAAAAATTCAAAACCGTGAAATGATGAGAGAACACTATTCCAAGCAAAATTTCCCTCATAATAAAAAACATGACAGAGAGCCTGGGTGGCTCAGTTGGTTGGGCAACTGCCTTCGGCTCAGGTCATGGTCCTGGAGTCCTGGGATCTAGTCCCGCATCGGTCTCCCAGCTCCACAGGGAGTCTGCTTCTCCCTCTGACCTTCTCCCTTCTCATGCTCTCTCTCACACTCTCTCAAATAAATAAATAAAATCTTTAAAAAAACAAAACAAACCCCCCCCCCCAAAAATATATGACAATGAGAGTAAAAACCAAACAAGGACTATTTCATCTTGCAAGCACATTATAGTCCTCCTGCCAAAGAAATTTTAGCTAAAAGCAAATAAGTTCATTTACTTAAATATACTTATCAATGCTATTCTGCCATTCTTTTTAACTGGCAAAAGATTACAGTAAAAATCATAATAAAATCAAAATCTTTTTGAATAGTATAAGGAGAAGCAAAAGGTATATTTCTATCCTATTAACAAGTCTGGAAGCATTTCTGTGTACCCCACAACAGCAGTTTTTCCTTAAATATTTTAGTTATTTTACCATGAAGATGATTAAAAGAGAACACTCTTAAAATGATAAAATTTTGAAATTAACCTAAACAAAACCTCTCAGTTAATCCAACTCTTGAAATTAATCTGTGTACTTTGTTCATCTTCTTTTACATTTGAAGTGAGTACCAAAAAAAAAAAAGTTGATTTGGATGAAGAAAGTTGAAATGAAAGCGAATACTCATGATAAACTTCACATCATGAAAAGCAGATAATCACTTGGCACCTTTCGGTAGAGAGTATTTTAAAATCCGAATCACTTCATCAAAAATATGATCACCTGAAAAACAGACTTTACAAGGTGCTGCTCTCTCGGGCATCATTGTCACTAAGAATAGACCATAAATTGGTAGTATGGAGTGCCTTTCAGTTCCAGTTTTTCTAAAAGCACTTCACAAAGCAATTAGTTAGATAATGGTGTGCTCACTTCTTGCAGCCTCTCTGTAGTTACTAATAACACAGACTCTTTCCAACCCAGTGAACGGATCGTAGGGAAAGCAGAGTAACATCTAGAGTCTTCTCAGTCCTAGTCACATGCTCTCCTTAAATAGCATATTTTACTGTCTTCTTTATAAAATGGCTTGGAGTTAAAATCTGCACTTAAAAAAATCCTAATCATTGATTTTTTAAATCCAATCAATTAGGATCCATAGTAGATGTCTTCTAAATCATCTGTGAATGATGACTGTCCAGAATGTTCTACCATCACTGTGGCTGTGTGGCTTGGTTAGTAAGACTAGGGACTTTTTATTTATTTATTTTCTAACTGAAATGAACTTTAGAATGTAAAGGATCTGTAAAATGTGACCATTTTAGCCTATCAAACAGAACAGGTAAAATAGAGGAACTGAGTATCATACTGGCAGCTTTTAGCGATTGCCAAGGTTTAAGGGGAATTGTCCTGTCCTAGAGCCTCTTAAACTTACTGTGACTTTTCACCACGACAGTGTACGAATTAAGGTGAAGACCATAGTGTTACTCTGCCTAGACAAAAAAGGATCCCATGGGCAACATCATTGCAAGTCTGACCTCTTGGTGATTTTTTGTTGTTATTTTTTGGTTTTTGGTTTTTCTTTTTTAGAGGTGGGGGAGGGGCAGGAGGAGACGGAGAGAGAATCTTAAGCAGGCTCCAGGCTCAGCATAGACTGTGATGTGAGGTTTGATCTCACCACCCTGAGATCATGGACATGAGCAGAAATCAAGAATCCAACACATAATGGACTGAGCCCCCCAGGTACCCCTGGTCTTTTGGAATTCTTTAAAAGATACTGTTTCAGTTACTTAATTTATTTGAAGTAATTTCTCTTGACAATTTGATTAAGATGATTTTCATTTTATTTACTATTTTCTTTTTTCCCCAAAGATATTATTTATTTATTTATTTGAGAGAGCGAGTGAGAGAGCGAGCGCACAAGCAGGCTGAGCAGCAGGCAGAGGGAGAAGAAGCAGAGCTCCCTGCTGAGCAGAGAGCAGAGAGCCCTATGCGGGGCTCATAGGATCATGACCGAAGGCAGACGCTTAACTAACTGAGCCACCCAGGTGCCTCCTTTACTATTTTCAATTAAAGATATTTTTGGGAGGGGCGCCTGGGTGGCTCAGTGGGTTAAAGCCTCTGCCTTCCACTCAGGTCATGATCTCAGGGTCCTGGGATCGAGCCCCGCATCGGGTTCTCTGCTCAACGGGGAGCCTGCTTCCCCCTCTCCCTCTGCCTGCCTCTCTGCCTGCTTGTGATGTCTCTCTGTCAAATAAATAATAAAATCTTAAAAAAAAAGATATATTTGGGAATTTAAACTGGCATCGCTTGGAGTGTATGTAGACTTTTGACCAATCGACACTGACATAGAGGGTAAACCACTTGGTCCAGCAACAATATTCAATTCATGAAAAGATAATGGCAAAATGTTTTGAAAACAAAATACTGATTAGAGTCTTTTGGCCCCTGGGTGAGTTTTGTAACTAAGAAATTATTAGGCAATTCAGCTTCAGCCTTGATAGCTTCAGTTGTAGAGACAAAGTATACTTTTCCTTTAAAGGTAGAGTTTTATACACTCAAAATAAGGAGTGGGAAGGCAGTTCTAAGAAGTGATTTTTTTTTTTTTTTTTAAGATTTTATCTATTTGACAGAGAGGGAACACAAATAGAGGGAATGGTAGCGGGAGAAGCAGGCCTCCCGCAGAGCGGAGAGCCCGATGCGGGGCTCAATCCCAGGCCCCTGGGATCTGACCTGGGCTGAAGGCAGCCGCTTAACGACCGAGCCACCCAGGCACCCCCAAAAAGTGATATTTTTAATACTATCTATGTTCAAAAGCAAGAGAGGTGCTTGTTTCCCTGGAGTAAGTTTACAATTTTAATCTTTCCACTGCTTACCTGAAAAAGAAAAATGGCACTCTACTTCCCATTTTGCTTGCATCTGAATCACACTTTAGTAATGGTGAATTCGTTTTGAATTGCTTTTGAAATATATCCTGTCCTATGTTTTACCATACCCCAATCCAATTTAATATAATCTGATCTAATATCAGTAATGCTTGCATTTATTACACATTCTAGTCGTATGGTATGTTCGTACTAACCTCAGAGAACTTTTAAAATACGTCAGCATTTCTCAGTATGAAATTCCCAGTTGTATAATCAAAACCCTAGCATCTATGAAGTGCAAGTGCTTATTTAAAATGTGTGGTGATTAGAAACTTTGCTCTCAAATCACATCTTGTTGAAGTTAATGAATTATTTGTAGGAATATTAACCAGATTCTATATTTCACTGATGACCCCATCCCCCCTTCTCACTAACATATTGTATACATTAACTACTGACATTAGTTAATAAATAAATCTCTAATATACTGGACAAAGTATTGCACTGGACGCTGTACTACACATACCTTTCATTTCTGTAACACACAATTTCAAATTTGGAGTATGGGAGTCTCTTAAATCTAGTTGTTATTAAGCACTTATGTCCATTGGAGTGCCTGGGTGGCTCGGTCATTGAGTGTCTGCCTTTGGCTCAAGTCGTGATCCCAGGAACTTGGGATCAAGCCTGCATAGGCTCCCTGCTCAGTCGAGAGCCTGCTTCTCCCTCTCCTACTCCCCCTGCTTGTGTTCCCTCTCTTGCTGTGTCTCTCTCTCTCAAAAAAATAAATAAAATCTTAAAAAAAAAAAAAAGCACATATGTCCAACAAACATAAATTTAATCCAAAATAAACTATTTTGGGGGTTCCTGGCTGGCTCTGTTGGAAGAACATACGACTCTTGATCCTGAGTGATGAATTTGAGCCCCACATTAGGTGTAGAGATTATTTACATATATAAAACTTAAAAAAATGATTTTTGCCAGGTTGGAGTGATTAGAAAAGGAATAGCAATATAAATCAGAGCTGCACTTGTCATTGGAAGGGCTGTCAGAAGCAATGTATACCATGGTCATTCTGCTTTTGATCACCACCATTAATCTCCCATTTTTAGCCAAAGAATGTAAAAACATGTTAAAGATGTGGACTTTTTAAAAATAATCCCCAGGAAGTGAAACTCTACATATGCAAAAGACTTTCCCCTTTAGCAATCACACCCTCAGGTTGCCTCCAAATTACTTGCTGCCGTTCAGGGAGGTGTTACAAATGAAGGTTCAAAAACACTTGCAATCACAGCCAAGCATGGGAGTACTTTTGAATCATGCTGATGTTGGAAGAAAAACAGCAGGTATGAATTTTCTAAAATTCACGGTGGATCAGACTTCTATCAGAATATTTTATAGCTTATTTATTGGTTAGTTGATAGAATGGAGAACTATAATCCCCCATATTTTCCTGCATGTCAGAGAGCATTGCTGCTGTAGAACATCAATGTTAATGTCTCAAAGAGGACCTTTTTATCACCTCTCTTCACTCTGTCCATTCCTTGATAAGTAATGAGTATAATAGAGTAAAACTTTCTACCAATATTAAAACTCAAAGTATTTACAAAATTTGATTGGATTTTGCATATAACTCTGCATGACAACTTGTTATACTTAATGGGTCTGTGCACTAGTATGGCGGGAGATGTGCTAAATGCTTTCTGTCTGACAACTGATTTATTTTTAAGAACTATCTAATGAGAAAAATTCATGTTATTACCCTGGCTTTGCAGAGAAGAACATGGAGTTCAGGGAGATTAAACAAATCAGCACAGATCACAGAGCTAGAAAATGGTAGTGTCATGATTGAATTGCTTTCATCTCAGGCAAAGGCCCCCACTCTTAAACATTGTGTTAGTACTATACTGCTTCCCCACATTTCTCAAAGTTTGCGTTGTTTAGACTCTGTCTCCTGACTTACTTTCCTTTCAGCAGATTACTCAGTGCCTCCATGTGCAGGTCCTGTGCTAGGTGCTGGGTGTTCATTTCTTCTACATAAGACATGGTGGCTGCCTTACTGTTGTTTGCTGTCCAGGGCAAAGCAAGAAGCACTTTTTCTTGACAAAGAAGCTTGTCTTTAGGTAAAAGATAAGGGTTCCCTTGGGTTCAGACATTTAGGGTTACCTTCCAAAGAGGGTGAGTAAAACTTTGTGAAATCTTGACCACTGTGCTCTTACCTTTCTAACTCTCCTTTGACCTGACTTAAAGGCCAGTGTTTCTGAAATATCTCCAAGTATGGTCTTAATTTCAATATTTTTATTTCTTCCAGACAAATGAAATAAAATAACTTCTAATTAAGGACAGCACCAGGCAAATTAGGAGGAGAGCAAGGGTTATTTGGGGAGTTCTCAGAGTAGGCACTTTTCCCCTTTGTCCTTTGGGGTTACTGTAATTCTTCTGTTCCTCTCTGAGTCTATCAAAACTTATTTTTGAGCAACGCTTTGATATAAGTCAACTTGGAAGTTGTTTTAAATTTAAGTCAACTAGATCTTTTCTTATTAAATGTAAACTGAAGACTCTCAGCTCTTGTAAAGTCACCTTGGGCAGTAGGTGCACTGGGAAAGGGACAGACATGACTGGGAGAACTAGCCTCAATAGTCTAAAAGTGGTCCTTGAGGCACTTGCTCCCCCTAAATTTCCATTAGGTTACTGAGTGAGGAAACATATTTTTTTGAATATGGTGTTCTCTGGAAGACTCTCTTTGCCCCTGTGTATTCCTTCTTACTTATTCTTTCTTCTGTCCTCATTGCCTTTCTCTTTGTCTTTCTTCCCACCCATCTACTCACCCTAACTCCACTCTCTCTTTCCAAAACAGGGAAAGACAAAGAGGGAAAGAAAGTGGAAAGAGACAGATTCGGGTACAAGTCAGCATCTTTGAAGGAAGAGGGTCATCCCAGGGCCACGCTCCCTGAGAGAGAAGGAACAGATGTCCATTCTCAATATTGTTCATGGTCCTATTTAAAAAAAAAATTACCATCTTATCTCAATGTACAATTATATAATATTTAGCAGTTAAGAACATGAGGTAATTTAGGCAGAATAGAAAGGCTTGAGACTTTGGGAATAACACAATATATAAATTTGTATTTTATTATCTCTCTTTTTTATTTTCAGGCTGTTCAAAAATAGTCATAACAGAATTCTATTGAGTTATCTGTCTGGGCCTTCCTGGTTGAGAACTGCCCACACTGTCCATAGGAATGACTCCCAAGGGTCATGTTTTTGTTCCAAGAACAGCTTTCCTTGCTGTGCTAATTAATATGGGAATGGCCCTTCACCTCAAGTAGGAAAATCAAATTACTTTCCTGCTAATTTGGAATTTGAACTGAGAGCTATGGGGAGTTAAGCTGTTGGGCCTGTAGGAGGCTTCTAGAAGCCTGGATAACATATTCCTGCCACAGAAATCCCTGCAGGTGTGATGGATCTCATTCTCCACGGGGGATGAAGCTTCCTTGGGTTGTGTAGACACCCCAGTATCTTTCTGATAAAATCACTGAGATTTATGCAAGCTCAAATGGTTTCTAGAACCTGCCATTCTTACTTAATACTGTGATGAGTCCTACATGTATTTTGTGAGTAATCCAATCCTTGTTTCTCTGAGTTTCTTTTAAGCATAGTAATTCCAAGGCCACTTGTGGGAGTTGCTCTTCGTTCTTTATGTTTCTGATTTATTTGACATATCTTCTGTGTTTTGCCTGACTGGCTTGGGTGGCTGGAGTAAAACAGGTCTATGGGTTTCTGGATATGAAGTAGGATTCTATAGCATCCTTAGATCATATTGTGCTTTGGGGTCATTCTTACATATGCTGTTTGATGCAGCATTTAGAAACCTATCTCTTGACCAGATAACAGTGTCAATGTGGTCTTTCTGAATTTGGGGGACCTTTGAGAACACCCTTTACTATTAGCAACAGGAATAACCATCAAGGGAAGTTTAAAGCTCTCCCCCTAGGGCTTTAACAAAGTTCCAGTAAGACCCCAAACATTCAGAAACCTAGCAGAATTCCCATTTCATGCTTCCCTCTTAAATTGGTATCAATGTAGTATAGTTTGAAGTCAAAGGGAAAAGTTACTTTTGTGAGATTCTCCTATAAAATCTTGGAGCCAACCTTCCCCCTATGCAAAAATTAGTGTTCACTAACATTTCCCTCAGCCAGAATCATAGCTACAAAGATGATCAAGGGATTCTCTCGAGAGCAGCTGGGCTTTGATATGGAACAGAAATGTTTTATTCATTAAAAATTACTATTGATGCCTATTTTTTATAGTTTATTGAATGCACCGAGTCTTTGAAACATAAAAGTCACAGCAAAACCTGATAAAGATCTTTCAGTTCTCTTAAAATGATATGGATGTGGAAAGAAGGAGGTAAAATTATACTCATAATTGCATATGTAGACCTTTATAGAACAATAATGAATGGGGATAGACCTGGATGATTATGAAACTGACATGTGGACAATAATAAACTCAGTTCGGAAACTTCTGGCAAGCTTTTGACTCTAAAAGTGTGTTATGTTACACAGTAAATCTTTCTTTCAAAAGGAAAAGATGTCCTTGTCAATGTAAATTAAAACTGAATCAAAATAACAATGCAGTTCATTCAAACGGCAATTAATTTGGGGATTAGTTACATGTTTGGGGCTCCTTCTTACTCCTTTTTTCCCTCTGGTGAGCCTCACCAGCAAGGGCAGGAATTGTGCACAGAGTCAAAGGAGATTGAGTAAAGTCTTCCATTATTCCTTCCCAGCCTAATCTACTTGGGAGAACCAAAAGATGTAGATATTTAATAGAAATTAATCTCTTTCTGTTATTCAGTCTTACAATGCTTCATTCTCATACTGATTACACTGATGTTCTAAGATATGCTGACAAAATGCTGCTGTAATACAATTTCTTTGCCTCTAGAAATGAAAGCTCTTGAGATTGCTCTGGCTTACATAGCTGCTCCAGGTGATTACATCTTTACACAGATGTTAATTACTCTCAGGAGAAAGCTGCCCAAATTGTCATGTGAGTAGAATAATCTTGCACTGGAGACCAAAGAATGACTTGGGGGCTATTATAAGTATTGTTTCTCACCTTTATTGAGATCTGAACTCCACTTTTGATGAATTCAGGGCAGGTGGCAAAAACTGTATAAATGGTAGCCAGCTCATCACCGAAATGCGTTACTAAAAGTGGATGTAGACAGCTTTTCAGCCTACTCCAGAGTTTGGGAGTCAATGAGACCAAAGACACAGCTATGCCTGGGATTTCTTTTTAAAACTTCAATCAGTGTCTCTTAGACTTTACTGTGCATTGGACTTGCCCCGGGTGGTGGGGGAGGGGCAGGATTTAAAAGATCTTGATGCCCTGGCCTCAATTTGGACCAAATTAACTAGAATCTCAGGAGCAAAATGCAAGGGTCAGTATTTTTTAAACTCCACAGGTGATTGCATTGTGCAGCCTAGGTTAAGAATCACTGGCTTAGCTGCTCTGCCTGCTGTACTCAGGTACTGTGTGGGGGTCCTCAGTGCAGCTGTCGCAGAGGGGACTGTCAATGGGAAGACAAAATGAGGGTTCTAAGAAGAAAAGAAAAGCCCTACCGCATTCTCTACTGATGGGTGGAAGCAAATAACTTCAAAAATAGTAACATAGAACAAAGGACTCCCTCCAATCAAAAACAAAAGAAAACACACAAAAAGATACAACTTTTAAAGTAAATGTGAAAGAACTAGAAATAGTGACAGGCCATTCAGTGAATTATCTTATAAAGGGGCAAGCTACATGGACATCCACTCATTAGCCTCTTCTCAAAGAAACAAAAGAACAGTAACATAGGAACAACTATAATATTTTATTGATCACTGCTGATATAATTAAACATTCGAGACTTGCCTTGGTGCTTTGTTAAGGCTTCAAGACACAGGGATACTTTAGGTGGTTGAATTCTTAGATCATTAATATTAAAGATTGGGGAACAATACCTGATAAAGAGTAAGTTACACCAGCAGGTGGACTGTAGAGTGAATCTACTCAGGAGGAAATATGTATGGGGCGAATATAGGAAAAGATTTGATGATAATAATCCCAAACTGAGGCAATATTTAAGAAAATCGACATATTTTGATGGATTATCAAGTTGTGTTTCACTTTATGAGTGAAAAGAAGCATTTCACTTTCTTTGTTTAGCCACCAGCTTACTATCAGAAAGAAACATTCTATGATTCCTAAGGGTCTGTTGGCTTTACCTTCGTCTTTACCACATGCTTGGTACTCTGAATATGGTGAAATTTAGGAAAATCTTTGCTAAATACAAGAATAAAGAAGGCCATCAGACCATATCTAATTCTGGCCAAACTCAAATTCTGGATATTTAAAAGGAATTGTATATTGGACACTGGATTTTGTCTTCTTCAAAACTAGTATCAAATAGAAAAAAAAAATGTAGCCCCAGATTGAACTATTTGAAATTGCCATTTTTACAGTCCAAAATGAGTCAAGTAGCAATTTTATATGGTTAAAAAAAATGTGCTTTTTTCTTTTGTTTGCTTCTTTAAAAATGAGTTTAACATAAACGAGCACAGTCCATTTAGTTTGAAAGTTTATCTTTCTAGAAGCTGAATGTTATGGATGTACAACTGCTTTTAGAAAAACAAAAGTGGGGTCCCAGTGGATTAGCTGAATTTCTGACTGGGCATTCACATCAGTAAGCAATATGCAAATTAGCATTACAGGGCCTAATGTCAAAGGCTTAAAATACTTGAGGATGGCTGATTTGATGCATCAACCTGATTTCACAAGAATGTGGAAAATGATTACTCTGAAGGGAAAATACCAAACTCAGAAAATAAAAATATAAGCATTTGAATATTACTGTCCTTCCTTGCAAGATATACTCTGCCCAAATGATTATGCAGCTCAGTCAATATTGGAGCACAGCTGCTTGTTCTGATAAGGAATATATTTTTTCCTGCGATTATGTATCCTTTCACAGATTGGGGTCCAGGATAATTTAGGCTCGACAGGTTCCCATTCTGTTATGGGAAATAGAGAAATGTAATGCAGGCTCTAAGTCTTTGGATATATAGCTATCAGAATGGATGAGTTGTGGGGTGATGTGTGAGGATTTTATTAGCATAAATAGCCATCTTGTTGCTGACAAAATAAATGTCAAAGAACAAACATCAAAGTACATAGAGGAACCAAATAGAGAATTTTCTCTGCAGTATCGTAGCTTGGTGAATTTTGAGGAAAGGTACCTAAAAACAGTTCTTAAACAAGGAGGTACCAGTCTCTTTGCTGTCTTCCCACAAGTGTCTGACTAGACGAACATTGCGAGTTGCTAGATATCCCTTGCACATGGACATCTGTGGTTCAGCCTCTTGACCTAATGCAAAACATGACTACAAAGAGGAACCAAGGCAGTGACAGACGTTGGAGACATCACTGCACTCCTCCCTTCCCGTATTCCTGAATAGCTGGTCTGAGCTCTGTATTTTGAGTAAGTTTTTTCTGGTTTTCTTTTCATATTGTACTGCATGACCCAGCTCCTTGGACCAGTAGCTTTTAAAGATTTTTCATGTTTTGACGCATGGTAAGAAATACATTTAAAGCACCACTCAGTACACACAATGCAAATATATAAAACAAACATCTCTCACAGCAGTATTAATTTTCATGGCATTTGATGTAACATATTTCCCATTTTGTTGCATTGCATTTAAAATGCTGGTTACAAACCACCAAGATGATTCCAGGAACTATTCATAGGCCACTGACAAACTAGAAGTCAAAAGAGTTTAGAAAACCTTATTTACCTTCACTTCTTGTCTGAGATGATGTTGGGAGGATTCTTTTAAATTATTGCATAAATAAAAAGAATTTAAAAGAAATCAATTATTACATATTAAAGACATTACGCTGGAGGGGTCAGTCATCTTGTCCAGTCACAGAGAGGTAGCTGGTAGCGTACAAGTGCAGGTATAACCACTGCTAAAACTCTTAGATATTTCAACTTTCACATTGACTTCCAGGTAAGATTTTTTGTTTGTGGCCCTCAGGGCATAGGTAAAGAGGAGCTTTACTTTTTTCTTCCTCCCAAGGTGATGTTGAGTTGGAAAAAAGTCAATAGTAGGAGAGGAACAATGACCTTGGTGAGCAGCCTGGCCCTCAAATTGCCCATGGCCCCAGCCTACGTGTGAGGCCCCAAAATAAATGTTCCCAGAAATAATGGCTCTTCATGTAATAACCCTCACTACAAAATAATCAGCTGTTGGGTTTGTTTTTTTTTTCCCCTCAAACAGTAAACCACACAGAACCAAATCAACTTGGCACACACATACTGATCCACTAAACAATTCAGCATGATTTTATAAAATCTATAAATAAATAGTTTACATGCAACTATTAGTTTTATATTTAGTTTTATAAACACCAAAAATGATGAGATTGAGAAAACTTGGTAAGAGTTCACAGAAAGGGCAAGGCTGAATGTCTGAGTTTTTCTAATCACATTTGAAAATCAGATTTATTTCTCTAGAATTTTTTTGGATAAAAATGTCTGGTTTATTATTTTAGATCAAGGATGAAAAATCGTTTACATAAAGTGATTCCAAATGACTAATTCTTCCCTTTTTAAAATTATAAATCTAAGTTTACTTTCATCTGTGAAATCCAAAGAAAGCAGAATTAATTATCTAGAGGTCAAGAGTTGTTAAATGTCTACATTAGTTGTCATGTTTTTGGCATTGGCTATAGACCAAAGAGACATGATACTTGACTATAGATTTTCTAAGAAAGGAGAAAATACAAAGCAAATACAGAATATTAAGGATTTGGGTTAGATATAAGGAAGAGTTTCTACAAGATGTTGTGAGACTCCTTTTTCAGAAGGCCTTTACAAATGACAAATCCATACAGGCAGGCAAGAAGTACATAACTTCTTAGGATATCTTTTCATATTATGTCTTCCCTCAAACGATTCTTTCATTTTGATAATTACCTAAGATCTACTCCAATGGACCAAATACAGTTAAAATTAAAAAAAAGAGCAAAAAGCAAAGTTTCTCCTAATTCTCACAACATTTCTACTCCTAAACTTGGGCAAAAATAGAAGCATTGTAGTTCTGATGTAAAAAAGAATAAATACCAAAGGTCCCATTCATGAAATGATACCATAAGAGTGAAACAAAGATTCACATAAGACCATTCTAGCTTGTTTTGTTTCAATAATTTATTCCTTCAAAGGAATTACTTGTCAAAGAAGTGCTGTCCCTTGTCACTGTTGTTTGTCTTTGATAGCTGTGAGAGGGCATTGCAGTGTGCATACCATATTCCCCCAACGTTGATACAGAAGTTGGATGGATGCTTGAATAACTAGTACATCTGGCCGTTGCTTTGTATTTCCCTTCTTTATTACATTTTCGGAAGCAAAAGTAGATAAGCTCTTACACCAGCCACTGTTATCAATATCAAGGAGACGCACACCAAAGATATGTGAACAAAATGAAATTTGACATGTCAGTAAGAGACAGACTGCTGTAGGAAAGTACCAGATAATTAAATTTAAAAAAGAACCTGAATTTTGGACTTCTCACAATACAGTGTGATATGGCAGACACAGATAAGAGTCTGTATTTTAAAACACGTGCAGTTATCAACTCACATTGTTTTTTGTTTTTCTAAAATAGAACGAACAGAACAATGTAACTATATGGAAGGATGGTGTAAACCAGATAGTCACGATTTAAATGCCAATGGACGAATTGGATAAGCTTTTAAAACTAGAAAAAAAAATTACCAGACTAGGAGCTGTGGCAAATATATTTTATCACATTGCTTTTTATCTGCATATCAGAGATTATGACCTTTGTGAGGACAGAGGCCCCCATCTTTTATTTGCTTCTGCCGCGGTGATTGGCATATGGGAAAGTCTCAGGAAAGGAATGAACAGTTAATACCTGTAACCTCGCTCACAGAAGTGGCAGGTGAAAGGCCACATTCATCATATCACCTAACACATTCACAGACATAAGCTTATGTTCAGATACTATCCTGTGACCCCTTTACTAAATGTGCACAAACCCAAAAACTGATTTTCTGGAATGCAGGTTATTCTGTGAATTTTCTAAGCTCTCCTTCTAATATTTCTGATTGTCCCATTTCTGATTCTTCAACAGGTCTATTCCTCAGTCTTAGCTGATTTAATCTCCTTTTTTTTCTGATTTCATTAACTTTCCATCACAGCCCCTGGATCAAATATGTTTACATCTGAACTCTTTTTTTTTTTTTTCCTTTCTCAGAGATCTTTCGCTGGTCTCATTTAACCTAGACATTTCTTGCTCCCCTTTCTGTTTATTTTACTTAACATACTATGTGCAGTCTCCGGCTAGGCTGTGAAACACTCCAATGCATTGATCACATTTTATTTGTGAAAAATTCTAATGCCTAATTTAGTTCCTGTCACTTAGCAAGTGCATTTCAGATAACTTAATCAAGCCCCTTCCCAAGCACCTAAGTCAAATGACGTATATATCGTATGGTTGTGGGTTTTTAAAAAAGGTCATTGGAGTTAGTAAAAGAAGACTGTGTTTTGTACGTAGGCAAACTAAGGAGCCAGTGGAGATAATCTTGTGATATTAGCTCCTTTTCCTATCTATATTCCAGTTTATAACTTGTAGCCCCATAAACCCACAAATATAGGTGTATTTTTCACAAGAAAGGTTTTTATTTATATCTTGGCATATAGGCAGATGACTATCTTTAACATTGTAAAGACATTTTACAAAATTGCAGGCCATTGTTCTCATTCCATTTTTAAATTAAGAGACAGAGGAAAACCTAGGTTAATAGCCGACACATATAAAAATGTATTTGTGAATAAAGTCATTATAATCATATGAAGGAGTTTCATAATTAACTTGCTTGCATTTAGTGCCCATCCTTAGACCAATTACTGTGGCCAAGAAAGCATAGTCATGTACTTTAATTCATTTGGTATTTTAAAGTAGAAAATGTGAATTTAAAAGAAAAAAAATTTCCTGAATGAAGAGCAAGGGCAAAAGCTGTGAGGTATTTCAAAGACGAGAAAATTATGGCTCATAAAGATAAAATGGCCATTAGACAGATCTGCTGAATTCAAGTCCACAATAAATATACTTAAGATCATAATATTCTAGGCTTTGTTTCCCGCAAGCTAACATAAAAACAGGAAGTAACCACAAATCATGCGATGGGTTGTTTATGTTTCTATGTGTGTGTCTGTGTAATTCTCATCTATGGTAAGAAATAGTCTTCATAATTGCCAGCTTATGGTCTGGGTTTTGATTTTCTTTCACTTCTAAAAGCAACTGATTGATAGGTGATAGTCTAGGTGAATGTATGATTTTGTTCTACCAGTGGCCCTATAATGAATATTACAGAGAGAAGGTAAAAATATTTGGTGTACAGTGGGTATATTTTTGGCGTCATCATCCTGTCCTGATTTTAAGTACCCTCTATAAGCCAGTGCCCCGTGTAGCAGACATGGATGATTACCTTCCCAATATATCCTCGCTTTTTCGTTAATGAAGGAACCTCAGCTAGAAAAAGTGACTCATCCTTGTCCTATCACGTTTAGAAAATACCCTTCTCCCTTTGCAAGGAATGGTTTAGGGATGGACATTTGATACTGCTCTGGACAGGAAGACACTGGGGAAGTCTGTTGGTAATTTTCTAGAGAAGATTTAGCTTTCCAATTAGGAGAGAGAGCTATATTTTTTTAAAAGTCCTTTTCTGCCACACTCCTCTCAGCTCTCTTGCTTTCTCTGTTGCTGTGTGAGGACGTGGTAGGTGAATTGCTGCTCCTGTGCTGCCAACATGGGCCATATGCCCAGAGACTCCCAAAGTGGCTGTCCCAGGTTTTGATAGCAATTATCTGCAGGATCGACCTGGGTACTCCCTAAAGTTAGAATTCATAAATAGACTTAATATAAGGTGCCATAATAATAAATAAATGTCACTAATAGTTTTGGTAAGGTGTTCCTTAATTTGCTACTGAGAAGTTTACTTCATACAGATCTCATTTTGATATCTTCATCCCAGTCTTTCCCCCAGGCCAGCCTCCCATATCTAAATGCCTATTTGACATCTCTTGGAAGTCCAATGAGCGTGGCAAAACTACTGTGTAAAGACTAAAATGTGATTTCTCCTCCCTCACCTGTTCCTGTTTGAGTCTTTCCAATCACAATAAATGGCTTCACCACGTTGTTCAAGGCAAAAACATAGGAGAATTCTTGGTTTACTGTGTTCTCTTTGCTTCCCCATAACTAATCCACCAACATATTTTATAGGTGGTATTCAAAATATCTTTCGAATCTCTTTACTTCTCACCGTTATCCTTTCCTGAGCCTGATTGAAGCCACTCACCTCTGGTAGTTTCTTTGCCGATAATACTGTAACAACTTCCTATTGGCTCTTTGCCTGAACTTTGATACCTAAATATCCTTCTGCACAGAAACTGGAATGAACTTTTTAAAGCTGCATTTTATGGCATTCTGCCATTGAAGACCCTTTAGCGGCTTCCCATCAGATGAGGTGGAAGGGCCAAAGTCTGTCCACTTCCCACAAGGCCCTGCATGAGTTGTTGTCAACTCAGCTCCTTAGTCTCCTCTCCAAGCCTATCCCTTCTCACATCCTTCTCTAGTTACTGTGTCTTCTCCATCTACCTTCTCTTTCCCAGGAGACAGTGTCAGGATTCCCTCCTTTACATCCTTTAGGGATTTACATAAAGTCACCTTCTCAAAGATGCTATTTCTGAACAACTGATATCAATGTCACCCCCCATGTACATGTTAAATTCTCATCTCCTCCTTTGCACATATCAATAATGTGTTTCAGTCTTACCATGAATATCTTTACCATATACGTGTCTGCATTTTACATGTAGATCTTGTTTATTGTCTGTTTCCTCAACGGAATGTGAATTCCATGAAGGCAGTAATTTGGTCTATTTTGCTCCCTGCTGTATTTCCCAACCCCAGGTATAATGACTGACTGATACATTATACATATTCAAGAAGTATTTTTTGGGTGACTGAATTAATAAGTGACTGAATGAGGGATGGTGATAAGTCTGATCTCATGACCACATAGAATAATGCTCTGAACAGTAAATGTTGGTTGAATAAATGAACAGTTTCTTACAGGAGGCATAATATCCCTCCAAGCTCCAATCTGTTTTCATCTGGCAGGATTGCTTACAGGCTGGCTGTTGTTGAGGTTTGTTGCATCTCTATTTATGAGGACTATTGGTCTGTGGTTCTCTTGTAATGCATGTGTCTAGTTTTGGAGTTTGGAGAATGCTGGTCTCATAGAATGAGTTAGAAATATTCCCTCTGCCTCTATCTTCTGGAAAGGACTGTAGAAGACTGGTGCAATTTCTTCCTTAAATGTTTGGTAAAGTTTATTAGTGAACCCATCTGGACCCGGTATAGGCTGGCTTTTTAGGGTCCGTTTTAATCATCCCTATGTAAACTGAATATCATGTGGTAACTAGGTATGCAGAATTCTATAGGTTCCAGTAAAGTTCTGTAGTCTTCAGTTTCTAGAAAGGACCTTATATAATTGTTTATAATGAGTATATAACTAAATGATATAACAAGGAGTGAGTAAAACAATGAACTCATACTTATGGATCCAGCCTGAAACTTTGTGTTTCCTATGTGTTTATTTTTTGTTTTTAACATCTAGAAAACATTTAATGCTTTCTTTACCCAACATGTCACCTCATGGGCCCCTCAGCCTCAGAACCCTTTTTCTAAAAAAAAAAAAACAAAGCCCTTTTTCTATAAGATCTATCTTTTTCTACCAAAAAAAGATGACTATTTAAAATAAAAATAAACTTGATGAGGTTAAAAAGTCATTGAGATAAAGGTCCCAGAAAGGATGCCTCCACATTTGTGCTGATGGTAATTAACACAGTGCCTTCCCAGGGTTTGTTGAGAAATGCTTCCTTGAGCATAACTGGCTCTAAAAACAGTTCCAAAATATTTTCAACAGTGGCAGCATTTTCAAAATCTAAGAGGACTGCAATGATTTGGATATAAATTTGGATATAAATTCCAGTACATGAGCTTTTTTTAAAACAGGAGTTTTGTTATTTCATGGTCATGCTTCATAAAATTTCAGTGTTGCTCTATTCTGCATTGTGGCTATATTTAATAAGAAATACCACCAGTATTGAGTCAGTTTTCCACCTCTGTTCAGAGCTTCACAATACTGATGGCATTTTGGAAAAGAAGAAAGATAAGTATCTAATCCTTCATGTGTATATGGGAAGCCACTCACCACAGTCCAGAATCCTATTATACAGAGACCAACAAACAGGTAAATATTCTGTTCCAGGAACTAAATTTCAGCATCCATATCAAATATACGACTTATATTCCACAATAGTGAAAAAGGTAGTTTCAGGACATGAATGGAAAGGCTTAATGTAGAAGAATTATTTTTCCCCTGTTAGCAACTTTGTTATATATAAACAAGAAGTTTCAGTATAAGAAGCCAAATAACTTTTGCTCTACCTTATAGATATAAATATATTCAACATTTAGTTTCTGAGCAATAAATAACAGGAAAGACAATTTTCAACCACTACAATGTGTTAGCTAAAACTTTACAAACATTCTTGTAATCATTAAATTTTGTTTCAGGTGCCTGGGTGGCTTAGTCAGTTAAGCATCTGCTTTTGACTCAGATCATGATCTCAGGGTCCTGGGATCAAGCCCCTCACTGGGCTCTCAGTTCAGCAGGAAGTCTGCTTGTATCTTTCCCTCGGCCCTCCCCACTACTGGTTCTCTCTCTCCCACTCTCTTTCCTCTCAAATAAATAAAAAAAATCTTAAAAAATAAAAGAAATTATGTTTCATTAAAGAAAGAAAACTACTAACTTAAAAAAAAAAATAGGGAGGCACAATGGATTTTTCTAAATTGTCCAGTGTTCTAAGGCATCGGAGATCTATAACCTAAATAGTATGTTAGAGATATACAAAAACTGAAGTACATGTTTGATAGCAATATAAAATCCACTTTATGATGAACACAAAGATTATTTTTATAAGGTCAGGTACATGCAGGTAAATCATCTTCTCTACTCACCAGAGACATTTCTTTCAGTAGAAAAACACAAACTGTTAAATTTTTGGTTTGAATGTTTTTATCTATACAGAAGAAACTGGTGGGAAAACACTGCCACTCTTGTCTTTACCATAATGGAATCAGAGAAGACCAGCTAAGAATTGAATACTAGGCTGCATGAAAAATTGCATAATTGCAAAATCGCAATAGAGTTTTTAAAGTTGTACATAAATCTCCTTCCTTTTTGTTTTCTTTTAGTTTTTCTTCCTTCTCCAAGGTGCTTTTATACAGAAAAAATACAAGGATCTTGGTAAATAAAAGTAGATTGATTTTCCTGACTACAGACAATTTTTATTAGAAGAATACTTTTTGAAATGATTTCCTTTGTTGATTTTGGTAGATTGTGTGAGGAGAAATTTTGCATCCAAAATAAAATTGAAGCATGCTGACCATAAATCTGTCTAAAAAAGTTATCAAGCTGCTAAATTGTAAAACCAAATTATAAAACTAAATATGTTTACATTTATACTCAAAAGTAAACGTTAGTCGATTAAAGACGTCCAATATTTTTAGAATTTAAAGTTCTAAAACAACATAAAATATTCATTATCATGTCTTCTATCTGGAATATACATATTAATACGTAGGGGATGTGAGGAATGGGAGCAGGATTGTTCTATGCCTGGAGGAGTGCTTTCTTGGATCCCAAGACAGAGTGATCATTTCTCCTATGGAACATCACAACCATTAAACCCGAAGGATTAACCTAGTCAGTCTCTGTACTCAGCTGCCATCTTGAAAGGGAGCCATTTGGGAAAGATATTATTTTCCTAAAAGATTTTTTTTTTCAGGTTTTCCTTTGCCCGTTTGGAGAGTAATAACAAAATCATAAGATAACTTATCACCTAAAAAACCGTCATGTTGTCCTCATATTTTAGAAAAACCTTCAGATTAATTACAATAAGCTTTCCAAGTACAGTTTCAATATTTATAAATATGTGAGAGTTAAGAAATATTTAAAAATGCATCTTTCTATTGTCAGCCAGAATTGTAATAAAAATTTTCAAAAAAGATAAATATATCTTTTTAAACAAATGCAGGAGCAGATTTCAACATTCTCTTCTGCAGAATATTACATCCTCTCATCCACCACTCTTTTACAATTTAGAAAAGTTTCTCTCCTTTTGGTCCTCAGTGTACAATGTTTCTTGTAATGAGATATATTTACTTTATGTCCTCATCTGGTGCTTTGTTTTTTCTCATTTTAATATCTTGATATTTCTGGGGTGCGTGGAGGCTCAGTGGGTTAAAGCCTCTGCCTTTGGCTCACATCATAATCTCAGGGTCCCGGGATGGAGCCCTGCATAGGCTCTCTGCTCAGTGGGGAGCCTGCTTCCCCCTCTCTCTCTGCCTACTTGTGATATCTCTCTCTCTGTCAGATAAAATTTAAAAAACCATTTTGAAATTTATTTTTTTTTTTACGAGGTTATTGCACAAACTCTAATTTTGTTAGTCCTTCTCCATTGTTATTCTTGATATTCTTCAGTTATGGACTTACATTTGAACTCAGTTCCAGTACAGTGATCATACCTGGATTATTCCTGTTATCCTTCTACATGGATAGCTTAGAATAATGCTCATTTATAATAGCATTTTAATATTGCCCATCAATAAGCTATTGTGAGCCAAAAACTCCATCTAGTTTTCTATATATTTGATGGCAAATTTTAATTCACTTTTATGTAGTGTGTTTCTTTCATGAATATGTTTATTGCTTTTCTTCTATTAAATTCATTCCTTTATTGTTTCCTAATTTATGCTTATCTTAATAAATAAGTACATTAGCTTTAAGAATTAAATAGAATGGTCATAATATACTAGTTATACACCACTGTCTTGCTGGGAGGCTTTGAATCATTAATTATCTTGACACATTCTTTCTAAGACATAAGAAAACATCACAGGTATATAAAGGACTATAATTAATTTGTAAATTTCTAAAGTTCTAATCACTTGAAGAGGTCTAGAAGTTATTTACACACATTTGTCTTAATAATTGCTCTTTTTCTAGGAGCTCTTAGGTTTTTGTCCTGGGTAAAGGCACAGTTTTGTGAAGCTACTCAGTCATTAGTCTATGTTCTTCTGTCTTCATGGAATTACTTGTTTTGATATGGAGAAGCTGTGAATGATCATAAGCTGTCTGGTAAGAACTTACTCCAGTGATTCCAACAATCTTCTACAACCTCTAGCTCAGCTATCCTATATTTCTTAAAGGTGCCAGAAGGGATTAGTAAAAAGTTTTAGCCACTAAATTATTAAAAAATTTTGCACACCATTCTAGAATATTTGAGCAAAATAGGCATTTATACATGTATATGTACATCTAAATGTCTGGATGTGCATTTTGAAATGCACAAGGCTACTCTAATGACCATCCAAGAATTAGAAGGATGAACTTAGGAAAGCATAGAGATTTACATTTGAAGATGCTATTCAGAAGAATAGTAGTGTTATGGTTTACAACGTGAAAAAGGTAAATGGTTAGGACAGAGCACAGTTTCCACATTTTAGGGTACTTAACTAGCTGTCAAAAGGGCACATCTCTGATGCCATTACAATTTTCAAACATTTGATAGAAATTTGGTCTTTAACAATATTCCATTGATGATAATAATGTCTTTTGGTTTAGTGAGTCCTAGAATAACCAAGTTTTCAAGATTAAAACATTTACAACCATGGTTTTATTAAAATGCAGAGAATACATATTTTGTTACTCAGAATTTTTTATGACTGGTGAACTTCTTCAGCCATTTTCTGAGAATGCATTTATTTTGATCTCAACCTTGAAAATAATAGTTTACATAAGCATGGAACTTGAGTTTGCTGTTTTCCTTTAACACTTGAAATTACCACTTTTTTCATTGCTTTTTTATATACCATCTATTCTAATTGATTTTTAAGGTCTTTGCATTATCTTCCATGTTCTACAGCTTTGTAACAATATCTATGTATGAATTTGTTATTATTTATCTGGCTTGTGGCTGGGGATGATTCTTTATATGGTATGCAGGCCTTTCTTCAAACACGGAAAATTCTCAGCTATTATCCTATAATTATCTATCCGCAATTCATAGTAGATATATGATGTACCTCTTCATTTTATTCCTTCATGTCTCTTAACTTTTCCATAACTGAACACTCTTGTGCTCATTCTAGATAATTTCTTCAGATATAACTCATCGCCATCAATGTTCTCTTAGGTCATTTTTTTTTCCTTCTTAAAGTTTTCATTAAATTTTTAAATTTGAAAACTATATTTTTCTTCTGAGTATTATTTCTTTTCCAAATTTACTAATTTCTTTTTATAAAGTCATCCTGTTGGTTTCTATTTCTTCCATTTTTTTCTTCACAATTATTTTTCAAATTTTTAAGATTCTAGCTTGTGGTACCTGCTTATTCTTGGTTATGTTGGGCAATTCTCATGTTGGGGCTTTATCATTAATTGTTCAATTGAAAATCATTTTCAAGATTTTTTTTTTTAACTAAGGGATTCTGTGTGCTCTGGCTCAGATATGTTTCTACACAAAACTGTAGGTTTCCACTAGTTTATGTAAAATTTTGAAGGATTCATTCACTGTGAATAATATAAATTTAAACCCCATACTGGTATATACCATGGTCTGGTGTTGTGATTTGTCACAGTAGAACTACTTCTCTACACACCCCCCTTCCCTTTCATCTAGATTCTTAGGCAGACAAGCTCTAGTCACTTCCCTGGATCAATGGGTGCGATTTTCTTGCTGTTTCATCAAAGAGAAGGCAGCTCTTGTTGGGTCTTGAATGTATTTGAGATTTTCAGTTCCAGATCTCTAATCATTAGAGACTAGATAAGGGAGCTACCCCTCGCTGTTCAGTCATGGGATCAGCTGTTAGCCTTCTGCTTCCTTTGTACTGCTTTTGAGTTCTCCTTTTTTTGACCCTTGAGGATTTTTACATTTTTGTGTTGATCTATATATTTAGAAATATTTAAAATAAATTAATGTTGAGATATGCATATATATGAATAGGAGTGGTGAGTGCTTCATCTCAGTTCATCAGAATTGTTGATACAAAATGTGATCAATGACTAATCTAGATGCATGTAGTAAAATTAGGAAATGCTTCGGTTAGTTAATTGTGAATTTTACAATTTTAAGGAATGGACAGCTTTCCAGAGTTCATAGCACCTGAAATGATTGTCTAGCCTTCAACATATCTTTCTGTTGCTTCACATTCTTACTGGGTTTTTTAAAACATATTCTCTTATCTATCTTATATATTTCTTACTTCAGTTTTGTTTCTCTATAGGATTATATCAAGTTCTCTCCTATGTTCATGTGAACTAGAGTATTCTCTTGGGTATATGTTCAAGATATGCTTAGCTGTACATTACTTAAGTAGTTAAATGTATGCCAAAATAAAGATTCTTTAAATGCCTAACAGTTGGGAAAGTACATTCAAATAAAAAAAAAAAAAGAATCAACACTAAATAAACTAATGAAAACAACAGAACTTTTGTTTTTATTAAATTACCATAAAAAGTATTTAACTCTCCATAAAATATTTTATTAGGCTGAAATAAGTATCAGCATAAGCAAATGTAAAAATCATTTCTATTAAAGTAGTTCTCTACATGTTGCATTTAAATGTTACTAGTTTATTTTTAAGTGATAAGTAGGGAAATTATTAACTTATGTCCAATTTCTATAACTTTTTCAGGATATTGGTCTATCTCTTCTTACATTAAAAATGCATACATAATGATCTCAGGGTCCTGGGATTGAGTCCCGCATCAGGTTCTCTGCTCAGCAGGGAGCCTGCTTCTCCTTCTCTCTCTGCCTGTCTCTGCCTACTTGTGATCCCTCTCTCTGTCAAATAAATAAATAAAATTAAAAAAATACCCAAGTTGCTATGTATTTTCTTGTCCTCTCTTTTCTGCTTTATATCCAGTATCTTCAGTTAAATCATTTTCTGTTACGACAGTGAATTCTCTGAAGTCTATAGCTGTTTTTATATTGACTAGATATTGACTAGATTTAATTCAATCCTTATTGAATTAAAAAGTGACTAGGCTAACTTAATCCATACGAAAGTTATGGATTTCTTGGCCAGAGAGAACAATAGAGCAAAAGATTTATTCAGAATAGAACACTTAATCATGGAAAATATAATTAAGAAAAAATCTCGGGATCAGAAAATATGATTTTTGTGAATTGGTTTGTATGATATTTGATTTCATAAGGGCTACACTGTAGCCATGTTGGTGTTATTTGGGCCCAGCTATCGGGATTAGATTTCTCAGGCAATATAGCTTTCTCTAATATGTAAATCTGTGCATTTTCTTGTCCTTTCCATTTAAGGAGATGTAAAGCCTTAGAAGAGTTGAAGTAAGTGGATCAGATAGATTTTAGTGCATGGTTGACAACAATAAGAATCAATAAGATCGAAGAGTAGGATCATTGGAAAAAATTTGGAGGAAAAAATGTAGAAAAAATATGATTTGTGTTTCTGGATAACCAATATTTTAGTGGCTCTGAATATTTATGTATTTGTTCTTGCAGAAAGGTCTATCTTTCCACTAACATGAAATTGCCATGAGAACAGAAGCCTGGACATAGGGCTTAGAAAAGGGACTGGCATATGAAGTACTTAACAAAAATCACTTTTTTTTTTTAAAGATTTTATTTGTTTATTTGACAGGGAACACAAGTAGGGGGAGTGGGAGAGGGAGAAGCAGGCTTCCTGCTGAGCAGGGTGCAGGATGCCGGGCTGGATTCCAGGACCCTGGGATCATGACCAGAACTGAAGGCAGATGCTTAATGACTAAGCCACCCAGGTGCCCCACTAAAATCATTGTTGAATAAATAAATGAGTGAACTCAGGTTCCATGATGGTCAAGGTTTATTGGGCCAAGGGAGAGTAGAAGACAAAGACATATTAATAGGAAATCAAAGTATAGAGAACATCAAACAAGCTTATACGTGAAGATAATGGGTGATACAGCACTAGTCACGCAGTTTTTAAGTGTTACCTCAAAAGTATAGGGGAGAAAAGCATTTGGGAAATACATACAAAGTTGGGTAGTGATATCATTGGTGTCTTATTAAGCTCAGGTTTTTTTTTTTTAAAGATTTATTTATTTATCTGAGAGAGAGTGTGTGTGAGTGGGGCGAGGGGCAGAGAGAGAGGCAGGCAGACTCCCTGCTGAGTGTGGAGCCCAACATCAGGCTGGATCCCAGGACCTGAGATCATAACCTGAACCAAAAGCAAGAGTCAGACACTTAACCAAGTGAGCTACCCAGGCATCCCTAAGCTCAGGTTTTCACAGTTTTTGAAAGATGCAAAATGGAGACTGAGATAACACAACACAGGCATTGATTGTCCTAAGACTCTCCTTCAAATGTTGTCAACCCTCCATCTTATTCTTTGTTCTTATTTCTTGAGAATGGAATGGAAAAGGGGGGCAAGAGGGTTACCCAACATTAAAGAATCCTTTAACAACTTTCTTCAATGGAAGAGAAACTATTTTTCCCCTGAGTGGAATATCCAGAGTGAAGAGGGATCTTAGGAACCCAGATGATGAATTCTCTTATGCCTCAACCTAAAGAGTATTAATAGAAAATTTGGAAACTTTTAGACAATTATTTTTTTCTGACAATTTGAATTGATAGAGAATTATGGGCCCTTTTCTTTTAGGATGGCTTTCTAACTTTGTGCTGCTTTTACTGCAAATTAGTCTAGTAGAGAGGCTTAGATCAAAGCAGAGATACTATACAGTACAGGCTTTCATTTTAAATAAATTTTTCTTTGAATGGAGATTTTTAGTCATGAGGAAACATTCTGTTTTCCTCCTCTAACACTTGTGGGTTCTTTTGGTTAAATGGAAGTTAAGGGGGTCTACCTGAAACTGCTGAGACCTCCTTAACATCCAAGGAATAGAGGGAAAATAAGATAAATACACTGTTATTGGGGCCTTATTCCCTGGATTATTCATACTCCTGGGTCCTCCATCCCTAGGCACTGTGGCTGCCTGTTCTCTCACACCATCCAAATTTAATTAACAAAAAATTAAGAGAAATAGTAAAATATAAAATATGACATTCAAATAGAAAAATATTCTTTGGTCTGATATCTGGGCTAAAAGTAGCAAATTTAGCATAGTGCCTAAAATACAGTGAGTATACAATAAATATTTGGTAAATTAAAGGAATACCTATAAAAATAAACACAGCAAATTGGTAAATTTGGTCCATATGAACACTTGTGCTTAATTTTTTGAAAGACATAGAAGGTGGAATTCCTTAAAAACTGGAGTTCAAGGCACCTGGTGGTGCAGTTGGTTAAGCATCCAACTCTTGGTTTCAGCTCAGGTTATGATCTCAGGGCTGTAAGACTGAGCATGGCATGGGGCTCTGTGCTCAGCACAGAGTCTGCTTGAGTTTCTCTTTCCCTCCCCACTGCTCCTTCCCCTACCATGCACTCACTCTCTCTTTCTCTCTCAAATAAATAAATAAATGAATCTGAGAGAGAGACAGAGAGAGGAGTATTTCAGCACCTGAGTGGTGCAGTCAGTTGAGCATCTTACTCTTGTTTTTAGCTCAAGTCATGATCTCAGGGTTGTGGATGGAGCCCTGCCTCAGGCTTCCATGCTCAGCATGGAGTCTCCTGGAGATTCTCTCCCCCACCCCCAATGCCTTCCCATCCCTACCCACTGCTCACTCTCTCTTTCTAAAATAAATAAGTCCAAAAAAAAAAAAAAAAAGGAAAAAGTGGAGTTCAGTAAAGCCTTGCGTGTTAGGTCAAGTCAGTAGAAGGCTATGAGACTCACCAATTCTCTCTTCCCACTATTCCAGGATGCTCACTGAATAAGCAGCCATGCTCATTGTCTCTGCTTAAACATTTCTTCTGTTCATCTGCTTTCTATAGGAATGTGTACTATATGTATTAATTTATTTAAGACCATTGAATATACGTGTTCCCCTGAGTTATAAACATAGCCACGAATCATTCTCCTTTCTATTTAGTAGTTAGTTCAATACAGCTTAGGGACTCATACTTGAGATCATTTTGCCCCTCATGCTCTAGCTCTACCCAACATTTCTTCCCTTCCTCCATACCTTTTCCTCTACTTTGGAGAATACAGCTCATGTCTTCACCATTTTCTCTGTGTTTTAGAAAAGCCTTACCTTCTCTTTTGATTCAATTCACTTATAGTCAAATTTGCTTCCCTTTAGAGCTGTTACTCAAAGTGAACAAGATTTTTCAAAAATATGTTATTAAATTGGTTTAATGTTTTGGAATCATATAGTACCATTTTCTACTATTTTTCACCTGAAAGCTCTATTTTTACAAACGATAGGATTTAACTGTAATTTTGTGGATTTAAAAAATTTCAGTCTGAACATCTATTATTTTTGTGTGAAAGTGATGTTAGTCCTAAATATTTAACTTACAAATTAAGGTTTTGAAGCATAGTCCCACTGAAGTTAGTGTCTGCTTAAATTACAAATGTAATCTTTAAAACTAGATGAAAACCAAGAATATTTTTATTTATAAAAGGATTCTTATGGATTTGGAAAACAAATTATTCCAATCATTTTAGGACACGTTTATAAAATAAGTTTACCTGAAAGATTTCGAGAGAACCTGAAAGTTCTCTCAAAGTGAAAGTTCACCTAAAGGTTTTGACCACTTTTTCTTTTAGACCCTTGTCTCAGTGGAGTCTAGCACATAGGAAGAAAGAATTAATTTTATTGTTTAAACCTTCTCTGTAGTTTTCCTATTGAATCTAATGTTGCTTTTTGCTCTCATCCCATGCAAGTTCTGTCTTTTCAAGGCTCAGAAGACAATTCTTTGTCCCTAATTCCCACTTAAATGTATGCTTACTTTTGAAGCAGGCATATTAAGTTGACAAACAAGGTATAATTTGCACTAAAAATAAAAGTATGAGAAAATTCTCTAATATTAGACAGTATAGAAATGTTTGCATATGAATAAATGGGGAACCCTCAACCCAAAAGGTTTAACTTATTTGCATCAATAAATTATCTTTTGAAAGTTCAACACCCATGGGACTTGTCTCAATGGAAACCATAACAAAAGTACATGTTAAAATTCTTAATCAAATAGTGCTTATTAGACATATCTAATGTTGAAAGAATAACTTGTTATTTAGAAAGCTTTGTAAGACCTAAGATGCAGATGAGAAAATAATAGTTGTACAAATTATGAATTTAATACCTTTCGCCATTGTCCTGATCCTTTCTTATTTAGCAACTTTGGGAAGCTTTTAAATTAATAGATATTCTTATCCTTTCCATCCTTCATATTGAATTTTTAATTTCAATATATTTAAGACTCATATGAAAGGGGAAATAAACAGTTTAAAATCCCTTGTATTACCTCAGGAAATATAAATAATCAAAATCAATTTAATTTCAATATTTTCTTTTTTGATGTCAATTCCCTGTCTGTAGTTTAATCATGCTTCCTTTTCAGCTATTTCCTTTCTCTCTCTCAAATTGTAGAGTAGTGGTTCTTAACCTTTGGAGTTCATGGGAGTCATCTGATATACATATTTAAAGTGCTGGTTCTAGAGCCCGATCCCAAAGATTGTAATTTAAGAAAATCTGGCATGAAACCCAAAAATAAACCTTTCTGTAGGTTGGCTTCAGGCTCTATTTTCAGTTGTTTCTCAAAGTATTTGCAGAATAGAAGATAAAATTATTCATAGAAGGCATTAAAGAAAATAAAATAGAAATATTTTAAGAACTGAATGGTAAGAACCACACCACCAGAATATTAGCACATGTCCTTCATTATAAAGTTATCGAAATAACATGATACATTAGCCTTCTGACAATTCTTTCCTAGGAAACGAAAACACTTTTAATTCTAGGTATGTATGCATTTTCAGAACCACTTTAATAGTCCATGTAAAGAAATTATGAGAATTAGAAAAGAAACATGTTTCAACAATAAAAGTATGATCGTGCACTGAAGTATCATACTGCATGAGAGGGAAGAGAAACTTGTGGTATTGAAACAATTCATTCTGAAAAAGTGAAGGACTTGTGCTATTAAATCAATCTATCCAATAGGCTTGTGTTATAAGTCCATGCATTTATAAGAGTTGGTTTAGTTCTATGTAGTTTTAGTATTGACGACCTATTCTAACCAACTTCCTCAGGAAAAATGAGTCAAGATGCAAATAATGAAATATAGTCCTGAAGACACAGATTGTACTCTAACATCCTTTCTCTTGTATATGATGAGAATGATGTGAAAGTTAATTTTTTTTTTAAGATTTGACTTATTTATTTGACAGAGAGAGAGAGAGACCACAAGTAGACAGAGAGGCAGGCAGAGAGAGAGGGGGAAGCAGGCTCCCTGCTGAGCAGAGAGCCCGATGTGGGGCTTGATCCCAGGACCCTGAGATCATGACCTGAGCCGAAGGCAGAGGCTTTAAACCCACTGACTGAGCCAGGCACCCCGTGAAAGTCAATTCTTTAGGAATCCAAAACTTCAGTAACACGGGACTCCAAACAATACCTAGTAAGATAATTTAATCATTTCAATTTACTTCATAGAATTGTGTTTATGCCTATGAAAATGTGTGAGAAATGACTTAGACCAAAGGAACAATTGGTTAATGAAGAGTCTAAGAATGATAATTAAATTTGATGGAATTCATTAGTTAAGACATTCAAGCATATACTTTACAACCCCAGTTATGTACTCTAACATATGTAATAGTCACAACGTGATATATGCACTTCATTGCTGAATTAGGTACCTACGAATGAGGAAGACATAGCCTGGCACAAAGAAACATCAACCTGAGACAAATCCTGCCTCCACCCTGATCCTTTACCCCATACTCCTGCTGCAATATCATCCGTACAGCAGGGCACAAAAGTACAGAGGCAGATGCCGTGGCATATTCTTTTAGAATGCAAGGCTGCTCAAGATCATCTACAGATAATGAACCATGACAACTTCAGATCTGATGAAGTACAAAGTGAAAGAGAGAGAAAGCACACATGTTATCTAAGTGGCCAGTGCCCCATCAAGTAAACTAGCACTTCAAAGGCACGAATACTAGTGATAATTTCAAGAAGATGCGAAAAATACTAATATTTTCTTTCGTATCATAAAACACTTTTTCAGGTAAGAGATAGAGCCCTTCAGTCTTCTACACAAATGCTTTTCCCCCCATCACATATCACGAGATCTGTACGGGGATAGAGGGATGCATCAACAAAACCTATTAAAGTTTCTCTTTTTCTCACGTACCTTAATCAGGCAGTTGTAACGCAATTTCAAGGAATGAAGCAATAGGCAGTCTTCCAATCTCAGTCCCGGCGTTTGTCACTCAAGCTCCTGCTGGTTCTCGTTTTCAGGTTTTCCCTTGAGAAAGAAAATAATAAGAATAATCCATGAAAATGCTGGCCTGCAACTCCACTCTTGCCTTTACTACTGATTGGGTCTATAGACTTCTGGTTATGTAGCTCATTCATTATTCATACTGTGCTCTAGCTTCCTCAATTCCTGGTTGTGCTAGGTGCTCCAGGCTAAGAACCAATAAGTATGAATCATGCTGACATAAAGAAAAATCTAGAAGAATAAATGTTTCAAGAACGCCAGTGTTTTGCATTTCTTCTGACACATTCCGTTCAGTGGCAACCGTGCTGCCACTGAGGAGCCCAGTGGAATTACCAACCACAGGGAATTATCTCTGAGCAATTCACACTTTGTTTTGCTAACAAGACTCCTTGTTAGGAGACTGGAGTGCTATCCTTCTTTGGCAATGTTCCCCCACCTTTTAGAATTATTGAAAAGCTAACTGAATCTATTTTGATTTGTGAATCTCTTTGTAAGCAACAGCAGCTGCAGCAGTGCTAATAAAAAGGAAAAGCCTTGCTATTTACCTAGGAAGGACATTGAAATACCGCACATACAAAAACATCCAGGAAGAGCTAGATGAAATATTTTAATAGTTCCCTTCCTTCCTTGCTTTGTTCTTTCCTCCCTCTTTCCCCCGTTATTTTCTTTTTTGTTTTTCTTCCTTCTCTGTTTTAATAACTTCTATTGCATTTATCTATTCTCTGATATAGAATAACATATTACCTTCTATTTTGGATTATTAAATAATGATTTTAGAATATGAAATCTCAAAATACTAAGTGAAATAGCATAATCCTTTTACATATGTAGAGACACAGGTAGGGCTACTTTGTTATCAGCTGCATCTTCTGGTCCCAATTAAGAATGGAGGCTTTGCAAATTCTGGTGGCTCTGATACCCATCAGACCATTCCACTCTTTTTACAGTTTGGGTTTCAATTCTCCAGAGGAAGCTAACATGGCAACACTCTGTTGTTTGAGGATCAAGTTTTCCTATTACAAGATAAATGAATACACAATCCCCTGCAGCTTTCATTATATTCGGAATAGAATTTTATAGTTCCTCTGCAGTTATTAAGGGGTCCTACTTGCTAACTAATGGACCGAATTGTTCCGGCATAAATCCACATAGGAAAATCTTCTGGGGGCTTATTGGGTTTGAGAAAACCTTTAGTTCTTGGTTTAAAGGAATAGATGCTGCATAAGAGAGCATTATTTCCTGAGTAGTTCCTAAGCTCCATCTTTGCTTCGCTGAAATAGGCAAGGGAGTGTCTGTTCCAGTCCAGGCTGTTTCCAGTGTAAGGACTTATTTATTATCTGTGATTTACTCAAGAATATTAATTATTTATCATGGATCTTATGTTTTTGGCCAGGGCTCAGGGATAAGGAGAGAAAAGACAGTTTCTTGTTGAAAGAGTTAGAGAAACGGATGTGGAAATAGGACTATATAAATTGATAAGTGCCACAGTGGAGATTTAGAATATACTAGGTGCTAAGGAAGGATTCTTCCCATTCTCAAGGAGAATTCTAATTTTACATTTAAAAGAGTAAGAAATATTGCCAACACTGCATGTTCCTGCTAATATGTATTTGTTCCCTTCAGAGTACTGGACATGAGGTGATCAAACAATAAAGTCCTGGAATGATTTTATGATTTACACAACTGTGGCTTTTCACAATGGGATATTTTTTCAACAATAATTCCAAGCAAAAAGTGGCTTTTCCCACCAGAAAGCATTTTAAACCTTTCTCCCATAGCTACAGAGCCCAGAAAGTATCTGATTCCTTACAGAGCTTGGCCACCAGAGTCATTTTCTACATGTTGGAGAAAATACATGAGTTAGCAATATACACCCACTCTGGAAGCCAAATAGCAAAGATTAAAAACCATCTGTCATTAAGAGTATGAGCCTGTAAGCAAGCAGTAGACTTCCCGCAGAGTCTAGGGCAGGAACAGTGTGTAACACAGATTTAAAAACACAAGATTCAACTAGAATCATTTGCTTAGTCACATGGTTAAAAAGATATTACCAGCTCTCACCAGAACCCACTTTGCCATATGTTACATAAAACCATGTGTTGTAAACCAGAGATAATTTTTTATGGAAAATCATTCTTTCTCTCACAATTTTTTAAATGCTTATTTTGTCTCAGGCAGAGTGTAAGACACTGAAAGTACATTGGCAAGAGAGAGACATAGGTGCCTCCAGGGCTCCATCTCCCCTCCTTCCTTGGAGCTTGCAGGCTAATGAAAGAGACAGATGATAAATACACAAGGCACATTATGTCATTACATATAGAAATTGTAATAAGCTCCTAAAAGGACAGGTAAAGATGCTAAGAAAGTGAGAGCAGGGAGCCTCATCTAGTGTTGGCTTCTATGCAGAAATCACATTTAGGAATTAGCTGGATTTGGAGGTTGGGTAGGGTAAAGGGGTAGATTCAAGGTAGAACAATAGGTGTGGAAAAAAAACCAACAATGTGCTTGTATTCTAGTGCACATAGAGAAGCGTGGATAGTGTTAATTAAGTCAGGAGGCAGGTATGGAACCATGAAAGCCACTGAAAGATCTAATCCCTTTAGTTACTTTCAAATAATAGGGTAGGGTTATTGGGGGTATGTATCATGATTAAAAGAAATTTAATCTTTTCTATTATTCTCAGAAGTAAAATTTATTTTCATTTAGAAATTAATTTATTTTCTTTTAAATAATACTGTGTTTTTCTTCATAGTATTTAATACTATATATATATATATATGCTTGTTTCCTCCTCTTGCCACCATCACCTCATCAAAAATCTCTGGGAGCTATAGTTTTATTTTATTTTTTTCCAGTTTGTTTCACTGATAAGTATCCAGGGCTTGAGACATTCTTTGGTGTGGAATATAGTAGCTTAACAAATATATTTTGAATATGCAAATGAATGGATAATTCTGAAAATTGCCTCCCCAATGCTAGCAATCATTTAGTATTTTTATTTTCCCTAAGTTACTTTC